>OZ012708.1:34636337-34735334 GCA_963942595.1 Cylloceria caligata
TCTAAAAGTTGTGATATGAGTGTCCCGTCGCAAGTCAAAGATAAAACGAATACAATGGTTTAAAAGGCGTTCTAATTTTGTATTTAGTTCATCTGATAAGTTGCTGGTAGACAAGGCAGCAATAATCTAATTGAGGGAAAATAAGAGAAGTGATAAGTAACTTCCTTACTTCCATGGAAAGAGCATTGCGATGAAACTTCAACTTGTGAATAGTAAAATGCACTTTTTGTGATATATGCTGTACTTGAGCTTTCCACGACAAGTTACACTCCATAGTGACACCCAGATTGCGGGCTTCGTTAACGAATGGAAGAATAACACCATTTAGTGTGATCGGTAATATTTCAGAGAAATCCAGCTGGCGGGTGTAAGAATTACTGCCTAGTATAAGAATCTTAGACTTAGAAATATTGAGCTTGAGACCATTTGTTACCGCAAAGTTAGCTATAGCATGGACATCTTCAGATATCAACCTAATGCCCTGGTTGAGTTGTGACGGACAACAATCAAGATAAATTTGGGTGTCATCAGCAAATATCATGTGCTGTGAATTTTGTAATGCAGAACCGATGTCATTGATGTACAGCGAGAACAAGAGCGGTCCAAGGACAGAACCCTGCGGAACTCCTGACGTCGTAGGTAGCCACGTAGAGCAGTCTCCGTGATCATCAATAACTGCTTGAGTTCTTCCTGTCAGATATGAGAAAATCCAGTCAAGAACCGAATGAGAAAGTCCGATCTTCTTTAGTTTCAAAAGAAGTTGTAGATGCGGAACTGTATCAAATGCTTTACTAAAATCAAACAAAATTAGGATGGTCATGCGTCTTCTATCTATATTACGCCTAACATCTTCGCAAATACGCAGAAGGGCTGACTGAGTACTGAACCCACTACGGTATCCTGATTGACGTGCATCAAATATCTTATTGCTATCAATCCAATCAGTCAGTTGTCTATGAATAAGCCGCTCAAGTATTTTCGACACTTCAGACAGATTAGCTATTGGTCGCGTATCTGATGGTGAGAGAGGCTTTTTTATTTTAGACAAGGGCCGAAGAAAAGCTTTCTTCCAGTCCTGAGGAAACTCTGAAGATACAAGAGAGAGGTTAAACATAGCTGTTAGGATAGGGCAAGATACCGTAAGCGATTTGAATAAAGAGAACATGGAAATACCATCGGGACCAGCTGCATACGATGTTGAGTTTGAGTTGCCGGAGATAGTAAGATGTATCAGGAGTACAAATTGAAAATGCGGGATTTTTTTCTATTTTTGAACGTTTATTCTGAAAAAATGGTAACAAATGAATTATTCAAAGTATTGTCCATCGCTAGCCACAACTTTTTCCCATCTTTCTGGCAATTTACGGATACCGTCGCGAAAAAATTCGGCCGGCTTGGCTGCTATCCAGTCATCGACCCATTTTTGGGCTTCTTCGTAAGAATGGAAGCGCTGGTCAGCTAGGCCATGTGTCATCGATCGGAAAAGGTGGTAATCGGAAGGAGCAATATCTGGGCTATACGGCGGGTGGGGTAAGACTTCCCATTTCAGCGTTTGTAGGTATGTTTTGACCGGCGCTGCAACATGTGGCCGAGCGTTGTCATGTTGCAAAATTACTTTGTCGTGTCTTTGCTCGTATTGTGGCCGTTTTTCTTTGAGTGCGCGGCTCAAACGCATCAATTGAGTTCGGTATAGTGCTCCTGTGATGGTTTCGTTCGATTTCAATAGCTCATAATACACCACACCCAGCTGGTCCCACCAAATACAGAGCATGAGCTTGGCGCCGTGAATATTTGGTTTGGCCGTCGATGATGATGCATGGCCGGGGTAACCATATGATTTTTTGCGCTTCGGGTTATCGTAATGGATCCACTTTTCATCACCAGTGACAATGCGATGCAAAAAACCCTTCCGTTTTTGCCGTTCGAGCAGCAGTTCGCATGCAAAAAAACGGCGCTCGACGTCTCTCGGCTTCAGCTCATACGGCACCCAATGTCCTTGCTTTTGGATCATTCCGAGGGCTTTTATACGATGGGAAATGGCTTGTTGTGTCACTCCCAATGAATCTGCGAGCTCTTGTTGAGTTTGACACGAGTCTTCATTGAGTATTGCCTCCAATTCAGCATTCTCAAACTTTTTCACTTGGCCCGGCCGCTCTTTGTCCTCAACGTCAAAATCACCACTTCTAAACCGCACAAACCATCTCTCGCACGTTGAAACCGATGGAACATGACTCGGATAAGCCTCGGAGACCAATCGATGTGCTTCAGCAGCACTTTTCTTCAAATTAAAGAAGTAAATTAAAACTTCCCGCAAATGCTGTTTTGTTGGCACGAAACTCGACATATTGAGAGCTCAAAAAAACTATGAATTTGACACTGCGACAAATTGACACATACTGAAAATTAAAGCTATAAGACGTAGCTTTGACATAAACATAGTCACAGTACTGCCTGATGCGTATAGCGTTAGTAACGCCATCTGTTATCAAACCCGCATTTTCAATTTGTACCCCTGATACTTGTGAGCAAGTAATTTCGGAAAAACTAAACGTTGGACGAACTAGCTGGATATTGGAACTGAGCCTACAAAACTCATCATGCGAACACGGTGGCAGTTGACTAGATATTTCAGAATAGAATGCATTGAGTTCCTGCGGTCTAAAAAATTGAGTGGGGGATGCAAAAGATGACTTGACGAGGCCGAGTTTTGCTAATTCTTTCCATAATCTGCTGGGATCTGTGTTGCTAGACAGCCTTTGAAAGTGGAAATCATTTTTTGCTTGTCTGAGATCCTTCTTAAGCGTGTCTCTATACTCTCTAAATATCGCCATATCGAGTACATTACTAGATCTTTTAGCAATCGTGTATAGGGTGTTACGTTGAGCCATACGATTTTTCAATTCCAGTGAGAGCCACGGTGCTGGTGGCCGACATATACGAAATGAACGGAATGGAGCATGATAATCCAATGACGTGAGATACGCTTCGGATACTGTTTCAACGATCATGTTAATACCTAATGGTATGCTATCTATGAGACCGGAATTCCAACTAAATCTAGTACTAAAATCAAATAATTCAGTAATATTAAATATATTAGATAAATATTCACAAAAGCTAGTTTCATTAAAATTGCGGTACGCTCGCCGTGAGATAATACGGTCTTCAGGAGGCTCGACGTCGAGAGAATAACTGAGTTCAAGAAGATCATGACCTGCTATGAAAGGGGCCTCCGATTTGACAAAGGAATGTACTTTTTCTTTATTGTCAATAATGAAAACATCGATCCATGAATCAGAGTTGGTTAGGTGATGAGTAGGTGCAGAATCAACAATATGAAATGAGAGCGAGAGAGTTAATTGGCGCAGGTATGACGATTCATAATTAATGTTACTCAGGTCGCAATTAAGATCACCTGCAATAATTATATTCTCGTAAACATGTGTAAAATTAGATAATACTTGAATGAAGTCGTCAAACATAATACCTTTTGGTCGCCTATATACTGAAGCAAAAAGAAGCTTCTTCGTATTCGAGCTAGTAATTTCGACGATCAAATATTCTGGTGCATTGGAAAACTGATTTGGAGAAGACGCTAATACTTTTGCTTTAAGGGAATTATGGATGTAGCAAGCAACTCCACCCCCTTCTTTGCCTTCTCGATCGTTGCGAATTAGAAAATATTCGTTAATGCTTATTAGGTCATCGGCAACATATGAATGAAGCCATGTTTCGCTTATCGAAACTATGTGATAGCAATGTTCAATTATGGTCGATTGAATAAGTTCAATGTGACCTCGGATAGAATTTGCATTGAATTGTGCGACCTTTAAAAGTGACGAAGATGGTGGAGGATGCGATAGAACAGGATTTGACTGTGGTAGTCAAACTAATTTTTGTAAGTCAGTTTCTTCGGTAATAATAACTGGCGCTTGCCCATCTCCTTTACGCACATGAATCATGCCAGAGCGAACCCATACATATTTGTAATTGCGTTCAGAAGCTCGAGTTTTGGTGAGGCGTAGAAGCTTGTAGAGTGCTGCAGGAAGAAACTCATTTATAAACACCACTCCTTTACTGTCCAGACCGAAAACGTTTTTGAGGGACAGATTCTTCTTTGTTCGCTTTATGTCTATAATATAATCTTTAATTTGGTGAGATTTCAAAGTCAGCATCAAAGACTTCGATGTTCTTTGGTATGGTGCTGATGAGGTAGATTCACCATTAGTTTGCTCAATAGTCGAAAATTTCCTCTTATTGTTGAAACAACGAATGTCTAAAACGTCACCGAGGAGGTTTGAAATTCCAAGGGCGCGAAAAACTTTTTCAACTATCTCCTCGTTAGAATCTTCGATAGAGAGAGGTACTCCAGAAAGTGTTATCTCAGCAGAAAGAGACGGTGTAATCGCCGATACTGAGGAGTTAGTCCTAATCATCGCGAGTTCAGATGATAGGTTAGCATTCTGCTGAGATAATTGAACAATGTTTGCTTCAAGGTGTGAAATTCTTAACTCATGCGCTTCAAGTAATTTTGTGTGGTTTTGGATGCAATTTAGCTTATCGGTGTGATCTTTGTTTACATTTGTCTGCTGAGCAATAAAAGCACTGAGTTGGCCATGCATGGCTATGAGGAGTTCCCTATCTGACATGTTGAGAGCATGTTGTTGACTCGTAGGTGAACACTGTTGAACAACATTAGCATCGTTGACAGGCGGACCGATAAAATCTTCGGATGTATTAAGCATACTATGATGATCTCCTAGAGATGGTTTTTTTTTATTCTCAGATAGTGTTGAAGTTAAAACTAAACGTTTATGGGATGACGGTGGTGATCGTTTCAAGTTAGGCATATTGGATAAATGCAAAACACAGCAAGTATTAGCTGATTTAGATGAAAGATACGCTTTTCCGCAACCAGGGTGAAAAGATTTCAAGCAAATTGGGCACAAGGCACTGCTATTCGCAATGAGTTTGTTACACTTATCGCACTTAAGATTAGACATACGGAGCAATAGATCGTTGGATTACAAATAATAAAAGAGAGAGAGAGAGAGAGAGAGAGAGAGAGAGAGAGAGAGAGAGAGAGAGAGAGAGAGAGAGAGAGAGAGAGAGAGAGAGAGAGCGCGGAAAGCGCCTCGGTCGGGAGTTGCTTCTGCTAAACTTTTCGGTCTCAATAGTGTATAACGTGAAGTGGCTTATGTATCTACCAAACTAACTGAATATTAAGTATTTTTATATTCTTTTAGCATTGAATACATCTTATAATGTCGCTAACTGTTTAGTTAAATAATATAATGGCTTTTCTTTTTTATGAATGTTCAGTTTTCATAATCGTAGTTATTTCTTTTAACCTTGTAAGTAAACATTTCTTTTCTGAATTCTTAGTATAATTTTAGATTTAAATTGTTTGTTCGTCCAAATTATTGTATATTAAATAGCTGCATATGTTATTACTCTTGCAGTGGACTACAATGTATGTGCTTATAAATACGTATTGTTTCGAGGGAACACTCCTCGTTTTATGGTGTTAACACAAAGAGAGGGGAAAGACGGCGATTGGCTCTGGTGCAAGGTGGAGCCTTGAGGGATACTTTCCTCCACTAGCAACTGCTACCGTAGCTTTGAACCGTATTTGCCGTCACTCTGATAATTAATATACGACGACTTTATTATTTCGTCCTATTTCAACTTTGGCTATCTGTATGATATTATTGCTTGTGACGTCCTGGGTCCCCGATTCTTTTTATACATGTAAGATTTCAAATTTTGATATTTCTAGGGCGAACCAGCAGTGCTTATCACTGCTGGGTATACGAGGTCTGTTCAAAAAGTATCGCGAATTTTGTGTTTTTTCTAAAAGTATTTATTTATTCATTACTATTTATTTTGTCCCCTTCAAAGTAATTCCCCTCGGATACAATACATTTATGCCAACGTTTTTCCCAATCCTCGAAGCACTTAAAAAAATCCTTTTTTGTGATCTTGTTCAGCTCCTCCTTCGATGCCGTCTTTATCGCTTTAATCATGGCGTAGCGTCGTCCTTTCATGGGCCTCTTCAGTTTTGGGAACAGGAAAAAGTCACAGGGGGCCAGTTATAACCCTCTGGAGCAAATTTGGGTCGTCGCGGACCGAGTCCAATAGCTCCTTAGCAATGTTAACGCGACACTGTTTTTGTTCGAAATTAAGCAATTTTGGCACGAATTTCGCGGCGACTCGTCTCATGCCCAAATCATTGGTAAAAATCGAATAGCACGAGCCAATCGATATGTTTAGGTCCTCAGCAACTTCTTTAACGGTGATTCGACGATTGGCCAATATTATTTTCTTCACTTCATCAATGTTTTTGTCTGTTGTTGATGTGCTTGGGCGTCCGGCACGCTTTTCGTTGTTCGCATCTTCTCGGCTCTCTGAGAACATTTTGTACCACCGATAAACATTGCTTTGGTCCAAGGTAGCTTCACCATATGTCACAGTCAACATTCGGAATGTGTCCGCGCACTTAATTTTGTTTTTCACACAAAATTTGATACAGATTCTTTGATCCATTTTTTGGAATAGGCAAAATTCCAAGACAAGATGGTTTAGGAGGACGATCTCGTATTGTTTGTACAAATTCTAATCTAAAATCGCGTCCTACCGCTATTCTACTCTCAACTGTAATTCCAGGTGTGGAATAAATTTTAGTACGTTTAGGTTTTGACTCGAGTATTCGTATGACGATGAGATCTCGTGCATACGGAGCTTAAAACTCAATTTATCTATTTTGGGTTGTCACGTTTGCTTTTACGCGATGCTTATAATTACATATGCGGATTTATTTCCGGTTATTTCGCGTCGTGATTCTATCATTCGTATGGTGATGAGATATCGCCTATACGGAGCTTAACATTCAATTTATCTAATTTTAGGTTGTCGCGTTTTGCCTTTACGCCATTCTTATAATTCATATGCGGATTTATTTGCTTCGGTCGATTAACCGTGTGCGTTCAGGATATGTTCTGTGTGGAGCTTTTCTTCCATTGGTGTATTTGTTTCCTCCCGCGTCTATTGGATTTTACAGGGGGTGGGGCCTGCTCAGTTCTTACTGCCTGTGCTTGTCCTCATATGGGGCGTTCCGTGGTACCGTCGTAAGACGTACCGGTCGGGCTTTGTTTGAATCATCGGACGTTTAGCTGGTGATTTACTATTTTTATATTTTTTGGATAGGAGTAACCGTGTAGTTTGCCTTTCGAGGCTCCGCCCTACTGATGTTTACGCGGTGAGCTTATGGTGCGATCGTGAGTGTCGTACGGTGAGGTAGAGTGTGTGAATTTACCTACCTATCTTACTCGTCTTTCTTATTGTTTGGGTCCCTAGCTATAGCTCGCTGTTCGCACAAGACACCGGGTTCGTAGCCATGACCAGCTAACTCTTCCTGTACCCCGGATACTGAGGCCTTTATTCACGATCAATTAAGCCACCTTATCGTGCCATTAAGAGGCTTACGATTCGGTCTCTTAATGATTGTGAGCAGCCGAGATATCCGTAAGTGGCAGGTGGTAGCTGGTGCTGGCCCTGACGTGGTCCCACCCACGCAGGTATACCCTACGAATCTAGTGCGCGGTGCACTTAGTCGGGATGCAACTCCCTTGACCTTGTGTCACTCGTACTTCTTCACATTCCAAGAGACGGATAGCCACGACGCCTTGCGTGGGGACCCGTTAGTGGAGTGTGCCCTGACGCTGTGAGTAGGGGCAGCGAAGCGCAGTGCAGGGGAGCTTTGCTCCTCACAGAGTATCCTGATGAGGTCGTTTGCTTAACTGACGACCAAGCGCAATGCAGGGGAATCGATTGATCGAAAGAACACGTATCCTTCACATGTGGATTTTACGAGTGATCTTATCTACTAGGTAGGCTGTCGAGCAGCACTTCGTCTTGACGTATGAATTTTGACAAGAGCCCGGAGGCTTGTCCTGTCGCGGTTTATATAGGTTAGTGGATGGACCCCGGGGGGGAGGGTGTTTTGTGGTAGGTTACGTGATGTTTGTCGCACTTCAATCACTAGGTGACGGAGGTGCGGGGTGGCGTGTAGGTATTCCGTTATGTCTTAAATTTCTATATTTAGCCGTGCTTTGTCTTTCCAGAGTTTGAACCGAGGTTCTAGCGAGGTTGAGTTTTGTTGATTACTGTTAAATTCCTACTAGTTGGAGGTTCAAACTTCTATTTGATGTTTTTTGTGGTTCGATTGACGTTCTTTACTAATTTCGTCACATGTGGTTTCTTTATACCTCGTATGTGTTCGTCCGTCTACTTCCTGGTTTCAGATTCGCCGGAGTTAATTGATAATTGCTAATTTTGTATTTCCTGATTTTTTAGATGTTCCTCCCTGATTTTTATGTTGTTCTCGTTTCCGTGTGTTTTCCCGTATAAGGCTTGCCCTGGTCTTAACTTGTTAATTGGGATTTGTGGGAAATTGGCTTAATTTATGTGTTTTTTCCTAATGTTTATCCGTTGGTGGGGGTATGTGGCGATGCTTCATGTGAAGGTGCCGTGTTGTTTTGTCTCGAGGCTTCGTGGAGCCTCGAGAGTTCCACAAATTCTTTTTTCTTTACTCTATACTGTGGTGTTCTTGGTGTTTTCGCCTTTTGAGTATTCTGACCTATTGGGGGTAGTACCGAAGGTGTTCTCCCCTGCCTGGTGAGGTGTTTCGCTTTGCGCGTGGTTTCGCCCGCTTGTTTATAGACGGGGGCTATTACGCTGGGGTCCGGTATACAGCGCGTGGTATTGCTGTTGTCCTGCCTCTGGTCTTGCTTGCTTCTTGCGGGCTGTGTTTGTTTTGGTGGTGGTCTTAGATTTAGGTGGGGCCTATCGTTCACGCCATGCTGTTTGGGGTGGGTACTCGCGGTTGCTTGTGTGTACCTACTGTTCTATTATGTTTCCCTAGTTTGATGGGTGCGTGTTTGCCCCGTTCTTGCTCGTATTGTTATAGATAAACGCTTTTTTGTGATTTCTTTGTTTTATTGTTTTTTAGTTCTAGTAGCGGATCGTCGTAATTGCGTTCCGTTACATTATATATAATGCTGTACTGTGTGACATTTATTTATATAATCCGCCCCTCACCAGACCGTGCTCCAATCTCTAGCCAGCACATTCTGGCTTAAAATGGAGATAAATATATGTTATTCCTTCGTTGCGTCCCTTTTATCAAATCCGGGACGTAACATTGCTTAATTTTTATATCAAATTTGCGTTTAGATATTTTTTTCTTTTTAAATTATTGATTTATCTAATAGGTGTGTATTTTCTGTCACCTTAATATTTACTTCGTAAAGAATCCAAATCTCTGCTACAATTATGTTTGAATTGTTTTTTGTCTATTCAGAAATTTTTAAGAGCTGCCATTTGGGCCTTTAGGGTTCTAAAGTCAAAAACAAATTCCAATTTTCCATCAATACAATTAATAAGACAGAAATTCTTTTGTAATATTGAGTATCAATCTTTCGTTCATTGCAGCGTTCGTCATAGCATACAAGAACTTCCATAGCAACGAAGGCATTGTTAGTTGGCCTACTTTCGTGGCCAAGACACGGTACACGACAGGGAGAAGGGAGCGAGCACCCGACAGTCTCCAGGAGAGTCAGCGGATACGAACCAATTAAAGACTTCGGTGACACGCGTCGCCAATGATATCCACAGGCCATAGAGGGAAACTCTTGATACGAGATTGAGGCCCCTCTACGCTAACCATTAGAGCCGGGGTACTGCCCTACCAACTCTTAGTTTTTCGTTATTAGGTGCAGTTGTGAAACTGGCCGTCCCCTCTTGGCGCGCACTATGTGTGCCCACTGCTCTGCCTCGGTGTGGCTGTAGGTCTCATCCCTCCCGCCGTCATTATATCTGTATAGTCTATGGTAACTATATGACCTGACCACAGTGCAGGTTTATGATTTTCTTTAAAAGAAGGAAAGATATTGGAGCATGGTTACGTCAGAACGTAACAATGGAGTTACAATCGTTTGATGACTACGGCTCGGGGCCCGTGCTCACAACCCTGATAGATGACATTACTGGAGTTCCGACCCCCTGCGCCATAGTTTTCCTTCCTTTCGTTTTATTTCCCATCATTGGTTTGTATTTGGGGTCCCTTCCCCTAGTCTGCTGGGTCCGCGACGCTGACTGTATGTCGACCTTGTTCTCTCTTTCGAGTGAGCATTCCCCAATCCGCCACCTGCGTACGCGCCACGTAGGGATATCAAACATCTCCTCTGTGGTGTGTGTGTGTGTGCCTGCGCATACGTGCGTGCGTATACGTGCGTGCGTGGGTACAAGCTTGTGTGTGTGTGATTCGCTTATAAATTCGAGATCGCTATGTCTCGAAAACGGGTTATTGGATCTTTCTGAAATGTTGCACACGAGTCGAATTGCAACCCTCAATAGACTGCATTTTTTGCCCAAATCTTTAACAGATCTCTCTATGTTGGAGAATCAGCTGGCGCACGGCGATCGATATTCGTCGTGCGCCTACCTGTTGCCGTGCTCTAGCACACAGCGTTCGGTTGAGTCGAAGATAGCCGAGGCAGGGCTTCGCGAAGCCGAGGATGTGCCTCGTTGGCATGCCGCGTCGAGCGAGAGGGTGTCTCTCTCGCTTGACTTCGGTTTCGCTTACCGGCTATCTCGCTCAACTGACTTCAGCGCCCAACGACGCTTTCATACTCGCGGCCATATTGGAAACTTGTCACTTTTTCGCTACGCATCCGAGGACAGCACACGCAATCTGAGGACTCTTGGACTATTTTTTCACGGACACGTACATTGGACTCGCTCAACTTCTCGCTCACCAGGACTCATTGCTCAAGGTAAGCGTGCACTGGTATCATTCTGCGCTAATTCACTATCGTGAGGAGGAAATACGGTACATCAGCACTTTGTCTCACTTGTGACGTGCGCTGCAGCACAGGCTGCACCACGTTCTCATCATTTTATTTTTCTAGCTTAATTAATATAATTAAGCATGTGCTTTATGTTCACTGTGGTTTCCCCCAGTAAATCTGCTGGGAAAATACAGTGAATATTTTCTGCTCAACTGTACAACCTCAGCCTATGTTTGTAATGTGTCACGCAGTGCGGACTGCGTCAATGTCTCATACTTTATTCTCAGCACTTAAGCAATCTCTTCAACGAACCGCTGAGAGCTTGCCGTGGATCGCTTACAATCTCTTTCGCACTCATTATTCTCCAGCGTGTCGTGTTACGCAGTACTGACTGCAGTACGCACACTGCTCTCCAAACTCAAGCTCTATCGCACTCAGCACACAATTAGTATAATTATGTGCTGTTCAGTTCTAATATTCAAAATTCAATTTGTTTATTTATTTTTATAATTTGTGTTTTTTTTTTCTAAATTTATATTATGACTGATTTTCTAAATTGAATTATTTTGGTGTTAATTTTCACTTGTAGTGTCCACGCATTTTGTATTTAAATTGTATTTCTACAATATTTTTGGAAGGTAGAATAAACCACTTCTTCAATGTAACATCTCTGTGTCTGGTTTATTTTTTCCTCTTGTATCGAGTGAGGCTTAATTCTTTTTCAATATCTTCACAGACCGGTCAAGCTACATCGGAAGGATTCTTAAGACTCTAAATTCGTAAGCTTTGAGTTACCGAGTTAAAACTTTTTACAAGTATAGACCAGCATACAAGGTAGTTCGGTATTGAGTTTGGCATGAATCGATTAAAACGTTCAGATTTTACTCAACCATATATGTTTGTAATTTTCCGACCAAATATTATTTTTGGTCGAAATTTCGTCAATTTTCATTAATGAAACTGAAACTTGGCATACGCATTGGCAAGGGGATAAGGCTAATTTGTCCTCAATTTGGTGAAAATTGATCGAGGGTCTTAAACTTTATGAAATTTACAATTTTGTTTCATTTTGAATTTTATTGAACATATTAATACCACTTCCTCTATGAGGAAGCCAGAATTGAAATAACCATTATCCTTAGAGGAGATTCCGTGTATGGCGAGAATTCGAAGGGAGCAATGTGCAAAATTCTAATTTTTATTTCATTTTATCATCCGGTTCCATTCATTTTGTTCAACCCTATAATTAGAAGGATTTTATATTTTTCGTTTTTTTTTTAATTATTGAAAGAATCGAGAAAAATAAATTCTACACTTATAGATTTTAACGCTCGTCAGAAATAATCACTCTCACACATAAAACATACTCGCGCGCGTACATTATTTTTAACACAACTGATAAATTTCCTAATATTGGAAAAACGTTACATTACATCTTTTTATATAACCCCTTTATTCGAATTCCGTGATGCGAGAAAATTGTAGTAGCTATGAGTATCTCTCAAATATTGAGAGAATTCCTTTTTGGGCAGTCACTCCTACAAAAAGGGCTTACTATACGAGGTGTGTTAAAAAAATAACGGGCATTTTGTAATTCCACATATTGTATTAGTCCGATTCGCGCGATTTTTTCGTTGTTGTGTTGGTAAACTAGTAGTTGCGGTACTGTGTTAGCCATATTGGATATTTAGTCTATTGCGAGCTGTCAAAACGGTCACATGTATTTTGGTAGGGCCGCCGATGTTGAAAATGGATCAGAGAATTGGTATTAAATTTTGCTATAAGAATAGAATAAAGTGTAGCAAAGTTTTAGAAATGTACAATATTGCTTTTGGTGAGTCCGCTATGAGTAAAACAAGGGTTAACGAGTGGTATAAGCGTTTCCAAGATGGCCGTGAAGACGTTGAAGATGACGAGCGCTCTGGATGCCCCAGCACATTATAAACCAATAAAAACGAGGAAAAAGTGAAAGAAATTATTATGAATACCCGCCGAATCACAACCAGAAAAGTAGCTCATGATGTTGGCATATCAATCGGCTCATGCCATGACATTTTTTCAGAGGTTTTGGGTATGAAATGTGTGGCAGTAAAATTTGTTCCAAAATTGGTGAATTTCGAATATAAACAGCGGCGAATGGAAGTTGCTCAGGAGTCGCTAAATGAAAGCAAGAACGATGTATAACTGCAGAAACATGTCATAACAGGTGATAAAACATGATTTTACGGATATGACGTAAAAACTAATGCCTAATCATCCCAGTGGAGGCATTCTGGCTCGCAAAGGCCGAAAAAAGCTCGACGCCACAGGTCAAACAGTCAATACTACTTACAATTTCAAAACCGCTTGCGTGAAGCAATCCGAAAAAACCGTCCAAATGTGTGACGAAACTATTCATGGCTCTTGCACGATGATAATGTACCTGCTCACACTTCGATGCTTGTTCGGGATTTTTTGGTCAAAAGAACACTGTAATAATGCCCCTGCCTCCATATTCGCCTGACATGGCTCCGTGTGACTTTTTTCTGTTTCCGAAAATTCAGAGAACCTTAAAGGGCCGTCGTTTTGCAAGCATAGATGAGATTAAAAATGCATCGCTAAGAGAGCTAAAACCTCAAAGAACGAATTCCAGAAGTACTTTGGGGATTGGAAGAAGCGCTGGTACCAGTGTATAATATCTAATGGTGACTATTTTGAAGGGGATAATATTGTTGTAGACGAATAAATAAAATTCTTTGCAAAAAACTAAAATTCCCGTTATTTTTCTAACACACTTCGTATTAGCTATCGTCCGATGTGAGGTCTCAGGAAATGGTGAACAAATTTAGTTCTCATTGACAGGGTTCCTTCATCTTGGTATTAACTTTTAATCCATAAAGATTAAATCAATTTTCTCCATGCCAAATTTGGAATCTTTAGAAAAAACGATGATTTTCAGTTGAAATCACCACTTTTGTGTTCGTTCAGAGTCAGAACTCAGAAACTCCTCAGGGAATAAATGGTCCTTCACACTTACATGCTGAGAATGAAAAGTCTGATACCGCTTAAATCATTTCCGCTAGCTGGAGAAATTTTTAGATCGATAAAAATACAGAATTTTTTATTATATTATAATTTCCTGAGAATGCGTGATGGACTTTTTTTTTATAATCACACATTTTCTTCATTTCAACGTGAGAAAACTGTTCCTGAGGTAAATCACGAGCCAGGCAACTTTAAATGCGGTACTTTAAAAAAATATATTTTACTAGAAAAAAATACAAAATAGAAAATAATATCACGGCGATAATACAAATATATTAAAATTAACAATAAACTACTACTCGCTCACCAGATTCCATTAAACCAGTTTTATTAGAACGAAACGAATAAGCATCACTTCACAATATAATATTCACAAAATAAATAGTCATATTTCCGTATCAAAAAGCAACTATCGATTGAAACATAACCATAACCATGTCGGTGATAAAACGTGGACCTCAATCTAATTATATCGTCCTAAATTCCCTGAATAATATAAATAGCACCTCCATGCGAGAAAAGAGGAGCGAATAAAAAAATGCTAACTCGTGAATATCAATAGAATAAATATAAAAGAAATAATAATAAAATTTAATCAATTACAGTCAATCTTGATGTTAACGAAAGTATTGAAACACTAAAAACAAACTGTCATGAAGAATTTATTATACACAATAAATATAAATATGATAACGACATAGCTACTTCGATGCCCTGCTAGATTTCACTAATTATTACTTATGGGGGAGAATGTCGTATCACCTTAAGACATTGTGCTAGGATCAAATGTAGCAGAACGATTTACATTAGAATTTTTGCTATTGGTCAAGGGGTATCGAACACATCGTCTTAGGATGATGTGCTACTTCTCGGTCAGTTACAAAAACTGTAATGCAAATTTTTCTGCTACAATTTATCTTTTTGTAAAACTGTACTATGTGAACCGGTTAATAATACAGATTTCGGAATCAAAGAATATATGATAATTTTAGGGAAAAAAAATGAAAAATACTATATTCAAAGTAATATTCATGGCTAGCTACACATTTCCTCCATCTTTCAGGTAATTTGTGGGGACCGTCTCAATGGAAGATAGTCTTGTTTTAAGGCAAATCCTTCAAAGACCCAATTTTATACTTCTTCGTATGTTTCGATGAGCTGCTCAGAAAGTGCATGTGCCATCAATCGGAACAAGTGGTAATCTGAAGGAGCAACGTCTGGTGAATGTGGCGAGTGGGTTAATATTTCCCAGGCAAGATTTTTTTACATGTCTTTAACTGGTTTTGAAACGTGTGATGGTGCGTTATCAAAGTGTGGTTCAAATCGATTATTTTGTGTCGGTAACAATCAGGGTTAACGGTTTCACCTATTTTAAAAACCTCATAATATACTATACCTTTCTGATCCCACCAAACGCACACCGAGCGTCTTCTTGCCGAAGCTGTTTCGGTAGACCTAGACGTTCTTTGCCTTTTACTTTCAAATCATCGCCTTTACACAAATAACGACAAATAAAGCGTTTAAACCAGCGTTCACAAGTATCTTGAGATGGAGCATGTTCATCGTAAGGTTCAAGCACAAATGCTATCGTTTTAGCACGAATTCGACATTTTTAAGCAAAACAATATCTCTGATGTTGACACCGTCAGAAAATTTGTCATATGAAGTTTTGAAGCTTGTTATCAAAACAACAAAATAACATACAAATCAAATTGAATATCTATCAACATATGTCCAACTCCATCTATTGAAAAAATCAGCATTATTAGCCGCTACACCTGGTATAGTTGACGCAGCTCACCGTTCTCCTTTTTATCCGTTTTTCTGCGAAATATCAAGATATTAGAATTCAAAATCTTCTCGGTTGGTTCAGTGGTAGTTGAACACCAAATACGGCGCGTAGCGCCTGAGCCGTACGAAACCCTCGCATATATGACGTACTCATTACATTGGATAAGCTTATAGTGATGCCGAAGCGATTTGTTTTATATTTTTAGCAGCCGACTCTATTTCTTAGTGTCCTTGTCAAATACCTACTCCATGTCTGCATGGGTATTCGCCTATTTCCAGCGACTGATTAAGAGTGTGGTCTGTTGAAAAAATGAAGAACTGTGAAAGGTTATAGTAAGAGGGGTCCCTCGGCACATGTCTCGAGATGCTACCGCATCTCTAATTAATAATGATATTTTTCTTTGCATTTTATCCTGTGTGTTCTTTGGGCCATATGTATAAGTCTATCTGGACTGGCACAGTATTCTCTAAACAGATTTCCAATACATATACAGGGTGCGTACGACCACCCGTCAACCCCCTTTTATTTTGAAAAATACGCATTTTCATACAAAAGTTTTTCATACAAAAGTTTTTCATACAAAAGTTTTTCATACAAAAGTTTTTTATACAAAAGTTTTTCATACAAAAGTTTTTCATACAAAAGTTTTTCATACAAAAGTTGTAGGGTTGTAAATGACGCATTAGACAGTGGTATTGGTATGACCTTGAATAGCGTTGTCAAGGTCGCGTGGAGGTTACCTGCAATTTTTTAAATGGAACCCCTAATTTTTTATTGCATATTCTTGTAGCTTATCTCGAGAGCTTTTCAAAATGCTATAATAAAGTTTTTTTCTATTAAGTATTTTTCGAGTTAAAAGGCTTGAAATTTCTTATTTTCAATAATTTAAAAAGACGTTTTACGCTTGTGAAGGGCGTTTAGTGAAACATTATATTATATTATATTATATATGTACATATATATACGTATATACTTATACTAAACTATACTATATTATAGTATTAAATAATAATATATATATTTATATGTCTATATGGACCGGCTCAGTATTCTTGAAATATAATTTGATTAACAGCTAAAAAGAGAACGAAATCACTTTAATCAACTGAGATAGTGGTTTCGGGTGCGAAAAAATATTCGGTTAAATAAACGTAATAATTGTCATAGTAAATCAAGACACGCAGTTTAACTAGCCGTTCGGTCCGTCAAGTAAGTATTGTCAATCCATCTTTGAATAAACGGAATATTTTGTGGGTCACCCATTATCGTTATTTCAGTGGATTCCAGCGACTTTTTTTCTCAGCATATATTTATATATACTGCAGCCAAGTGGCGTCGGGATATTTTTGTCAATCAAACCAAATCGAACAAACCAACTGAAATCGCTATATTCTTCATATTGAAATCAATGGGACTTGACGGAAAGTCGTAGCATTTCTACCCGAGCATAACAGCCTGATTTTCGGTACAAGTATCATAATTCACGAACGAAGCACGAAATTTCGTTGAAACACTGTGTCTGTCAATTTACTGTAGTTATGGAAAGAAATGACTGTGAAGTATATAAAAATTCTTGATACATGTGCGTTTTGTACGTTGAGGATAGTGTGATTAACAAGTAATGCATTGACAATATTTTGGTTGAATCACGAATCACTCATGACCAAATTATTAGCGGAGGTAGCTCGAGATTATGGTTACTTAACAATTAGCAGGAAAAAGCGTGTCTCTCGTTAGTATCTCATCTACATCATTTTGAAAAAATATGAAGACCTACTGTGTGAACACCGCACATTTAGTTTAAATTCGCAGAGAAACGTGCTGTATGAGTCGTTGGGCTCATTGTTAACCTCACAACATCATGGCCGGCGCGGTGGGAGCCCCATTTTAAATCACAGCAGTATGCCACCTACGTCGTGGGGTATGCATATACTCACAGAAACTCACAGATGAAAGCGTAAAGATGAAGGACAGCGACAGTGGTGACGGACGAGTTTGGGTTACCCATAAAACAATACTCCCACATCTGTCAGCCTCTTCTGCTTCCTTTCCTCTGCCCCTGAAACACCCTTTCGAGCCCTTAATTATACCACCCCCTCGCCACTACCTAAACCCTACGCCCTCGTGTCTGCATTATGCCTCCAGCCCACTTAGGCACGTACAGACCGAACGCACTACCCTGGGGGACGAGACACGCGTCTTTGATTGCATTGTGCATGACCAGGGTGAAAGAATATTGAAAAAAACGTACAATGAAAGACGGTCAAGATGCTTTAGCGTTGCCGACATCAGATAGGCCGAACCGTGTTAAATGGAATTGCGAAAGTTGTTTACTCTAAATACAGATGAGTCCTCACGGACAAATTTAACTGAAAAATATTTCTTATATTTTTGCATACATTTTCACCAGAAAGTCCTATATACATCGAAAGGTATACATATTTTGTTTTGATCAATGACACTTAGAAGTGTATCCTTAAATAATATTTACACCAGATTATTTGTACTAAATAAAATATATTTTTGCAGCGAAGTGTTCATTATGCTATAAATGTTTTCATAAAGAAGGCGGAGGGAGGAGGGTGTCAATACAATGATGAAGTAGACAGGGCTATTCACGAATATTATTTTTGATAATTTTGCAAGTGGTCTAGCTACGAGCCGATTTTATGCTTCGTGAAATTTTCTTCAAGTAGCGATGAAAGCTTCTATGTGACTGCCAACCAACCAGGAGAGTGAACAGCGGAATAAAATTACGAATCGATTGATTCGCACGAAGGGCTGCCCTGGAGGGTTCTCTCTACAACTCCACGTAGGGAAATTAACATCGTGTTTTTAATGCTGGGGATAATTGTAAGGGTAGTATTATATGAGGGCTGTTCAGGATAGTTATGAAGCAGGCAGGGTTTCTCATCATTTTGTAATAACACCGCTTCTTATTTTACATTGGCGCATCAACTACTAGGCTTTACGAAACTATACTTTAGGTTTACGAAGTCTTGAACCATCAAATGTAGATAGCTGCCGGAAAGTATTGATCGATGTATAATCTGTATGGAAAACCGGAGAAATTGCTATCGATGAATGTGAAACATGCTTGATGCTTTGATGAAGAACCACTGACCCTATTCTTAGGTGACTCACAAGTACTCAGCGGTTCAACTACGTGCAAACCTTCGATTCAACAGCCCAACCATGCTGATTACGTGAACCACGAAAACAAGTCTCATTATTATAGTTGAATCTGTTGAAGAGTCGATAACGTGCGATATATCCAATCATTTGACGATTTTTTTTTGACGTCGTGTTCGTTTATGTGTAGTACCTTTGACATTTCCAGGAACGGAAGCAAGCTGATTACGATTCCTCTTCTTTGCTCTCATATTTGTGTGAGTATTTCAAATCACTGAGAAGGTCGACATCAATGACAATCATAGATATTCATCGTGGAATATTTCTCAATGTTCACTTCTTCATTATAGAACCATTTTGATCAGTAAAATCTCAGGAAATCATCTTCAGTGGTTTCGTAAAACCATAGTCTGTGCAAATATAAATATTATATCTTTATCCGAAACTTCGGGATAAGGCCCAATTTTCGAGTGGACGATTTAAGCCGTCTTGCACCGCGGAGCCTCACATATTGGGTCGTTAAATGATGTCTAAGAAAAAAGTAAAAAAAACATAAGAAAGATAAGTTGCTTGTATACAACTATTATTTTTTTATGATTGAGAATCAAAATGATACAGTTCAGTATCATATTATCACCACTAATAACGGTTGAAGTATACATTTCAGAGATCAAATATGGTGCATCGGCTGAAGTCCAATTATTGTGTGAGCAGCAATGAATACCAGAGTTTTTTAGTTGCGATGGTATTTAATGGATTTTTCAAGCTCACAGGATTCACAGCTCACAGGACATTTCAGGCTCTTCAAGGATTTTTGCCACATCGTCACACAACGCATTTGTTTTCTGGTTTACTTCCTTTTTTCCTTTGCTGCAGCAGTTCCTTGAGAACTTTCAGCGCGGGACAATCAGATAGTCCTTTAGAATCTTTAGGTCCTTTAGTTGCAAACGTATGAAAATTACCTAAGTTGCCCCGTTCTGCAGTTACCCAACATGCCCCATTGAACATTAGTCGATACTATTCGAGGTTTCTCACTCTGCATGGCAGCAAAAAAAGTCTTCCTAAGTTCACATTATAGGTATTAAAACAAGCTCCATAATGAAAATGGTTTTAGGATTCTACATGTGATCTCGGAAGCTTCATGCTTGCATATATATGGAAAAAAACTTACTTTTCAGATTACCTGCATTCAAACAGCGAGTTGAAATGACTGTGTAGCCAGCCGGAACAAGCCAATTATAGAAAGGAAAGTAATGTATTTACAATACTAAATTGTAAATAAACGAGTGTGTACAGATAAAATTTCAGTGTGCACAGGAAAAGTAATTTTTCTAGGAAAGAACCTAAATTACGCTGTTGCACTGTAAAATTAAATAGGTTGCCCTGTTTTCTTCAGTTTATACTGTGATTTCACTTCCTGCCCGCTATATTCGTTTCTAACTTCATTTCTAACTTCATCCCTGTCAGAATCGCATGTGTTTATTGTATTGTAAGTATCTGAATATTGAAGTCATTCTAACCATCAACCAATCTGACAGTTATTGTGTTCGACTGGGTACAGGCATTTAAACTGTTAGTTTCAATACTTGTAATATGAAAAATATAGTGTGTGGCACGGGATGAAATACGATTTCAGAAGATCCGAAGGTCGTCCTCGTCGTCGCTGTCGTCGTTATCGGTCGAGCTCAAGTCCACCTTCAGATACTGATCCTTTGTAAGAGCTGGTGTGTGTTTCTGGAGATCCTCCTCAGGTGTGGGATCCCAATAAAATATTACTGTATTGTCCACTCCAAAGTCGATAAAATACTCCACCGAAAACTTCGTCGAATATGATTTTGGGATTACGCGAACTTTCACCCACGCGTTCTGCTAAAAGTTCTGCTAAACATTTCTGTATAACACCGTTTTTATTGTGACCTATGTAAATTTCAACAAAGACCTCAGCGGATTGTGTGGCACTTTCCCTTCCTATTTAAAATATGCCCCCTCCCTCTATTTATTAATAAATTGGAACTGAATTTAATTAGTCCCGGCTATTGCTGTTAGGTTTAAAATGTTTGATGATATCAACTTAGCGTGTGACTGAATGCAGCGTATTTTCAAATGACTTGTTGCTTAACAATAAAATAGTATATGATTATTATAAGGCATACATCAATAATCTCAGCAAATTCAAGCATCTGGGTAAAGTGTTCAATACGGGTGCTACTGTAAGAGGCGGCGACCTAAATAATCATAATAGCTTTAGTAATAAGCGTTTCCATTACATACAGAGCTGTTGTTCTCGCGGTCGTTGATTCTTATTATCGTATTCCTGAGAATTTAATAGTTGTTCCGAGTATCGTTGTCAGCGAAAAAAGTCGCATGTCACAGAGTCAGCGGTTTCTTGCTGTGACTACAAAAACTGATTTAAGTGAATATTACCAGGTGATATATTAATCAGACACCATAGGGTAATATTAGTCACGAGTTTTCAAAACACAACCATAAGTCGCATTCAATGCGCATTATATTTGAATGACGACATTTCGCTTCTGTAGAGTGAGGAAAACGACAAGAAATAATCTGGAATATGTGGTGAGCAGACATCACTTATGATCGAGTCGTGACAGAAATACATAGTAACAATTGAGTTCACCTAAAACTACAATATTATAGTTGCGTATGGAAAGAAAACGACCCGCGTTAAAAGTACGAATAGAAATACGCTTGCAAGATATTGCGACAGTTAAAGCTCTAATACCTATACGATCAGATGTTTAAGTCTTAACATGAAAACTCGAAGAACTCAAAGTCTACGATGGATTTTACGCGTATCAACAAAGTCGCCAGATTTTCAAAGAGCAAGACTACATGATCACCAAAACAAGAGCTGTTCAGACAAAGTATGGTGTACGAATTACCATCGATGTGGAGAATGAATTTACGTGCTTCCTACCAATGACATTCACTACGGCCTTCGAGGAAGGCGACGCAATGTTTCAGCAGATGATATCAGCTGCTCACGATTATAATTTACTCGAGCAGTACTACGCTGGGAAAATCAATAATTTAGAGTTGAAAGCCGCAAAACAGTGATATTTTAGTACAGTAATAAATAATGTGTATAGTTCAGTATTAAGCAAATGTCATGTCGTGTGAGGATCGTCGTGAAAAGATATGGTAGCTGCTGGTGTCTACTGTGTACGATATAGATTATACGACCACGAAATCAGTATATTACTTGGTATAGGTATTCGTAACGATGGCCGCCTATAACCAATTATCACATTTATTTGCTCTATGAACGGCGGGGTGACTATGAATGTTGCTTCATGGTCTGATTTTCAAAAGAATTTCATGTCCATCGCAACATACCTGTGAGGAAAAGAAGAAGAAAAAGAAGAAGGTATTCTCGGAACCGTCATCAGAAGCAGTGATAACAGCATCGAAAATATTTCAGCTGCTCACACGACAATAAGTGACTGTCGTTACGTTCTGAAGTACGAAGAGTATAACAGACAGCCTACCGTAGTTATCGAAAATACGAATACACATAACGGAGATTCAGCGGAACCTTCGGAACCATTATTCTATTTCGTAAAAGAACGTTTCATTAAACTGATAATATAATAGAGTTGTATAAACGATTACAAGTCATGGCTTTGTCGCGTTTCCTACGACGTAGAAATTTGTAAAAAATTACTCGTAACTTCAATTGCATTAGAAGTTTTGAATTTCACGCCGCAGTGTGTGCGTCAGAAAATTCGAGCATAACGGAAGAAAATAATAAAGTCTGTTCGACAGAAACTACGATAAAGAATGTATTCATTACCTATTAATTCATTTTCTAATATTATCATTGTAGTCATCATCATCATCATCATCATCATCATCATCATCATCATCATCATCATCATCATCATCATCATCATCATCATCATCATCATCATCATCATCATCATCATCATCATCATCATCATCATCATCATCATCATCATCATCATCATCATCATCATCATCATCATCATCATCATCATCATCATCATCATCATCATCATCATCATCATCATCATCATCATCATCATCATCATCATCGTCATCGTCATCATCATCATCATCATCATCCACGGACTGTTATTCCTAGCAGAAGGGGGGAGGTATACCCCTACGTGGCGCGTCCTCAGGTGGCGGATGGAGGATGCCCGGCGTCCGGGAGGGTTTGCCACACTAGGCGGCGCTGGACCCGTCCGAGCGTCGGGCTGGGGCGAAAGCCCCCGCGGACCAAACACTCACGCACTCTCTAGCAACTACACAAAAACGGACATACAGAACACATACATCTACACACGCGAAACACTACTGATTGCATAACACTAAACATGGCCGGGGGCCCAAAACCGGGCAGTTCGTGACCAGGCTGATCCCTCACTGTGCTGCGGGGGCACGGCCGGGCGGAGGGTACAGCTTAAAAACTGGGTTCCTGCGCCCCCAGGCTGCCGGATAGTACAGGGGCCAGGGTCAGCCTAACCAGCATGGCCCAGCTGCCCTATCAGCCGGCGAATAATCCCCTCGATCGTAGTAGTGCCGGGTGGTGTCCGGACAGGGCCCTGCTGCGACCGGGGAGAGGCTCTGCCGAGGCCACCGCCACCGTGTCCACCCGTGGCGCACGAGATCTGAGGTCTGGATTACACGGCGCAAAGGAGGGGCTTTCCGGACCACCAACACGCCCACAAAAAGAAGAGAGGGAGAAACAAACATGGAAACTACACCGGAAAAAGAAAACGATGATATAAAGGCGCAAAACAAAGATACCACGGAAAACCCTATCCCACAAACTCTAAGGATGGACATCTCATCCCAAGTTCAGGACAGCGGTGACACAGCAGGCAGTACTGGACCGCCACCAAACGTCCACGACAGGACCGAGTTGGAAGACCAAAACCTGGACACTACTGGATCAGGGAAAGACCAGACTGGAAGACAACAGGAAACGATGGAAATGGACCCGTTCGCACGAAGGGACCGGATCCCAAAGTCGCCCGGCCGAGTTCGCACCCTGTCCCTCCCGGAAAGCACGTCACCCGGAAAGGTGCAAATAGGCAAAGAAAGCACCCCGAGCGCCCGCCCCTACCCAAAGCGAAGAAGAACGGAGACCCCTCCAGACGACCAGAACATCGGGACTCACAAGGCTGTCCACGTCAAGTCAATCATTGACAAGATGTGCAAGAACATCAAGGCACTGGAGAAAGCAGTCAAGGAATCGTACAATGCAAAGAGGGAGATCAAGGATGTCAGCGCCAAGCTGGCACTCCAGGCGGAACAATTGCAGGACCAGATGCTTTCGGATTGGATGATAGAGGTAAGCGATGCCGCCGGTAAAGACCGACTCCTTAAATCGCAGGCCCGTGAACTTTGCACACTGTGAAACCAGGTCAAGCTCATGGAAACTGAGCACAGCCAGGAAAATAGGGCCCCTCAGAGAGTGGCTACCACAAAGTGCAAGGAGTGCCTCGCAGCCCAAGCACTCCAGGCCGGGAGACGCGAAGCCCGAGGGGACGGAACCTTCGAGGCTTTCATGAGAGTGCCAGACTCTGTGTGGGAGGAAGGGATGTTCCCGGAAACCCCAACCAAGAGAAAACATGTTTGGGAAGCGCCGGCAGACTCGGTGATAGTTCTGCCCTGCAACGTATCGCTGGACTCGGAGCACAAAGCGGTGATGAGAGCCATTGAAAAGTTCGGAGGCAGGGAAGGCCTGCTGAGGCAGAAGAAGGAAATAGGGGAGGTTGCCATGATGACCCAAACCCTGGGATTCCCGGACGAGACGGGGGGTATGGCACAGGAAGCCAGGGAAATCCTTCACCCCATTGTGTCCGAAAAAGGAACAGAAGAGATCGACCATAGAAGGATCTTCAGAGCCGTGGAGGAGATCAAGCGAATGAGGCCCTGCCTAACATAGGAGGGACTCGTGGTGCAGCCCTGAAGAAGATCGCCAGTTTCGTCTTCGCAGAGACCACGACTCAGGTCACGCTCTACCAGGGCGACTCAGACGTAGGCAATGGAGAAAAGAGACAGCCAAGGAACAACAAGACGAGAATAGACCAGCAGGAAGGTATTCTCATTAGAGTGGAAGGCAAGTCCTTGGCAGACAAAAAAAAGTCCTTTGCAGACACCCTGAAGTCCATGAAGCTAGCAGTCGATCCTACGGAGGTGGGCGCGGAAGTCAAGGAGATCAAGAAGACAAGAAAAGGTGGCATTCTCCTGACCGTTAGAAACGGAGGGGAGAAGGCGCAAGCTCTCAAGGACGCCATCGATAAGGGACTCCAGGGAGCCAACACGGCACTGCTGAGTAGGAAACGAGTGATCCACATAAAGGACCTCGACGAAGTGACGACAGAAGAGGAAGTCAAAGACGCAATCGTTAAGGCAGCAGCAGTGAACTCCAGCGACATCGAGGTGAGAGCACGTAGGCCAGCGTACGGAGGCAGGTACAACTTCACGGTGATGACAGCAGGCAACGCAGCCCAGAAGGTGATAAACCTAGGTAAGATCAAGATCGGTTGGGTGCTCTGCAGGGTAGCGGAAAGGAAGGAAGCCTTAAAGTGCTTTAGGTGCTGGGACTACGGGCACACAAAAGACCAGTGCACCGGCCCAAACCGCGAAAACATGTGCTTAAAGTGCGCTAAGGAGGGACATAGGGCTGCCAGCTGCGAGAACAGACCCCACTGCGTTCTTTGCAACCAGGAAGGACACCAAACGGGCCATGCGAGATGCCCTAAGATGAAATCCGGAAGTCGAGGACGGACGGACGAGTCGATGGGCCAACAGTGAAACTCCTACAAATAAATACCAACAGAAGCCGACCTGCGATGGACATGGCTCTATACACAGGCCGGAAGCAGAACGCAAGCATGCTGCTGGTGAGCGAGCCAAACAAATTAGCCCTACAAGGCAGAAAGGACTGGCTCTATGACGAAAGGATCGACAGCGCAATTAAAGTACTAGACGAAAATTTGGTAGTCAACAGACAAGGCCACGGGGACGGTTTCTCCTTTGTCACGACGGCCGGTTGCACAGTCTACAGCTGCTATTTTTCGGGAAACAGAGACATAGAGGAACTGGAAAACTCTCTACGTCAAATAGGCGCGCGAATCCAGTCCAACAAGGAAACGGCCATTGTTACGGGAGACTTTAACGCCAAATCACCACAATGGGGTATGAGCTATACGGACAGACGAGGCGCGGTCATAACAGAATGGATAGCTGAGAACGCATTAGTCGTGGTCAACACAGGAGAGAAACCGACGTTCCAACGATCCGACCAGTCCTCTATATTAGACCTGACGATCACCACAGAAGACGTTGCAGGGAAGATCACCTACTGGGAGGTCCTGGAAGACGAGACGCTGAGCGACCACAATTACATCCTAACCGAGATTGGAGGCGCAACAGCGACCCCACCGTCTAGGATGAAATGTATGGGCTGGAACCGTAAAAAATTGGACGAGGTAGAGCTGGATAGAGCGATTGCAGAGATTGTAGAAGACGACAGCACAACATCTTGGGAAGGATTCAACAAAACGTTGGCTGACATCAGTGACAGAGCGATGCCCAAAAAGTGTGCCCTGAGTGGCAAATCGCGGGTGTACTGGTGGAACGAAGAGATTGCGCAGATCCGAAAGGAAAGCAACAAACGCAGGCGCATACATACAAGAGGTGCTAGGAGAGACCCCCCAGAAATTCGCCAGCAAAAGTGGGATGAGTACGTCAGTTGGAAACATCGACTCCAAGCGTACATTAAAAAAGCCAAAAGAGAGTCCTGGAAGTCGATATGCAGGGACATAGACAAGGATATCTGGGGCGATGTGTACCAAATCGTGATGAAAAGAGCCACGGGTTTTTCACCCAGGGTAAACCTCTCTATGCCATTCACGGAGGCAGTAGCAAATCAGCTTTTCCCGACTCTCGAACCAGTGGAGTTCCAGTGCGACGCCGAAGCAGAATTCAGACCCTTCACGAAGGGCGAGCTACTGAGAGCGAGCGAGAAGTTGAAAAGCACTAAGGCTCCGGGGCCCGGAAAAATCCTACCGGAAATACTCAAGAAAGTTGTAAAGGAAAGACCAGAGTACGCCTTGAGCGTCTACAACCGCCTGGCAATAGAGTTTTGCTTCCCAAAGGAATGGAAAAGAGCGACGCTCATTCTGCTCCGGAAAGGAAACAAGCCGATAGACATGCCATCCTCATACAGATCCGTATGCCTCCTAGACGCCGAAGGGAAAATGTACGAGCAGCTACTGGTCGGGCGACTGAAGGAGGACCTAAAAAGGAACGGAAATCTGTCAGACAAGCAATATGGCTTTAGAGAAGGACGGCAGACGGTAGATGCCATAAAGAGAGTTGTAAATCTTGCAAAAGAGGCAGCAGACTACAGTAGCCGATACAGGAGACTCTGCGCAGTGATCACCCTGGATGTCCGGAATGCCTTCAACAGCGTGCCCTGGCAAGTCATACTGGAGGCCTTGAGAAAAAGAGGAATTGATAAAGCTCTAATCAGAACCTTGGCAGCTTACCTGTCAGACAGGGAAATTATCCTCGAAGCGGACGGCAAGACAGCTAAAGTAAAAATCAGTAGCGGAATCCCGCAAGGCTCGGTGGTTGGACCAACGCTCTGGGACATCCCGTACGACGAGTTGCTAGAGCAGGTAGAGTTCCCAGAAGGCGTTACGCTCATAGGCTTTGCAGATGACGTCGCCATGGTGGTAATAGCCACAACCGAAGTGCAGCTGATGAGCAAGGCGAACACTGCCCTTAGCAGAGTTGCCAAATGGATGCACAGCAAGAAGCTCCAGCTGGCCCCAGAGAAGACAGAAGCGGTGCTTCTCTCGAATAAGAGGAAGGTATCCCCCATACACTTCTTGGTCCAAGGCACAAGAGTGGAGCTAAGTAAAGCAGTGAAATACGTCGGCGTATGGCTCGATACGAAGCTGAAGTTTACCACACACCTGCAAAAGACACTGGAGAAAGCCGAGAGGACTGTCAGTGCCCTATCGGGCATAATGCCCAATATAGGCGGTCCGAGAGCCTCAAAAAGAAGAGCTCTGTCGAGTGTGATACATTCACAAATCCTGTATGCGGCACCCAACTGGAGCAGGAGAACGGAAAACAAGAGAGTTCGCACAATGCTTACGAGAGTTCAGCGGCTAATGCTAATTAGGATCACAAGCGCACATTGGACAATCTCTGCGGATGCAGCCGGGGTAATCGCTGGGGTACCGCCGATAGACCTTCTGTCTCTCGAGAGAACGGCCAAGTACGAAGGCAAGGAGGGTTCAGAAGCCAGGGCAGAGCTGATAGAAAGGTGGCAAGATAGGTGGGAGAACGGAGAACACGGCCGATGGACCCACAAGCTCATCCCAAATATCGAGGAGTGGATAAACCGCCCATTCGGCGAAGTGGACTACTTCGTCACGCAGGTACTTTCAGGCCATGGGTGCTTTAAACAGTTTCTCCATGGCAGGAAGAGGGCAGATACCAACTCGTGCCCGTACTGCGGAATGGTTGACGATGCCGAACACACCTTGTTTATCTGTGAAAAGTGGAGAGACAATAGAGAGCAACACAGAAGAGAAACGGGGAAGATCTTCGATCGAGTAAAATTCACAGAGAGCCTGACAGGAAGCATGGAAAGCTGGCTGGCGGCTAACAACACGCTCAGAGAAATAATAGAAAGCAAAGAGACAGATATTAGAAGTGGCTTGTGATAGCCCACAGACAGCATCCACACTGAAGTAATGCGAAAGCGGTTTCCGGTGTGAGTTGCGTGAGAGTGAGGAGGTGGTTTTTAGCCGGTAAGAATCCGGCACTACCCACCATCACCTGGGTGTCTATGTAAGATTTTCCACCTTCTCACTAAAAAAAAAAAAAAAAAAAAAAAAAATCATCATCATCATCATCATCGTCATCATCATCATCATCATCATCATTATTATCATCATCATCATCATCATCATTGTCATCATCATCATCATCATCTTATAGGGGAGTGCAAGGGATGAAAACCTTAGTACCGGTCTAGATATGTGGTGATGGAGCAGGCCCAACTGGACCGTCAACAAGTGACTGTGGATCGTCAGTGAGAAACCAGGTTGAGGGATTTCAAAGAGTTACTGGTAGAGATCTGGCGGTGAGAAATAACACTTCAGCGATGGATGACTAGGTCGGTGAAGTCTTCGAAGTCACTGGCAGAGGAGAAGAGTATCAAAGTCCTTTGACACCATAGAATTTCAAGGAGGCTTTGACAAAACGAAGATTTTTATCGCTGGGATCTCGGACGAACTCGGATCCCACTTTACGCCAAGTCCCGATGGTGTGGCTGCCGATGAACCTACCGATGAACCCCGCGCTAACAAGCGAAAGCGGTCGGAAATTTCTCTATCATCGATGCGACACACCGGGAACCTAAATGGAACTTTTGTAAAGAAGACGCAAGACCTGATAGGCGCCATTGATTCAATCGGCAACGAAGTGAAAAAATTAGAAAATGCAGTAAAATACTCATACAACACAAAGAGAGACATAAAGGATTCAAGCAGTAAACTGTCCTTCCAAGCAGAACAAATTACGCACAAAGCTCTTAGCAGATGGCTGGAGTCTGTGTCTGAATTTGCGGTACAAGAATAAAGGCTTAAATCCCAAGAAGAGGAAATCTCAAGACTGCTGAAGACCATCGCTATGCTACAAGAAGAAAATCAAAATAAGACCGATGAGGCAAAACAAGACACCCCACGTTCGTGCGAGGAGTGCCAAAAACTGTATTCACGTGCCGTGAAAAGAAAAAAAGCACATGGAAATGGAACGTACGAAGCATTCCTCGCCCTGAACGACTCATTCTGACAGAGAGATATTTTTCCGTGGCCAGTGTTGATCAATAAACAAATAGAAGAAGCACCGAACGAGGCGATAATGGTGCTTCCTTGTGACCGAGAAATCAACTGTGGTGACCATGCAGTGAAATCAGCCTTACACCGATTTGACTGCAAAGAAGTGTTTGCCAGGCAGAAAAAAGTGTTGGGGATGTTGCCAAGGTGGTTCACACTATCTCTTACCCCAAGGAAAGTAGATCGATGGTCAAAGTCTCTAAGCAAATGTTCTGCCCTATCATTCTAAGTACACTCAACGAAAGCAGCGTAAATCCAAGAGGAACATTTAAAGTAGCGGAATTCATCAAACACACTGCCCTCGGCGAGAAGAAGCACGAATTTGCACTTCCAGCTTTCTTAGAGAACAAAATCGTTGACATATTTTGCTTCGTATTCGCAGATGGAAATGCAGATTTCAAGCTGTTTAGCTCGAGACGTCGTACAGCCCATCAACCGAATAGAGTAGCTCGGAATCTAGAGCAGCTAAACCTGCGATCCCATCCAAAGCCAGGGGTTATCATTGTTGAAATAGAAGGCAAGTCCCTCGCCGAGACAGTAAAAGAAATCAAACAAGTAGTGGACCTTTTAACAGCTGGTGCAGAAGTTAAAAACGTCACCCAAACTAGACGAGGACACGTGTTAGTGACCATCAAGAATGGAGTCGAGAAAGCTGAGGCCCTCAGAAGAGATACCCAGCAGAAGATACCTGACGTAGTAATGACACTACTCTTGAAAAAGAAAGTTGTGCACATTAAAGAGATGGAGGATACTATATCAGATAAGGAACTGAGAAAAGAAATTTCAAAAGCCGCAGAGGCTGATCCAGGATTGATCGAACTGAAAGCACGAAGACCAGCTTTTGGCGGCAAAACAAATGCAACGGTCATCACTAAGGAAAACATCGCAGCTAAGCTTGTGAAATTGGAAAGACTGTAGATAGGCTGGGTCACCTGCCGAATCATGGAGAGAATTCAAGAGGACGAATGCTTCAAATGTTGGACTTACGGACACAAGAAAGCACACTGCCCCGGCCCATACAGACAAGGCATCTGCCTCAAGTGCACCAAGGAAGGACACATCGCAAAAGACTGCAAGAACGTGCCGTTCTGCAGTGTAGGCCAGGTGGTCGAGCAGAAGGGACAGAGGGGCGGCGTACTCCTTACCAAACAAAAAAATGAAGTTCCTCCAAATAAACACATATCGCAGCTGACCTACCTTGGATCTGTCCCTCGCCACGGGCATGAGTATTAATGCGGACATCCTTCTCGTTAGCAAACATGTCATGTCGATAAAGGATCGTAAAGACTGGATTCATGATAAAAATGTTGACACCACTATCAAGGTTCTGGATGCGCGAATCCCAATCAAGAAAAAGGTTATGGCAAAGGCTTCACTTATCTCAGCACACCGAATCTGATGATATGAAGCTGTTACAGCTCAAGAAACGACGACCCAATTGAACTGGAAACAACTCTGAATGAGCTTGGAAATATCATCAGAAGAACGAGCGACTTTGTCATGATTGCGAGGGATTCTAACGTAAAATCACCACAATAGGGAATGGCATATACTGACCACAGGGAAGCAATGATCACTGAATGGATGGCAGAAAATTATCTTGCCATTGCCAATGTTGATATACAAACCAACCTTCCTGAAACTAGGACATTCTTTTATCATAGATCTTACTATGACGATCGGGGATACTGTCCCGCGACTGGAATTATGGACGGTGATGGATATGGGGTCGCTCAGTGACCACAGATACATCACTTTCGGAATTGCTGAGGAAACAAGAACATCAATGACGCGTAAATGCAATCCAGGATGGAATTGGAAAAAGATCGACGGAGATAAATTACGGGGAGCCCTGACAAAACTGAACGTAACGGAAATGACATTGACTGCTGAGGGATTCACGAGGAATCTCGAGTTGGTCAGTGATCAATGCATGCTAAAAAGAAGTACAAATCAGAAAAGGCAAGCAGTCTACTGGTAGAACGATACCATTGCCTCGCTGAGACCACAATGTACCCAGAAACGACGAATTTCAACGAGATCCGGGAAGAAGGACCCTCCTGAGGAACAACAGAGAAAATGGAAAGAGTATTTTCATAGCGAGAAGCAACTCCAAAATGAGATTAAGAAGGCAAAAGAAGCCAGCTGAAAATTGCTGAGTGATGATGTTGATAAGGACATCTGAGGGAAAGGATACCAAATTGTGACGGAAAGGGCAATTGGTTTCCCTCCACGCGAGGAACTACCGGATTCACTTAAAGAGGATATTGTCGACCACCTCTTTCCAACCCACGACCCGGTGGATTTCGAAGTTCGCAGGAACGTCGGCTTTGTACTATTCATCTTGGAAGAGTTGCGGGATGCTGTTGCGAAGATCAAAGTCAAGAAACCACATGGACGAAGGAAAGTCCACCCGGAAATCCTCAAGCAGATGGTTCTGCAGCGTCCTGCATACGTGCTTGACGTGTTTAATGGTCTAGCGAGGACCGCTTCCTTTCCGGAGGATTGGAATCCCGCCTTACTGGTGCTGCTGAGGAAGGGGGACAAGCCAATGGACCTGCCATTTTCATATCGCCCAATTTGCCTTCTGGCTATGGAAGGGTAACTCTACGAGGAGCTCATCCTGAAGCGATTCAGAAAGGAGCTGATCAGGACGGGGGACCGCTCAGGGACACAATACGGCTTCAGGGAGGGGAGACAGACGGTTGATGGAATCAGAGAAGTCACCCGGATCGCCCAGGAAGCAGCCGCTTTTTCATCGAGGAACCGACGGCTCTGTGCTATGATCACTTTGGACGTGAAAAACGCGTTCAACAGTGCTTCCTGGCAAATCATTCTTGAAGACCTCCGAAGTAAGGGGATAGATGAAAACTTGATTGCAATCATAGCATCGTATCTCTCAGGAAGAGAGATCATCATTGAAATGGGACCCAGAATAATGGAAAAGGAGTTAAATAGTGGAGTTCCACAGGGATCCGTTCTTGGACCGACGCTGTGGAATATTCTGTATAATGAACTCTTTTATCTGGAGTTGCCAAATAGTGGACTATTGATAGGATTTGCGGACGATGTCGCACTGGCTGCAACACCCAAGACAGAAGAGCAACTGATGGGTAATGGGGATACTACCCTGATCAGAATAGCTCAGTCGATGAGATGCCGACATGTCCAACTCGCACCAGAGAAAACTGGAATCACCAATCGCACCAAAGAATTGCTTCCCAATTCTGCTTACGGAAAAAAGAAAGATCTCTCCAATTGAGTTCAAGGTCTTAGAAACTGCGGTTGTACCAGCAAAGTCGATCAAATACCTCGGGGTATGGCTGGACAACAAACTTAACTTCAAGACGCATTTGGACAATGTTCTTCGGAAGGCAGACGATACTACTCGGGCATTAATGGGACTGATGCCAAACATTGGAGGAACAAAGTCATTAAAGAGACGCGTACTTGCGAGTGTTGTCCTCTCGCAAATACTATACGCAGCACCCATCTGGAGCGCAAGAAAAACTAACGGTGGTATCAAAAAGAGGCTAATTAAATCACAACGTATCCTGAATATTAGAGACACCAACGCCTATAGGACAATCTCGGCTGATGCTGTTGGAGTCATAGCCGGATATCCCTCAATAGATTTAATGGCACAAGAGAGGGAAGATAAATACAACGGGACAGTGAACGAGGAAGCAAGAGAACAGCTCATGCAGAAATGGCAAATCCGATGGAGCAGCTCAAGACATTGACGATGGACGCACAGGCTGATACCGAACATTAAGAAATGGATCAGCCGGCCTTTCGGTGGAGTGGATTATTTTCTTGCCCAGGCCCTTTCGGGGTATCGGTGTTTCTATCTATGAGTTTTTTGTACAGCCGGTGGAGAGCTGACGATAGTGACTATCCCTGTTGTGGACATTTTGATGACGTTGAGCATACGCTTTTCCAATATGATAAGTGAAATGATACCCGAGAAGACTTAAGAAGAATGAATAATAGACGTTGCAACGTGGAAAGCATGATGGACAATGTGATGACCAATGAAGAAAAATGGACCAAGACGTACAATCTGGTACGCCACATCATCGAGGAAAGAGAGAAAGACATTAGGGAACTACAATGACCCTCCTTAGGACAGCCCCCGTTCTGAATTAATGCGCAAGCGGTTCCAGAACGGGAGTGCGAAGAAGAAAGGACATGGTTTTTAGTCAGTAAGAATGTGACATAACCAACGAATCCTAGCAAGTTGGTATCTTATGTAAGATTTTTCACCTCACAGGAAAATTTTTTTTTTAAATCATCATCATCATCATCATCATCATAATCATCATCATCATCACTAGCTGCTACCATTCTGTTGAGTGGAGCATTACCTGGACAATGTTGTCCGGGGTGATGCTACCAACAATCGTCTCGAGTTCCAGTCGGGGTCCTGTCCAGCGGTCACACAAAAAAAATGTGTGTTCCGCGTCATCTCGTTCGTGTTCGCAGTACTTACAGTCTGGCGTCTGTACTCTGTTCATGTTACAAAGGTAGCTTCGGAAGTAGCCGTGTCCGGTCAGGAGCTGCGTAACGTAAAAATTTAGGTCCCCAAACTTCCTTCCGTTCCACGGTCTCAGGTGCTTTACAAGTCGTCTCGTCGAGTTGCCTGTACGTTCTTTTGTCCATTGGTCTTGCCACGTCTGTATAGTCCTGTCTCGCTCTACACTGCCGCATCCTCCCATCTTATGTCTGCACCTTTGTCGAAGATCCTCTTACGCTCGTGTGCCAAAAGATTCACCGGTATTACGCCTGCCACCACCAGGACAGCTTGTGCAGATACTGTCCGGTAAGAGCAAGCGATCCTCAGCGCACCCTGTCTCTGTACCATGTTCATGGCTTTACAATACTCTTTCGTCTTCAGAGCATCTGCCCAGATCTCCGACCCATATAAGAGGATCGAGTGGGCTGTCGCCATTAATAGTCGTCTTTTCCCCGGTCTTGGTCTCGTCGTGTTTGCCATCAGGCGGCTTAAGGATGTGATCCTCTCAGCCGCCTTTCAGACTGTTTTCTGTATGTGAAGCCACCAGGTCATCTTCGTATCTAGGGTCACCCCCAGGTACTTGACTTCCCCCCCGGCCTCAATTTCGTGAGTCCCAACCCTCATGGGTCATCTCGTGTGTATACGTCTTCTCGTAAGAAGGGTCAGTTCCGTCTTTTCGGTCGCGAGTTGTAGTCAGTGATCTGTCATCCATCGTCCCACTCGTCTCATCGTCTGGTTCAGTTTCAGCTGCGCCGGATCTGGAGAACGTTCGGTGATCACCGCCGCTACGTCATCAGCGTAAGCGATAAAAACTACCCCGAGCAGCAATTCCAGTCTGAGCACGCTGTCATATAAACCGTTCCAGAAGTCCGGTCCCACTATTGACCATTGAGCGACCCCCGCGGTGATTTGTCTTGTCATCTGTCCTTCGGTCCTTTCGTAAGTTATCCGTCAGTTTTTTAGGTAATCCTCCACAACCTGAATCAAGCAAGCTGGAATCCCGGCGCCGCCGATAAGCGCCTCCGAGATATAAGATATCTATCCACCTGGCCGAGTTGAAAGCATTCCTGATGTCGAGTGTCGCCAGTAGCACAATAGGTCGCGCTGCATGGCAATGTCTGTCTAGTTCCAGAAAAGAGTCGAACACTTTTTGGATTGCTCCGATCGTTGAATGACCCTTCCTGAAGCCGAACTGCAGGTCTGAAAGGCCTCCGCTGGTCTGTATCGCGTCCGTCAGTCTCGGTCTCAGTAATTGTTCGAAGAGTTTACCCGTTGTGTCAAGTAAACAAACGACCGGTAGGCTGACGGCGTATTGGGGTCGCCCCTACCTTTGGGGATAAGAACTAGCCTCGCCGCCTTCCACCGGTCGCTGAACGTCCCCATCATAGAGCACGTGTTGTATAGGTCGAGAAATATCTCCAGCCTCAGATTGACCATCAGCCGGATAATCTCCGTCGGTACTCCATCCGATCCCGGTGCCTTACCAGTCTTCATAGTGGTAGTCGCTTTGAAGAGTTCCTCCGCAGTGAATATGGGGGCCACCGATACCTCCGTGTCGTCTGTCGCGTTCGTTCGTATCGGGTGAGTCGGAAACAGTCTGTCAACAATCCGATCTGCGGTTTCGGCATCTTTGAGTTCCGGTGGAACTCGGGCCCCTAGTTTGCTGGTCACTATCTTGTAACCGGTTCCCCAGAGTCTTGTAAATGGCTTGGAGGTTTTCCCTTTCGGGTCTTTTCCCAGCTCTCGCAACTCGTCGTCGGTTTGACAGACAGATCCTGCGCAGCTTGGCTATCTCGTCTGTCCACCAGTACTGTGGCCGTTTGTTTCGTCTTTGTCAAAGTTTTGACATTGTGCTATTGCACAATCGATCGATTAGTTCTGCCGTCTCGACTGTCAGTCTTTCGGCCTTTCGCTGGCCGGTCAGTTGAAGGGGAATATTCGTTATTGGTGCTGGTGTTGCCATCAGCTCCTCACAAAATGTTCGTACGTCGAGTTTGTTAAGGTTCCACCGCGGGGGGTGTTGGGTCCTCGTCCATCTCGTTGTCGTCTATCCTGCCACTTTGTAGACGATGTACTGATGATCGCTGACCGTAAAGTCCGCTATCACTCGCCATCCCTCTAGCTGTAGCAGTATTCTGTCCGACGTCATTGTTACATCAGGGATGGAGTCATCAAACCCTGGTCGTCTGTACGTTGGTGTATTTCCCGTGTTTGCTACTATTATATCCAGCCTTGCGGCCATTTCCACCAGTAGCCGTCCCCGTCTGTTCGTTCCTATCATTCCCCATTCCATTGCCCCCATGTTGAAATCCCCCGCGACTACAATGTCCCCAGGCATATCTCTGATTCCGTCCTCAAGGAGCGCTACCCTACTCTCAAATTCCGCCGCGGTGCAGTTGGGCGTCAGGTAGACGCTGACGTACGTGACAGCGCCGATCCTAGCCCAAACGTAATCGTTCTCGACACCGCGGTCAGTCACCCGAGATTGGGCAGCACCCCTCACCCAGATAGCTGTTGTCTCTGTCTTGTTTGTGATGTACGTCTAAGTTGTACTTCTCCTGTATAGTTCACACAGGATCAGGATATCTGCGTCATGTTCGTCAGCTATCTGTGGTAGTAGCATGTCTGCTGTCCTACTTTGGTTCAGGTTTCCCTGGATTATTCTGTCCATCGTCAGGCCTGTTCCCTGCACTCCTCCAGCACGGCCCGAAACATCGTACACCCTCCGGATCCGGCGAGATGCGCTACGCCCTTATGACCGGCCTCAGTGCACAGAGGACAGACCGGTGTGTTTTTACAGTTCGTCGCGTAATGTCCATGTATGCCGCATTTTCAGCAGCATTTTGTCCTGTCCATCTTAGTACAGTTTGCTTTTATGTGGCCATAGCCAAGGCATCTGTGGCATTTCATTATTGTCAGTCGTTGTCGGACGCGGGAATGCATCCACCCAATCCCGGTCCGTCCCCGCCGAAGCAGCTCGCCGCCCTCACGCGACTCAAGGTCGCAGACAGCCATCTACTGTTCGGCGCGGTTCGGACCGAAGATGTGCACCCGGAAGTCCGCGTCTCTTCATGTCTCGCGTTTGAGTGCGTATGTCACGTCGGTTGCAGTCGTGACACAGTCCAGGTCCATGATCTCCGATTGGATTTTGGAGCTCATGGCCCCGAAACTGCCCGCCTCTCCGACCGCGTCCTGTAATTGACGTCGGAACTCGTCACGTCCGTCCGGTTTGTTTGCGTCTACCTGTAGTTTAAACAGACACGGGCCGTTTTTGGTCTTCCTCAGAGTTGTCACCTGCACGTGAATACTCTTCGAATCGACCGTCGTCCGTATTTTACTTACTACGTCTGAGTATGTTATGTCTGTTCCCGGTTTAACCAGGACGGCCGTCCACCGTTGTCGGAGAGTCGGCCTGTTCCGGTCAGCCATGGGTTTTACGGTCATTCGTTTTTCTATCTCATCTGGTTTTTTCTTTGTCACCGTCTGCCAGGCTACGGCCGGTTCCGTTGTCGAAGGCCTATTTTGAGAGGACTCCGGCGCGGTTCCGGTTGGCGCCTTTTTGCGTTTCGTCTGTGGCGTTTCTTCGTTACTCGTTTTAGTTGCTTTTCTTGTGCTGTCTGTAAGACGTCCTCTCGGAACTAATTTGTGCACTTATGTAGCGCCATGTCCGCAGTCTCGATAATCGTCTTGATACCCGTTTTCACCGTCATGTTCATGTTCTTTTGTATGGCCGCTGTCTTGGCCATTTTCGTCGCGGTCTCATGAATGAGTTGTAATAGCTCCGTCAAATCGGGGTCGTTTTTATTGTTATCGTCGAATAAAGAGGCTTCAGGTCCTTCCCGATGCTTCCTCATATCTCCGTTGACAGGTTAAACCGTTTTACTCACTTCCATGGGTGGTGGTGTCTTTTCTCTCTTCCTGAATCTAAATTTCTTTGTCCTCTGATGTAAGGATCGATCTTGAGCGTCTGTTGAAGAACATGACTGAAGCCTACTTCTCTTCCTTAGGTTGACATTTTCGGTCACGTACATCAAGCTCTCATCATCCGTCTCTCCCCCGATATAGCCCGTCGCGGATTCTCCGATTGTGCCAAGCTTCTCCCCGGTCGATGTTTTTACCAACTCTCTCTTCTGTTTGTGTTTTATTTCTTTTGAAGATGTATACATATTAATCCTACGAGTAGATCGGAATGTAGGTCCGCCCAGGTAGAGCCACCTTGTCCAGGTAAGGTGTAAATTCTGCAGGGTTCCACCTGGTGCCCTGCAGGGATCGTTCGAAACCGCACTAGTTTACAGCATTGCGGCCATGTAGCCGTAGGCACGATGCCTCCCACCGCAGATTTTTTTATTTTGTGTTCTTAGTCTGCCTGCTCCCCCTGGAGCCGTCGGGCAAGGTTAGACCTGCCAGGGGCCGGAGCCCCTGCCGGCCGAGCTCCAAAGTTCATTGCAGAAACGCAAGCCCCCCGCCACGGCAAGAAGACAGACTTGAGAAGGATTATTATTATTATTATTATTATTATTATTATTATTATTATTATTATTATTATTATTATTATTATTATTATTATTATTATTATTATTATTATTATTATTATTATTATTATTATTATTATTATTATTATTATTATTATTCTCACCCACCGAGGAACGAGGAGGACCTCGACTTCAGGATTGCGGACATTACGTCATTTAATGAGGAGGAGCTGATGGACGCGGTCCAATCACTGCAGAACAGGAAGGCCCCAGGACCCGTCGGCGTACCGGCAGAAGTGTTAAAGATAGTGGCAGGTGCCCGCCCGAAACTGCTTCTCGACAAGTACAACTGCTGCCTGAAGAGCGGAGTTTTTCCCAAACGCTGGAAGACGCAGCGTCTGGTGTTAATCAGCAAAGGCAAAGGAGACCCTAACTCCCCGTCAGCCTACAGGCCGCTGTGCATGTTGGACACGGCCGGGAAATTACTGGAGAGGATGATCAAGCCGCGACTACATACAGCGATACGGGAAGCAGGTGACATGTCCGATAGACAATTCGGTTTCCGGAATGGATCTGCCCGTTCCGTTTGTGCACTCTGTAAGTAGATCCTCTTGCGTTCGAGCGCGAGAAGATCTATTGGGATCACGCCCGCCACGACCAGGACTGCTCCTGCTGAAACAGTCCTGTAGGCGCACGCGATCCTCAGTGCACCGCGTCTCTGTACTGTCGTCATCGCCTGTCCGTATTTCTTCACTAGGAGTGCGTCCGCCCAGATCTTGGCGCCATACAAAAGGATCGAGTGGGTCGTAGCCATTAAGAGTCTACGCTTGCTTGGTCTCGGTCCCGTAGTGTTTGCCATCAGGCGGCTTAAGGCTGTTACGCTTTCAGCCGCCTTCTCGGCCGTCCGTCTAATGTGTGGCTAGTAGGTCATCTTTGTATCCAGGGTAACCCCCAGATACTTGATTTCCCCCCGGGTTTCTGTCCTTTTTGTTCCAACCATCATAGGTATGATGGTTGGTATCCGTTTTCTCGTCAGTAGCATCAGTTCTGTCTTGTGTGCGGCCAGTCGGAGTCCGTGTTCGGTCATCCATCGGTCCACTCGTCTCATAACCTGGTTAAGTCGTAGCTGGGCCAGAGTTGCGTCGCGTTCAACGATTACCGCTGCCACGTCGTCAGCGTAAGCAACTAGGTAAGTCTCCGGCGGCATCTACAACCGCAGCAAGCTGTCGTACATTCCATTCCAAAAGTCTGGTCCAAGTATTGATCCCTGAGCGACCCCCGCTGTGATCGTCCGAGTTACCGGTCCTTCTGTCGTTTCGTACGTGATTCGTCTGTCTCGTAGGTAGTCGCTTATCACCTGGATCAGGTACGCTGGCACCCTGAAGACGCCTTTCAGCGCCTCCAGTATGTCCACCCACCTCGCCGAGTTGAACGCGTTCTGTACGTCTAGGGATGCCAGCAGCACGATCGGGCGAGCCCCGTGGCAGCGCCGTCCAGCCTCGTCGAAAACCGCCACCACGTCTTGAATCGCGCCGATCGTCGACCGCCCTTTTCTGAAACCGTGCTGTCTTTCCGAAAGTCCTCCAGTGGCTGCAATTGCGTCCATCAGTCTCGGTCTTGGTAATTGTTCATAAAGCTTCCCTGTTGTGTCTAGTAAGCTCAGTGGGCGGTAGGCTGACGGCGAGTCAAGGTCCCCCTTCCCTTTAGGGATGAGAACTAGCCTCGCCCTCTTCCACCGCTCACCGAAAGTCCCTGTCGTCAAACATGTATTGTACATATCCAGGAGGAACAGAGGCCTCAGATTGCTCATCAGCCGCAGAATCTCTCCTGGCGTGCCATCGGGTCCCGGGGCCTTTCCAGCCTTCATCGCAGTGGTTGCCCTTGCGAGCTCCCCCTCGGTGAAGGGCGGTATATCCCGTGGCACCTCTCCGTGACTGTCTTATGTCCTCGTCTCGTGCGTCGGGAAAAGTCCGTCTATGATTTTTTGTGTTGTCGGGAGGTCCATCACGCCGGGTGGCCCTCGAGTCCCTAGTCTCCCGGTTACAATCTTGTAGCCGGTGCCCTAGGGGTCTCGGTCCACTTCGTCGCATAGTTCCCTCCAACACTTGTATTTACTGTCCTTTATCGCTGTTGTCAGTTTCTTCCGTGCCGCCCTGTATGCTGTTCTTAGCGTCTCTGCTTGGGGTCCTCCTCTCGCCCGAGTGAGCTTCCTCTTACAGGCTAAGCAGGCCCTTCGCATTTCCGCTATCTCGTCAGTCCACCAGTACTGTTGTTGTCGTTTTTGTCCGTAGCGTTTCTGTGGCATTGAGTCCTTGCAGTGCCGCTGAACGAGCTTCGTCGTCTCGTCTATAAGCCTTTCGGCTTTTTGTTGACCCGTTAGTTCGTCAAGTACGTTTCTCGAGGGGTCCGCTGCTGCCAGCAGCTCCGCCGAGAATTTGTCCTCGTCGAGTTTTTTCAGGTTCCACCGCGGAGGCCGTGGAATTAGTTGGGCTCGCGTTGTTGTTTCGTCTCTCATTTCAAAAACGAGGTATTGGTGGTCGCTAGCGTTGTAGCCCTCTACCACCCGCCATCGCTCAATCCGTGAGAGAACTTCGTCGGACGTCAGCGTCACGTCGGGAATGGATTCCCCAAAGCCCGGTCTCCTGTATGTCGGTGTATTTCCCGTGTTTGCCACTGCTAGGTCTAGGCTTGCGGTCATCTCCAGCAGCAGCCGTCCCCGTTTGTTCGTCGTGGTCATACCCCACTCGATCGCTCTGGCGTTAAAGTCTCCCGCGACGACCACGTGTCCGTGCATGGTTCGTATCTCGTCCTCCAGGGTAGAAAGCCTCTTCCCGTACTCCCCCACGACGCAGTTTGGCGTTAGGTAGACGCTGACGTACGTGACGGCGCCCACCCTAGCCCAGACGAAATCGTCTGCCGCGCCGCGAGCGGATACCCGGGAAGCGGCCACCCCCCTCACCCAAATGGCGGAGGTACCCCTTCGGTTAGCAAACCACGTCGGCAATGTCTTGTCCCGGTATTGTTCTGACAGTATCAGTATAGTCGCGTCCAGTTCGTCGGCTATTTGGGGTAGCAGTGCCTGTGCCGTCTGACTCCGGTTCAGGTTACCCTGGACTACCTTCGTCATGTCTTCGTCTTTTTTCTGCTTTCCTCCAGCACAGCTCTGAATACCGCGCAAGAGCCGGTGCCCGGCCGATGCGGCATATCCGTCTTCCCAGCCTCCGTGCAGAGGAAGCAGGTCGGTTGACTGTCACACGTCTTACCGACGTGGCCCGCGCGTCCGCACTTCCAGCAAGAGCTTGTCCTGTCTGATCCGTTGCAGTTTCGTCTCGTGTGTCCATAACCGAGGCACCGGTTGCACCTGGGCACCATTGTCCTAAGTCTATTGCGGCAGGAAACCCACTCTATTTTCAGTCTCTGTCTCGTAATCAAGTCCGTGGCTCTGTGCGCCTCCAGTTCGCACCCTGCCATGCATTGTCCTGATTTGTTTGGGCCAAAGATGTGTACCTTCAGGTCTCCTTTCTGTCCCGTTTCATTTTCGAGGACAGCCGAGACCTCCTCCGCAGTCATGACGCAGTCGAGGTCCATGATCTCCAGCATTAAACTGGGGACCAGGGCCCTGACGTCCCCTTCCTGTCCGACAGCGCTCTGGAGGGAGCGCTGGGAGTTTTGGCTTCCTTCCAGTCCCGTCTGTATTTGGAGCAACAGTCCTCCGTCTTTTGTTTTGCGGCATCCCTTCATCATCACGTTGTCCGTCTCAGGGTCTACCTTTGTCTTGACCTGTCGCAGTAAGTCGGCGTACGTCTTTCCCTGTTGGGGCTTGACGAGGACGGCCATTCCCCGGGGCATGGGGCGTAGTCTGTCCTGTCGCACCTGTCCATTGTCTTCGTTAGTCTGTCGGGTCAGTTCCGTTTGGCGTTTTTTTTGTTTCTTCTTGTTTGTCTGAGTCTGCCAGCTCCCCTCTGGCTGTTGTGCCTCTGTCCGTTGCGCACTGTTTGTGGCCGGAGGTTTTTTTGCCGGCTGTTGGGGAGGGCTAGCGCTTGTCGCGTCGCGTTTCCGTTTCGGCGTCGGGTCCGTCTTCGTATTTGCGGTCTGTCTGACTGTCCCTAGGTCCCTGAGTCTTTCACACTTACTCAGGGCGACCTCAGCAGCCTCCATGGTGATTTTAATACCGTCCTTCGTTTATTTGTTCACGTTCTTCTGTATGCCCGTTTTTGCTGCATCAGCTTGACTCGCTCAAGGATGATTTTCAGTTGCTCCTTGAGTTCCTCAAGCGTCTGCAGCTGTAGACTTTCTATTGTCTTCGTCGGGTCTGTCAGTTGCCCGTCGTTGATAGTGCCCTTGAAGCTGTCGAGGTTTACAGCGCTAGGTGCGCTGTTAAGCCTCGCCCGCACGGCTCTAACCTGCAGCCGGTTGCAGTTGCGGTCCGTCCTGTATTCGTTTGTCTCATTTATAGTCGGTCTGGGTAGCACGGGCTGCGACGACTTGACCTCTCGGCCATCCTCCTCGCGAACCACGTCTTTCCCGTTTTGGGCTGTGGGAAGCCCAGTGTCCTGGCGCACCTTTCGACTTTTCTCTGATTCGGACATGTTCATTGAAAAGTGGGGTTTTTTGCACGAGGATCACCACCTCGAACTCCCGTCTCATTCCCCCCGGTACCCCTATCCGCAGGCGCGGGATTCCCCGGGATCTCCCACAGCTTGCTGCAGCGTGACCCTGGTTACGTTAGTCGGATACAACACCTGGCCCCTTAGCAGGCCGACACCCAGGTGCCACCTGGACCTGCGAGGTGTCGCACAGGCTTTTTACACGTGCTGTCAAGGGGCGGTCAACCCGGGTGGCTAATCCCAGGCCGAGCCCCCACACTATCACGCGGTCCCTAGGCGTGCGATGTCCTCCATCCGAGAGGACCTCCCAGGTTTCCGCTGTACCCTCGCCGCATTCGCCAGAGGAGTCCGAGAGAGCCGACGCCAACGAGGCTAGAAAGGGTAACGCGCACGCAGGGACCCGTCTTCTTGTATGTGCCCCTATGTGTCGTGTGCGTGAGTGTGAGTGCCCGTGCTAGTGAAAAACCAGTCCATTCATCCGTAACCGGTCATTTGCTTTTCGGTGAGCCCCGTTTATAAGGGCCCCCGACCACTCGCTTTCTCAGGAATGCCTGTTTATAAGGACCCTGATCATTCACGTAACCGGTATACCACTGAGGCATGTATGTGTAGATGTTTGCGTTGGTGCGTATGTATAGTGCTGGTTTTCGTCCACCCCGAGAGTTCTCGGTACCTTCTATATCTCGAAGGCGTCCCCCTATCCGCGACCTGGGGAGGCGCCCGATGCGGGATCAGCAACCCGACACGGGCTAATTATTATTATTATTATTATTATTATTATTATTATTATTATTATTATTATTATTATTATTATTATTATTATTATTGTTATTATTATTATTATTATTATTATTATTATTATTATTATTATTATTATTATTATTATTATTATTATTATTATTATTATTATCCCTCGAACTCATCCCGAAGATGACTCTCGAGATTAGAGTCCTCGACGGAGCAACTGAAGAAGAAGTCGTCCTCGACGCCTTGGCACGCGAGTACCCGGGACAAGTAGATAATTTTAAAGTCCGAGTGCCAAAAACGATTGACAGGGGCCAGAAAATCGCTCTTATCGAGATGGATGAAATAAAGGCAACAGAACTCATCAAAAAGAGCAAGATCAAAGTTGGCTGGGTCAATTGTAGAATTCGAAAACGGATATTTGTAATGCGGTGCTGCAGGTGCTTAGGATATGGGCATCAAGCCAAAAACTGTAGTGGTCCGGATAGAAGTAAACTGTGTTATGAGTGTGATGAAACCGGTCATAAAGGCGCTAAGTGCGACAGAGAAGCGCGGTGTGTTTTGTGCGCGAACAAAGCGCAATCGTCCCACGTGCCGGGAACAGGGAAATGTACCGCTTTTCGGAGAGCGTTGGAAAGCGCTAAGAACAGGACCCCGAAATGACAAGGGTACTTCAAGGAAATCTGAACAGGAGCAGGACGGCCGACGACCTCCTGACACAACTGGTGCGCGAAAAAAAATGTGATGTGATTATTATCAGAGAACAACATCGTGATAAAGTGAATACGAGCTGGTACGCGGACAACCTGGGCACTGCAGCCATTTGGGTCCCGAATCCCGGAAAACGCCGAGTAGAAGATCACGGAAGGGGAAACGGCTTTGTCTGGAATAAACAGAGGGACGTTTACTACGTGAGCTGCTACTTCACGCCCAATGAAGGCATCGGGCAATTTGAAGAGAAGCTCAACAACCTGGAAGACAAACTACGGGACATGGAAGGAAAAATCATCGTGGCTGGAGATTTTAATGCGCGAGCGATCGAATGGGGTATGCCGCATCCGGATGGCAGAGGCAGACGAATAATGGAAATGGTTTCACGACTAAGCCTCACAGTGCTCAACACCGGTTCAACTGCGACTTTCCGACGACCAGGCTACAGGGGAACGATACCGGACATTTCGTTTGCATCGGAACGCGCAGTGCCATGTGTGAGAAAATGGACGGTGATTGAAGACTTCACAGGCAACGACCACCAATACATCACGTTCGAATTATTTGTAGGAGGAAACGCACCAAGGATCAGCAGGGACCTACCACCAAGATGGAACGTAGCCAAAATGGACGAGAGGAAACTGCGTATAGCGATAATCAACGGACGGAGAATCTCGATGCACGTTGAAAACCCAAGTGCAGAAGAATTAGTGAACGAAACGATGCAGCTAGTACTGCAAGCGTGCAGGGCATCGATGCCGAAAAAGCAGCGACCAGCACACAAGCAGGCAACGTACTGGTGGACCGACGAGATCGCCGATCAACGAAAACGATGCCTCCGACTGCGAAGGAAAGCAACCCGATTTCGAAGAAGGAATCCTGATGAGGCAGCAGTCATCGCGGCTCAATACAAAGATGCCAAGAAGATCCTACAGCGTCAAATTGGCCGCAGCAAGACGGAGCGCTGGAATTCCATTATACAGGACGTGAATAACGACCCGTGGGGATTGGGCTACAGGATAGTGACACGGAAACTAGAAGCTTTCTCGGCAAGAGAGAGCATGGACCTGAATAGGATTAAAAAAATCGTAGATACCCTATTCCCGACTCACCCACCGAGGAGCGAAGAGGACCTTGACATCAGGGTTGAGGACATTACGTCATTTAATGAAGAGGAGCTGATGGACACGGTCAAATCACTGCAGAACAGGAAGGCCGTAGGACCCGACGGGGTACCGGCAGAAGTGTTGAAGGCGGTGGCAGGCGCCCGCCTGAAACTGCTTCTTGATATGTACAACTGCTGCCTGAAGAACGGAGTTTTTCCCAAACGCTGGAAGACGCAGCGTCTGGTGTTAATCAGCAAAGGCAAAGGAGACCCTAACTCCCCGTCAGCCTACAGGCCACTGTGCATGTTGGACACGGCCGGGAAATTGCTGGAGAGGATGATCAAGCCGCGACTACATACAGCTATACGGGAAGCAGGTGACCTGTCCGATAGACAATTTGGTTTCACGAAAGGACGATCTACGGTAGACGCAGTTCAAGAGGTCATGAAAGATCGTGGTATTGGCTACGCTCGACGTAAAGAATGCCTTCAATTCAGCAAGATGGTGCGACATGATGCAGGCGCTAAAGGTAAATTTCCAGGTACCAGCGTATCTCCTCGCGATGGTGGACGACTACTTGAAGGACCGAGTACTGCTCTACGACACACGAGAAGGACAACAGAGAAAAGTCATCACCTCAGGCGCAGCCCAGGGATCGATCCTCGGGCCACATCTCTGGAACATCTCGTACGATGGAATTCTACAGATGGAAATGCCAGATGACACGTACCTGATAGGATACGCCGACGACGTCGCCGCGGTCATCACAGCAAGAGACCCCGAAGCGGCACAAAGGCGTCTGAACCAGGTCATGAGGCGGACGCACCAATGGATGGGGGACCACGGCCTCAGCCTAGCCACGCAGAAGACGGAGATAGTAGTTCTCACTCGGAAGAGGATCCCGAACATACTGCGCATGCGCGTCGGAAACGAAGAAGTGGAAACAAAGGGCGCAGTGAGGTATCTCGGCATCACCCTGGACACCAAACTAACATTCTGGGAACACATCAGGAAAGCGACAGACAAAGCGGCGACAATGGTAGCAGCACTGAGCCGTCTCATGGCAAACGTGAGAGCACCAACGACCAGCAAACGTCGGCTTCTGATGTCAGTGACGCACTCGATTCTCCTGTATGGAGCAGAGATCTGGGCGGACGCACTGGAAGCGGAAAGCCGAAGGAAGCGTATAGCCGCGGTACAAAGACGAGGAGCCCTGAGAGTGGCCTGTGCATACCGAACGGTATCAGGACCGGCGGCCCTGGTCATTGCTGGAGTGGTACCCATCGAGCTCCTCGCGAGAGAGAAGAAACGAGTCTACCTACGACGAGCTGAACACGATCGACAACAAATGAAGAAACAGGAGAGGAATCACACCATGGAAGTTTGGCAAGGCATGTGGGACAGTGACGCAAGAGGAAGATGGACAGCCAGACTCATCAAACATCTGGCCCTATGGACAGATCGTAAACATGGGGAAGTGACTTACTACCTGACCCAACTATTGAGCGGGCATGGCTACTTCAGCGCATACCTTCACAAGATCGGGAAAATGGAAAATCCGCGGTGTATCTACAGGGATTCTGAACGCGACGACGCTCATCACACCTTCTTCGAGTGTAATCGATGGAGGGATGAGAGGGAAAGAATGGAGGAGTCACTAGGTCTTATAACCCCCAGAGAACATAGTGGCGTCGATGCTGATCAGCGCGGAGAAGTGGGATGCGGTGACAAATTTTGCCGAAACAGTTTTACGCCAGAAGAAACAAGAAGAAAACAACAGAGTAATAGCCGGAGCAGACAACAACTAGTTGGACATCGTGAGCATAGTGAACAGTGCAGTGCGAGAAAATAGTGCCGAGTCCAGCTAACCACAGTGAAGTGACACAGTGAAAACAGTTATTCCATAGCGTGTCAGCGAATGGAATTGGGCAGAGAATCACAGCTTGCGCCGGACCGCGGCCATAAGCAAGCAGGAAAGAATGAAGTGGCCTGGAAGGCAAAGGAACAGAACGACCCTGACGAAATGCGGAAGCGGTTCCGGGGTCGTTACACAATATCTGGAAAAGGGGTTGGTGGTTTTTAGTGGGTATAAATCCTACACTATTGAGGAGTGCGGTCCCTCCTCTCTGTCTTTGTAAAGATTTTCCACCACCCCTCGAAAAAAAAAAAAAAAAAAAAAAAAATTATTATTATTATTATTATTATTATTTTATACAAGGAGTTGCGGAATCCTTTTTACGGATATCCCCCAGCCTTTCGAACTGGGGGGGGGGTATGTGGGACTGCCAACAAAGTAGGCCTACCCACTAAACCGCCCTCTCCTTGTTGCCCTCCCCCAGACCAGGAACTATTTTGATATTACTTCTGGTTGGGGGTTCGGTCTGTGTTCGTCCGTTCGTCATGCTGTCTGTAACCTGTCACGTCACGTCAGTCCGTCTGCTCGGTTAGGCGAGGCAGCCGTCTACGTTTTTTCGTCGCAGTATCGTCTCTGTATAGGTGGCAACTAACTGCCACTATTCTGTTGAGTGGAGCATCACCTGGACAATGTTGTCCGGGGTGAAGCTGCCAACAATCGTCTCGAGTTCAAGTCAGGGTCCTGTCCAGCGGTCACACACAAAAAATGTGTGTTCCGTGTCGTCTCGTTCGTGTCTGCAGTATTTACAGTCTGGCGTCCGTACTCTGTTCATGTTGCAAAGGTACCTTCGGAAGTAACCGTGTCCGGTCAGGAGCTGGGTAACGTAAAAATTTACGTCCCCAAACTTCCTTCCGATCCACGGTCTCAGGTCCCTTACAAGTCGTCTCGTCCAGTTGCCTGTCGTTCCTTTTGTCCATCGTTGTTGCCATACCTGAATCGTCCTGTCTCTTTCTGTCGTTGCCACGTCCTGTCGTCTCGTGTCCGTGCTTCTCCCGTAGATCCTCTTTCGCTCGAAAGCTAGGAGGTCCACGGGGATTACGCCGGCTACCACCAAGACTGCTTGTGCAGAGACAGTCCGATAGGAGCAGGCGATCCTCAGCACACTCTGTCTCTGTACCGTCGTCATTGCGTGGCAGTACTTCTTTGTCTTCAGGGCATCTGCCCAGATCTCTATGCCGTAGAGGAGCATCGAGTGAGTCGTCGACATTAAAAGTCTTCGTTTCCCCGGTCTCGGTCCGTTCGTGTTTGCCATCAGGCGGCTTAAGGATGCCACACTTTCGGCCGCCTTCCGGGCTGTCCGCTGTACGTGAGGCCAGAAGGTCATCTTCGTATCAAGGGTCACCCCCAGATACTTGATTTCCCTTCCAGCCACTATCTCGTCTGTCCCGACCTTCATAGGTTGTCTCGTCAGTATGCGTTTCCTTGTGAGAAACACTAGTTCTGTCTTTTCCGTTGCGAGTTGTAGTCCGTGGTCAGTCATCCATCGTCCGACACGTCTCGTCGCCAGTAGCACGATTGGTCGCGCTGCGTGGCAATGTCTGTCTGTGTCTCGGAAAGAGTCTGCCACCTTCTGGATGGCTCCAATCGTGGACCGGCCCTTCCTGAAGCCAAACTGTTGGTTGGATAGGCCTCCCCCGGTCTGTATCGCGTCCGTTAGTCTTGGTCTAAGTAGCTGTTCGTGAAGTTTTCCTGTCATGTCCAGTAGGCTCAGCGGCCGATAAGCTGACAGCGTGTTGGGGTCCCCTTACCCTTGGGGATAAGGATCAGCCTCGCCGCTTTCCATCGGTCACTGAAGGTCCCCGTTGGCAAGCACGTGTTGTATAGGTCGAGAAATATATCCGGCCTCAGGTTGACCATCAGCCGGACAATTCCCCATTTTCATCGCGTTGGATGCTCTGGTGAGTTCCTCCGCAGTGAATTTGGGGGCTGTCGGTGTCCCGTTGTCATCCGTTGCGTCCGTCCGTATGGGGTGTGTCGGGAAAAGTCCGTCCACAATCCGTCGAGTGGTTTCAGCATTTTTGAGTCCTGGTGAGACCCGGGCCCCTAGTTTACCGGTCATGTACTTGTAACCAGTGCCCCACGGGTCCCGGTCCACCTCCTCGCAGAGCTTCCTCCAGCACTGCGTCTTGCTGTCTCTGATAGCGTTCGTCAGTCGTTTCCGTGCTGTCTTGTATTCGGCCTGGAGGGTTTCCCTTTCAGGTCTCCCACCAGCCCTCGTGGCCCGTCTTCGGTTTGCCAGACAGATCTTCTGGAGTTTGGCGATCTCGTCCGTCCACCAATATTGTCGTTGTCTGCGTTGTCCGTAATGTCGTTTTGGCATAGTGTATAGGAAAGCCGTTCCATCAGTTTGGCCGTTTCTTCTGCCAGTCTTTCCGCCCTTAGCCAGCCTATCAGCTCTGGGGGGACGTTTGGTATCGGCGCCGGCGCTGCCGCTAGCTCTTCCGAAAACTTCCGTACGTCAAGTTTGTTCGTAATCCACCGTGGGGGGGCGCTGAATCCTCGTCCGTGTCGTCATTGTCTGTTTTCCCACTTCGAAGATGATGTACTGGTGGTCGCTGGCCGTGTCGTCCTCAGACACCCGCCATCGCCCTACCCGTGGCAATATTCTATCTGACGTCATCGTTACGTCTGGTTCGGAGTTCCCAAATCCTGATCGTCTGTATGTCGGTGTGTTCCCCATATTTACTACCACTAGGTCTAGCCTTGCGGCCTTCTCTAGTAAGTGTCGTCCCCGTCTGTTCGTCCCAGTCATGCCCTACTCGACCGCCTTCGTGTTGAAGTCCCCCGCGACCACGATGTCACCACGCAGAGACCTAATTCCGTCTTCGAGGAGCGCAACCTTTCTCTCAAACTCCGCCGCGACGCAGTTCGGGGTCAGGTAGACGCTTACGTAGGTGACAGCGCTGACCTTAGCCCATGCGAAGTCTTCGCCTGCGCCGCGGTCGGTCATCCGGGATCGGGCGGCACCCCTTACCCAGATTGCAGCTCTCTCGTTTTTGTTTGTGATCTACGTCCGGGCCGTCCGTTTCCTGTACGGTTCGCATAATATCAGTATATCGGCGTCGTGTTCGTCGGCTATCTGAGATAGTAGCATGTCCGCTGTCCTGGTCCGGTTCAAGTTTCCCTGAATTACGGTGTCCATCTTCCGGCCTCTCTTCTGCGCGCCTCCAGCGCAGCCCTGAATACCGGACACCTCCCGGTTCCCGCGAGGTGCTCCACGTCCCCGCGCCCCGCCTTAGAACACGGAGGGCAAGCCGGTCTGTTTTTGCAGTCTGTCGCGTAGTGTCCCGTCTCGCCACATTTCCTGCAGCTTTTTGTCCGGTCCGTGTTCGCGCAGTTCGTCTTCGTGTTTCACTAGCCCAGGCATTTATGGCATTTGATCACCGTCAGTCACTGTCGTAGTCGGCATCGCACTCATCCTATCTCGATCCGGCCCCGGCCTAACAGGACCTCGGCTTCCCGCGACTTGAGGTCGCATACTGCCATGTACTGCTCAGCCCGGTTCGGACCGAAGATGTGGACACCAAATTCGCCGTCTCGTCCCGTTTCTCGTCTCAGCACCCGTATCACATCATCCGCGGTGGTGACGCACTCCAGGTCCATGATCTCAAGTTACGTTCTGGAAGTCATGGTCCTGACCTTGCCCGTGTCCCCGACCGCATCCTGAAGCGCGCGCTGCAACTGTTCTCGTCCGTCCGTGTCTGTCTGTATCTTGATAAGACACCGTCCGTCCTTGGTCTTCCTTAGAGTCTCCAGCTGCACGTGACTTGTCGTTGGGTCGACCGTCGTCCTTATCTTCCGTGAAATGTGCGAGTACGTGTTGTCTGTCCCAGGCCTACCCAGCACCGCTGTTCCCCTATGTTTGGGGGCCGGTCTGCGCTTTTCAGCCTGGGTTGGTACGTTCGTCTCGTCCGTCATGTTTTTCGGTTCCACCCTCCAAGGTCGTTTCTGGGCGGCCTCCGGAGTGATCCCGGTCGCCTCCCATTTATGTTTCGTCCGTTTCGTTCGTGGCTGTTCTTTCATCTCCGGGTCCGTTTCTGTCATGTCTGTCATGTCGGGTAACTGCCCTTCCCGTGCTGCGATGCTACGCTTATTCAGCGCAGAGTCGACAGCCTCGAGGATCGTCTTGATACCGTCTTGGACCGTCATGTTCATGTTTTTCTGTTTGGCCGCTGCCTCGGTTATTTTCGTCGTTGTCGTCTGAATCAGTCTCAGTAATACCATAGAAAAAGAGGCGCCTTTATTTGACTGTGAGCCGGCTAAGCTGACGTCTGTATGATGTTATATGTTGTAACGGTATTAACGTTAACTTTACCCTGAAAGGGTTTTAGTTCGGACTTGAGCAGGGAGCAAATTAGTACAAGCTTCAGTATTGGGTGAAAGTAGGGTTTATTTAACAAGACGTAATAAATAATACAGAAAAAAATATAGCATATTTTTAATAATTTTAAAATTGACTCCTTTTTAATAATTCTGGGTGACCCTTTACCTTAGAAAAAGCTTGACCCGGGCTCACGCACACGTATATAATCGTGTCCGTGAAAAAAGGAGATTTTCAAATTAACAAAACATTTTCTCCATTGGTATGACAGTCTAATTTCTACGGAAGGTAAGAGAGTGTGTTTTCATACCAGTCTCGTCATCGATAATTTACCTATGTAAGCATGATCTATTACTATTCTTCGCCTTCGGATTTATCGTATTCTATATCTGTATATTGAGGACCTGTGGTAGGGACGGAGCGCTCGCTTGAGCTCCCCTGGCTATGCTATCTGCTCGCCGGCCCCGCCGCCGCTGCCGTGGAGGCGTCAGCGAGATGCATCTTCGGTGCATCTGCGCATCAGCGCATCGAGATGACGACAGGGGCGTACATAGCTATTTTTAAGGGGGTTTTCAGTCCCGTGGATATGATATATTTCATTCATACCACATTGGTATCCCTCCACCGTGAGATATCGTTGACTCGGATGCTATGCTATTTGTATACTTTGGTGGGTCAGTGGCTGGACTTTGATGCCCTTGGGGATGGTAGTCTTAGCTGCGTCAGAGGTTTCAGGCCTGGTCCTAGGAGTGGTGCTGGTGATATGCTCCTCCTTTGGTTGGCTAGCTGGTCCTCTTTTGGCTGATATCTGGTCTTCCTTCCGTTGGCTAGCTGGTCCTGGACGTTGGCGAGAACATGTGAACAAATGCTCCCCGATTGTCATATTTCGTTCCTTTTTATACTGGCTTCCCCGCTCTTCTCCCAAGTTCTGCATGTATAAAAGGGTACAACTATATTTGATAGTCGTCCTGTAGCCCATCTCCTGTAGCCTATTTATCCCGTTCATATCTTATCTTTGGTTATTGTAATCAAAGTGTCCCTCATTGATTACTTTCCATGCATATTTTGGTACTATAGTAGATTGTACTATCGTAGCTTGAGTAACGGTAGTTGGTTTTTCGTATCACTATTCTTCATAGTATTGGTAGAGTGTAGTACAGGTCTCTCTGATGGTATGTCTTGGGCGTAATTTAGGCTCTTTGTTCTCTGTAGATCTTTGTAACTCGTGGTGCCGGTACTTTGCTGTATATGTGGAGCGTGTACCTCGGCTATTTGCGTGTTATTGTATGCGATACATATCTCTGTATAAGACGAATCCGACGTCTTAATGTGTGTCTAGCTAAAGATTGAAAATGAAACGAATACAACTGTTAATGAGTCGTTCAAGTTTTGTGTTTAGTTCCTCCGTTAGATTATGGTAGACCAGGCAACGAGCGAAGTAATTAGTGAGGTTTTCAGTTTCTGCGAAAGTGCATTCCGATGATATTTTGACTTAATAAAGTGAAGTGGATACTCTATGAGATATGTCGAACCTGACATTTCCATGATAGTTTCGAATACATGATTGCACCTAAGTTTCGTGATTCATTGACAAAAGGTATAACTACGCCATATAAGGAGATAGGTGTTAAAAAATAAAGTCAAGTTCTCGTGTGTAATAGTTACTGCCCAGCACAAGCACTTTGGACATCGCTAGCTAAAGTTTCAGACCATTAGTGACGGCGAAATTAGCAATGGCATGTGCATTTTGAGTTATTAGTCGTAAACCCTCACTCAATTGAGATGGCAAAGAACTTAGATGAATTTGAGTGTCGTCTGCAAATATCATGTGCTGAGAGTTTCGTAGTGTTAATCCTTTATCGTTAATAAAGAGGGAGATAACTAATGAACCTAAGACGGAACCTTGAAGGACACCAGTCGTCATGGTTGACCAGGTCGAACATTGACCTAGCTCATCGAAAACTGCTTCGGTTCTGTCCGTTAAGTAGGAAAATATCCAGTCAAGCACTGTATCTAATAATCCGATTTTTTTTAGTTTGAGAATCAGTTGCAAATGAGGCATTGTATCAAACGCTTTTCTAAAATCGAAGAGGATAAGGATAGGAATACGTCGTTCCTCAATATTACGTCTAATAACGCCACATATTCGAAGTAATGCTGATTTTGGATAATGGCCGAAGATAAGCTTTTTTTTCAATTTTTAGGAAAAGTTGATGATTGTAATGGATAATTAAAGATATGAGTATGGAGCTGGGCGCAAACTTGTAATGATTTGTTTACTTAAAAAAGTGAAATGCGGTCAGGAGTAAAGGCAAATGATTTCGAACTAGAGCTGGAAGCAGTTAATAAGAGTACTTGAGCGGTAGTGATTGTAGCCAATGTGAATGTATTTCGTAGCGATTGAATATCCGAAGCTAAAACCCTAAACTCATCATAAGAACTGGGCAGTAGCTGACTAGATACTGCAGAATAAAAAGTATTGAGTTCAGTTCAAGTTAAGAATTTAAGAGGAGATGAGAACGATGATTTAGCTAAACCTAACGCCGTAAGTGTTTTCCATAACTTGTTAAGTTCGGTAATACTTGTCAACTTCAGTAAGTAGTATTAATTTTTTGCTCTTCTCAGATCGTTCTTGAGTACATCTCTATGCTCCGTGTAGATAGCCAGATTAAGAGCATTTTTCTGAGTTATTCTATCTCTTAAATTTTGAGAGAACCATGGGGCCGACGGACGTCGCACATGGAATCACTGTATTGGCGCATAATTGTCTAGAGATCTTAAAAGTATCCCTGAGAATACATCAACAATCAAATCTATATCATTTCGAGTGATATGTAAGCCGATTGTCGAATCGATGATAAGGATCTGACTAAAGTCACAGAGTAAAGTATCATTTAAACTAAACTTTAACAAATTACAAAAACCTAAATCATCGAAGTCTCTGTAGGCTCGAGGGGTGTAACATGTTCAGCTATAGGCTCCACATCAAAAACATAGTGAAGCTCCAATAGATTGTGACCGGCTATGAACGGTGTCTCAGAATTAAAGAAAAATGTTGTTTTATCTTCATCATCGATTATGAACACATCAATCCAAGTGTCAGAAGTCGCAGTATGATGAGTAGTATTCGAATCGACAATGTGAAGAGAGTTAGAGAACACTAACTGACGCAGATAAATTGATTCATTATTATTATTAGCCAAATCGCAGTTTAAATCACCTACAATAATAATATTATTATAAGCATGAGAAAAATATAATAAGGATTACATAAAATCGCCGAGCATTTGACCTATTGGTCGCCTATATACAAATACAAAGAGAAGCTTTTTTTAATTAGATCCATTGACCTCGATAATAAGAATTTCAGCTGCATTAGTAAATTCTTTTGGTGAGGACATTAGCAATTTAGCTTTTAAGAAGTTGTGTATATAGCAAGCGACTCCTCCGCCTTCGTACCCTTTACGATCATCACGAATGAAAAAATATCCATTAATTCGTACTCGATCATCAGAGACATACGAGTGAAGCCACGCCTCATATACAGATATTATGTGGAATTTACTATTCGTAAAAGAGCATTGAATTAGACCTAAATGTTCACGTATCGAATTCGCGTTGAATTGGGGAATCTTCAGACTTGATAACTGCGAAACAGTAGGTTGTGACAACTTGCAGAGTGATGATCAAATTTACTTGTTCAGGTCTGCAGCAGTTGTGATGGTGATTGGTGGTTGACTATCGTCTTTCCGAACTTAAATCAGTCCTGTCCAAGTCCACACGAAATCCACGGAAAATCCGCGTAGATCTCCTCCGAAAACCTCCTTAAGCAACAAATTTTTCTTGCCACGCTTCTTGCTAATAACATAGTTTCTTAATTGATGCGATTCTAAAAACATAATGTAGGACTTAAAGACAGTCTGTTTCACTGGTAAAATTGACCTGTTTTGCCCCACAACCGAGTGTTGATCCTTTTTGACCAAGCATCGAATGTCAAGGACATTTCCAAGTAGATTCGGGAGAAAAACTTGTTTAACAATTTCTTGGGGCAAATTATTTACGGTTGATGGGATACCGGATATTGTAATATCCAAGGACGAAATCGAAGAGTTCACTAAAAATATAAGTACAAACATACAACTATAAAACTTTGGGTTCAACTAACCATAACAACACCACACATATTAAATGTAACGGTCGCGCACTCTCTCACAGCTGTGTTTTGGTCAGAAATGTCACTCGACTAGCAGTTTGCAGTACCAGTAGACCTGCTCAACTGTATTATGATTGAGAAATGTTACACAGATTTGAATCCACACAAAGTCATCGATGTGAAGCACTTGCTAGAGCGCGATAGCTATCGCCTCCACAGCTCAGGCAGGCGATGTAACCCGTATGAAAAATTGACTCTAAAGTAAAACGTTGATATATGTTTAGAGTATATAATTACTTATATCTTTACATATCTTATATAAAGATATTAATAATTACTTATATCTTTACATATCTTATATAAAGATATAAGTAATTAAACACAATTATCCAAATCGTGGCCACAGTCAGATGTAATAATTGCGGATGTTCTCAGCTTTGTAAATTGTTCTTCCAATTACTAGTATAGTCAATATTTCAGTTTGAAAACGGAGCGATATGACACACGTCTGATTGATACTCGCCCCAAAGAGAGAAAGAGAGAGAGACAGAGAGAGAGAGAGAGAGAGAGAGAGAGAGAGAGAGAGAGAGAGAGAGAGAGAGATTTTAATTCATCTTTATTAGCTTTCTCAGCTACTTAAATAGTATAATATTATAATTACATGAAACTAACTTAATAATAACTTACACCTCATATGATATATACTCCTTTAGTGTTCGTTTAAAATGCTCCAATTTCTCACTACGTTTTTTTTCCATCGGTATATTATTATATATCTTTATTTCTTCGTAAAACATACTTTTATGCGCATAACTTGTTCGACGAAATTGAATTGCAGTATTCTCAACTTGCCGCGTGTGTCTTCCACTTATGTTATCTACTATTTATATCTTATTTCAAAAATAAATGGGTACCAAGCCTGTCACTATTTTAAAAACAAACATACACGTATTATAGTGTAGCCGTGAGACGGATATGAATTGGAACGCTTGCAACATACTCTCGACTTTGGTATTACGTCTGCACTGAAATATGACCCGCATAGCCCGATTCTGCGTTATATGCTTGCAGCTTATTTAGCTGCGTTTCGCCCATGCCAATTAATAAGGTCGCACAGTATTCAAAATGAGGTGCAATGATCAATTTATATGCAATACGTCTAGTAAACGCCCATAAACTATTACCTAATCTATTTTTAAAAACTTGATTTTTTACCTATTTTTTTCATCATATAATCACAATGTTCTTCTAACCATAATTTCATATCTGTGGGGAAATCAGCTGACGCACGGCGATTATCGATCCGTTACTCAACTCTTTGATCCGCTCGGTTTTGACTCACCTGCTGTGATCAGAGCGAAGATTCTCTTACAACAGCTCTGGGTTCGCAAGCTCAAATGGGATGATCCACTGCCATCCCAAGTCTCATCTCGTTGAATTGCCATCAGAGCAGATATTACCAGCTTGACCAAGCTCTCTATTCCACGGGGGTTTAATATATGGAACGACTCAACAGTGGAACTTCACGGCTTCTCTGATGCATCTCAAGTAGCCATGGCTGCAGTGATTTATATCACTGTGAACTCATCATCCACAGGAAAAGTGACTTCACTAGTCTGCTCAAAAATCCGAGTAGCACTGCTTAAGAATCTCACCATACCACGGCTTGAACTGACCGCTGCGTTGTTACTTGCAAAAGTGGCTGCATACGTTCAAGCCACGCTCAAGGTCGAAATCTCATCAACTCGCCTGTAGACGGACTCGCTGGTAACTCTCACATGGATCAAAGCTCATCCAGCACGGTGGAAAAATTATGTCCGAAACAGAGTAGCTCAAATTCAGGAACTCACTCTCAATGCACAATGGCGTCACTACAGGCACCAACAATCCAGCGGATTGTGCCTCACGGGGTATCTTAACATCTCAACTAGCTACTCACCAGCTGTGGTGGTCAGGTCCATCATGGATCGTGAAACCTGTTGATTTTTGGCCAACAACAGCCACTGCGCATGAAGCGTTATGGAAGCCCGACTGGGGGTAGCTCTCCTCGCTGCAACTCTGACGCCTGAGTATCATTGGGATCTCATCCACTGGTACTCATCACACACTAAGCTGTGTCATCCCACCTCATTTTGTGTCAGTTTAGTTGCCAGAAGAAGGAGGAGGTTAGAATCGGCTCGAACAACTCCACTCACGGAACAAGAGAAGGCTGCAACCAACATCTTCTGAACAAAAGCATTGCGAGCGGTGTTTTTTAAATACGAATTACAGGTGCTGCAGTCACGCTCTTTTCTGCCATCCTCTCATCCCTTCAGGCGATTAATAACTTTCATCGAACAGGAAAGTGTAATCAAAGTGGGAGGTCGTCTCGGTCAATCCGCGCTCACATACGCAGGAAGGCATCCTGCCATTCCGCCTCGTCACTCTTAGCTCTCAACTCTCATTATCGAATAAGCTCATCGGCTGACTCTTCACGGAGGCACTCAGCTCACGTTAGTCCAAGTACGGCTAACTCATTGAATCATCGGCGGAAGAGCTCCTGTGAAAACTCATATTTTGCATTGCATTGTGTGTGCTCGGCAGAGAGGGATTCGGGCTCAGCAATCGATGGCTCAGCTACCTCTTTCACGAGTCACACCAACGCGTGCAGTTACTCACACAGGAGTTTATTATGCTGGTCCTCTCATACTCAAAACTAGGGAGGGGTGAGGAAACAAAACACACAAAGGTTGGATCTGTGTTTTGTGTGCCTCACCACCTCAGCTCCCCATCTTGTGGTAGTCATTGGCTACTCAGCTGATGGCTTTCTCTCAGTGATCAGGCGTTTCTTATCCCGGCGCGGTATTCCTCACCTCATGAACTCTGACTGTGGCACTAACTTCGTTGGTGCTCACAAAGCTTTACGTCAGTACTTTAGGAAAACCTCACAAGAACATCACGTCATCGCATCATCACTCGCAAATCATCAATTTGCATGGAGATTCAATCTACCTGCTGCTTCGCACATGGGTGACAACTGGGGAGCCGCGGTGAAATCCGTCAAATTTCATCTCCGACGAACAGTGCGCGATGCTTCACTCACTTTTGTGGAGCTCACCACACCGCTGGCCCAAACCGAGGCGATACCCAACTCACGACCTCTGGAACCACTCAGCGATGATCCTGATAACTCATCAGCTATGACACCTGGCCATTTTCTCATCGATAAAACACTTTCAACAGTCCCAGAGCCAACTTTAGAAGATTTGACGATCTCACGACTCTCAAGATGGCTATTGTTGCAGCAAAAGGTGCGACAATTCTGGCGTCAACGGTCAGCTCATTATTTACAACGTCAACAGTCAACTTCAAAGTGGCATCACCCTAACAACATCATAAAAATCGGCTCTTTGGTTCTTCTCACGGATGAGCACTTTCCCCGGTGCAAGTGGCTACTCGCGCAAGTCACATGTTTGCATCCAGACAAAGATGAGCTCACAATTTCTAAGTTCGCTGTTCTGCCCGTCTCACCCATCGACCAACTGCATGAAAATAATCAGCAACCCCGTTGCTGATGGTGGGCGGAAATGCTGGGAAATCAGCTGACGCACGGCGATCGATAATCGCCGTGCATCGACCGTTGCTACAGGTGTTTTGCTGCCCGGATGTCGTGCGAACAGCCGAGGCAACACTTCGTAGGCATGCTACTGAAGCGAAAGACCACGGTCTCTCGCTTGACTTCAGCGTCTCACAACGACGCTTTCATACAGCTCAGCCATCTTGAAAATGTTGACACTCTCGTGAAAACCGCATAAACAGCATCCACCTCTGCTCTTATTTCGGACATAGTCAACCAAGAAGTGCTCAACAGGACTCAAAATACTCGGTAAGCGTGCACCGTCATAATTTAATTAAATTAAATATTACAATTGATATAATTGTATGTGCAGCTCATTAAATTCACTCTAAATTCATTGTTTTATTTTTTTCATATATATTTTTGTAGTATTGCAAGTCGAGGCGGAATAAAAGACTACTTTCTCTACCTACATCTTTGGTGTGGTTTGTAACGGAACGCCATCACGGCGCTCCGCTACCATAATAAAACCGTAATTACCACCCACACATCTAGCCTACGCAAGACAAACGAACGCCAGTGGGACTAGGACAACATAACATAAGAATAGGTACACACCGCCAAGCGCAAGTATCCACCCTAAAGCAGCATGGCGTCGGATAAAGGTCCCACCTAAATACAGAACTCACTATCAAAACAAACACAGCTCGCAAAGCGGCTCGCACAAGTAAGAAAAGAGGCCGGCCAAAAACAGCAAAATCACACACTACAGATCGGACCCCAGCGTAGTACCCCCGGCCACTAGGAAGCAGGCGGAACGACGCACGACAATAAACGCCTTACCGAGCCAAGAAGGCATAGTCCACCTCACCCTGTCAATCCAACCACATCACACGTACACGATGTGCAGAGAACGCCACGACTCGGCGAGATTACAAAAGAATTTGTGGAACTCTCGAAATTCCAAAAACTTCCATAGTGAACAACAAGGGGAATCCGAATGAAACCTCACCACACACCCCCACTCAATGATAAAACATTAATAATAAAATTAAAACATAAAACAATCCAAAATAGCACAAAAAACAATTAACAAATCAAGATTAGGACAAGCCCTACTGGACAAAATACTCAAAAGTAAAAATAACACAAAAATCTAGGAAAACAGCTAGAAAACACATGATGAAGCACCAAATCCACGATAATTAAACGATTCTAGAGTAAACCAAACCAGAACATAGACTAGAAAGTCCATGCAAAGCATGCGTAGAACCACACACGACAATAATTAGGAAAAACATGCATCAAACAAATAAAAACTGTCAGGAAAAGTTTGAACCTCCTATGGGTGGAAATTTTAACACAGGATAACAAATTCAACCTCGCTAGAACCGCGGTTCAAACTCCGAAAAGACAAAGCCCGGCTAAATATAGAAATAACGGTACACCGATACATCACCCCGCACCTCCTTCACCTAGTGATTGAAGGGGGACAAATATCACGTGACATACCCAAAAACACCCCCTCGGGGCCCATCCACTAAACTATATAAACCACGACCGGACAAGCCTCGAGGCTCTTGTTGAAAATCTGTTCTTCAAGACGAAGCGCTGCCCGACAGCCACACTAAATTCATTTTTAATTCAGAATGTAACACAAATAGCAGGCTTTCGATCAAACGATTCCCCTGCATCGCGCCTTGGCCATCGTTTGACCGAACGCAGCTATCTCGATAACGACTAACAGTTTGGGAAAAATCTTGTCAGAAACAGTATTCATTCTCTTAACCGATTCCCTGGCATCGCGTCCTGGCCGTCGGTTGAGTGAACGAATTATCTAGGATACACTGCGAGGAAAGGGCTCCCCTGCATTGCGCCTTGGCCGCCCCCAATCGCAGCGTTAGGGCACTCTGCATTAACGTGTCCCCACGCATAGCGCCATGGCTACACGTCTTCTGCAGAGTGGACAAGCACGTGTGTCTCCAGGTTTAGGGAGTGGCATCCCGGCTTGTTGCACCACGCGCAACCTATTCGTAGGGTGTACCTGCGTGGGTGGCACCACGTCAGGGCCAGCACCAACTACCTCCTGTGACGAACGAATACCCAGGCCAATTGCACCAATTAAAAAACCTAATTGTAAAGCATCTAAGGCGCAATAAGGTGGCTTAATTGAGAGCAACTAAAGGCTCCAGTATCCGGGGCATAGGAAGAGCTAGTTGGTCAAGCTGCGAACCCGGTATCAGTTGCGAACAGCGAGCTATAGAGAGGGACCCAAACGATAACAAAGACGAGTAGAGATAGGTAGGTAAATTCACACACCTCCCCCCCCCCTCGCACTACACTCGCATCCCTACTATACACTCACCGCGCAAACCATCAGAAAGGCGTAGCCTTACACGGCAGATCACGCGTACGGGCATCTACAAAACAATAACACCCCCTAGCATGACAACTAGCTAGATGTCCAATGATTAAAAACAAGGCAGACCAGTACTTCTAACGAAGGTACCAAGGAACGCCCCGTATGAGGACTAAGCCGGCAGCAAATAAAGATAGGCCACACACCGTACGCCTCACATAGAGACACGCGAAGCCCCTGATTCGACCAACCATATCCTAGAACTTCAAAAATTTTAAATCACAACAGCATAAATTCTCTAGATAATTTGAGTGTTGAGCTCCGTAGAAGCGACACTACGTCACTTCACGAATGGTAGAATCAAAACCCGAAATGAGACTGGAAATTATTCCATTTACGTAGTTATAGAAAAGTGCGTTCTAGCAAACGCGACAACCCATTCAAAAGATAAATTGAGTGTTAAGCTCCGTACAAGTGATATCTAATCACTTTACGAATGGTAGAATCAAAACCCGAATTGAGACTGGAAATTATTCCATTTACGTAGTTTTAGAAAAGTGCGTTTTAGCAAACGCGACAACCTATTTAAAAGATAAATTGAGTGTTAAGCTCCGTGCAAGTGATATCTAATCACTTTACGAATGATAGAATCAAAACCCGAATCGAGACTGGAAATTATTCCATTTACGTAGTTTTAGAAGAGTGCGTTTTAGCAAACGCGACAACCAATTAAAAGATAAATTGAGTGTTAAGCTCCGTAAAGTGACATCTCATTATTTTACGAATTATAGAGTCAAAAGCCCAGACACACCGGAACAATTCCACATGCGTAGATTTTAGGAAAAATTCTGTAAGCGAACGTGAAGATCGTACAAACAACGAGATCATCCCACGAACATCCTTCCTACCCTGTCTGAACTAACGATCAATTAGAGATTCATCAAATAATTCCGTGCCTTCAGCACCATAAAGAAAAGAAAGAATTACCCAATCAGTCAAAGGACCAATGATGAGAGGGTAACAAAATCGCATGTCTTACACGGACTAATGCGATACGACAAAAACCTAAACTGAGGTCCCACAAATAACAACAATAAAAACAACAACCAAATAGATTGATTGCAAATCCATAAAAACACAGGCACTCCTCACTCCATCCAGCCCAGAGCACGAACCGGTTTCGAGCAAACTCCCTCTTACATACGATCTCGAACGAAACCGCTCGAAACAAAATTAAAAACTACGCGATTTCACGCCGCCTCCTGATAAAACGCGCGTAACAGCAAAAGCTGAAAAGTGTATAAAAATCGCGAATCGTTTCAGGTTATTTCACACCAGTCGTGAGTGAAAACTCATCCTATTTCAATATATTTCAAATTGAAGATCACCAGGCAATCCTCAATACTATCAATAACTACACTGAGGTACTTTATTTTTTCTACTTGTTCTATTGGTTCTCCATCCATACACTTCACCGCAATGTTCACCCTTAGTTCTTTTCTTACACTTCTAACAACCATATATTTTGTCTTACTCACTTTTCATTTAAATCCGTTAACATTCAACCATTCTTGATCTAAATTAAACATCGTATTCATCTTTTGATCGACATATTCGCAACTTACGCCAGTTATATATGATATAGTATCATCAGCGAATATTTTTATACCACATCTTTCTGGACAACTTTTATTTGTAACATTTATATGTACAGGGTGCGCCATATTTCATGTCGGTATGTAAACGTTGAATAACTTTGACATTTACCAACCGATTGACTTGAATAGACGGTAGATGGTTTTAAAACGTCAATTCAGTACAATTTTAACCATGAATCGCTTCACACCAAAACAACGCACCGAAATAGTATCGCTGTGCATTGAAAATAGTTGTTCAGTTGTGTTAACTCAACGTGCATAACGCCAAGACCCATTTCACAATTTCTGGCGCCGTTTACAAGCAAAATGCCGCATTTGGGGAACGGAGAATCTACAGGAGATCCATGAAACACCATTGCATTACCAAAAAGTGACTGTTTGGGCCAGCGTTTGCGCCAAAACCATCATTGGGCCACTTTTCTTCAGAGAAGGCGAAACAGTCGATGGGAATCGATATCGGTGGATGTTGGCTCATTATGTCTGCCCACAAATGTGTGAAAAAGGCCTGGACGGTTACTGGTTTCAACAAGACGGTGAAAATGTCACACTGCAAATCAAACAATGCAGTTTCTGCATCGAAAATTCCCTGGACGTGTGATGTCAAAAAATGGCGACATTGACTGGCCACCCAGATCTTCAGAGTTGACCCCTCCGGACTTCTGTTTGTGGGGTTATTTGAAAAGCAAAATGTACGCCATGAAGCCTTAGACCATTGACGAGTTCAAGGCAAACATTCGTGTCGAAATCATCGCTATACCGCCCGAGATGCTCAAAAAAGTGATGGAAAACGCAGCAAAAAGGGCACATTTTGCTTTGGCCAATAAAGGCGGCTACTTGATGGATGTTGTATTCAAGAACGAGTCCAAATAAATTGTAAAGGACCAAATTAAATAAAAATACCTCAAATATGGAAATCGGTTGTTTTTTTTTTAAAGTTATTCAATGTTTACATACCGACATAAAATATGGCGCACCCTGTATAGAAACAGTAAAGGCCCCAATACAGAACCCTGCGGGACTGCATATATATTGTATGTATCACTATGCGACGTTGCGACTGTGGTCAACCCTGTTGGAGGGGATAGGAATGAATTTTCGACTCCAGTCACGTGTGGGGGTCTATTGTCATATGTACAAGAAATTGATAGATCGTGTAACAAATAACAGGTGGATCTTGTTTATTTATTTATTTATTTTTATTAATGGTTTGTTTATCCCTTTCTCAAGAATAATAATAATAATCCGGAATTAGTTTCACTTTCTTTTTTATTTTTATTACCATCGAATCATTCTGACATTCAGAATATCTAGCGATTACTGCTACTAAGTAATACCGAATATTCCTGAAGAGGATATGAGTGGATGGGCACACGAGGTTTTATCCAGGATTAAGACATATATATATATATATATATGTGTGTGTATATATATATATAGAATGCTTTCTTGGACTATACTCTTAGATTTATTCACAATAATTGTTGATCACCCGACATTCACTTCATAGTGCGATACTTGCTTGACAAATGTAGGCCTATTTTTCCAACAATGCAGATAACATGAACATAGAATTAACTATGAGATACAGATATCATATTTAACGAGTATCCTCACAATGATATGCGGTTCACAGCCAAATAGCAATGACAACATAGATATATTGAAATAGAATATCAATCAAGACATATTTAACGAGTGTCCTCACAAAGATATGCGGCTCATAGTCAAATAGCAATTATAACATATCCCTTGGATTAATAATGACATCGCATATTAGCATGTTGCAAGTAGAATATGTGCGGCCTCGCTGCCTCACAATCTTGACATTTGTTGGCTGCAATATTTTACACAATGATATTTTTAAACAATACCGATAATTATGCATCCTTAATGCAGGTTTACTCGAAAGCCCGCTCACCCGCATTGACAGGTGGATAGCGTGATTTATGGATAAATCTCACTCGTAATTTTACCACACTATACTTTAGATTTAACATGATACATTTGCCAATAATGCCAATTTGTATCAACACCGGGTAACAAGCTTCGACCGGTTATGCACGGCGAACGTTCCGAACTGATACTCTTGAGTGTATAATAATATCCTTTTATTCAGACACTTGTTCATCCACACTATTTGAGGTAATTATTCACCTGGCAAACATATACAAAATCCATTAGAGTTTATATGGAAGAAAATCTACTTAGCTAAGACTTCTACGCAGACGGTGAATATCACCATTTTCTGTATTTCCCATATGTCCAACAATCTATCACTGATATGGCGGTCGAGCGGCTGGCAGTTGGCGAGGGACGATGAGCGACACAGTCATGACGCGGCACGCCACGAAAAACGCAGCGCCGGCGAACTTCCGCTGGTTTGGAAATTCCGTTATGACGTTGCTAACGGCCTTGAAAGTAGCGAGGAACTTGACGGCTTGCGTTACGATCTTGATAGTTTTCGGAGAGTCTCCTTACTCCATTACGGAGCGCACACGATAATGATGACATGGAGTATTTGACTCCACAATGCTAAATTATATATTTTCTTTTCTTTTCTTTTCTTTTGTTTTTTGCTGGCGGCAATTAATTCTACATCCGTGAATCCTTTGGCATGTATCGACGACAATAGAGAATATCTTGGCCCAACCATCCTGTTATACGAGGTACTTTCGTGTTAACATTATCAATATCACCTTTTCTTTTTTATACCCAAATATAATTGAATGCTTAAAATATCATACCTGTTGTAACACCTTTTCTATCGTACACAGTATTTTCATTGTTTTTCGTTATTAATTGCCAGGATCACGGTGATAATATACAATATTAGCCACGATGGGCGAACTTCGCACAGATAGGAATATTTTACGTGTTAATGGTTTCAGACATCGGCGGTGTACCCCGACGTAGCGATCTCACGGCCCAGACGCACGCATTGTGTGATTGAGCGGCAGTGGATTTTGTTTACTAGGTTACGCGAGTAGTCGCGCGTGGCGCTATTTGGACAATTATTACGCCCCGTCGGTATATGATTCTGATTGCGTTTCGATACTTATACATACACTAGCTGCCCGGCAAACGTTGTTTTGCCATATAAATAATTTCCTAGTAATTTCTAGTGTAGACAAAAAATAGCTTACTTATTGTAAGTATGTATGTATGTTAGAATGTGTATATTGTATGTATGTAAGAATGTGGTATATGCGTGAAATAAGCATGGAGCGCTGTGAACGATGAGGGAATATAAAAATAACAAAAGGCAAACATTATTTTTAAGTTATTATAATTTATTCCTTAAAATTATATATCATTAATTAAACAATTACGACAGTAACACTATTAAACAATATCAATCTCTTAATGCTATAGCGTGAACAATATTTTTTGTTAGTCCATCTTTAGCTAACACAAACAAACTGGATGGTTTACCCACTCGAGAGCATGCCACGTATAATTGTCCGTGTGAAAAACATGGTGTTCTCAAATCTAATCCACAAACAGACATCGTTTGACCTTGGGATTTGTTGATAGTCATTGCAAATGCCAATCTAATCGGAAACTGAATACGTTTGAATTGAATTGGCACATCTGTAGGTATAATAGGAATCCGTGGTATGAGTATATTTTCACCTCTGAACTTGCCATTTAAAATCCTGGCTTCGATCACGTTTTTCATTAATTTTTGAATGACTAATCGCGTACCGTTGCACAGCCGGGGCGGGTTCAAATTACGAAGCAAGATAATTGGAGATCCAACCTTTAATTGTAAATTATGCGGTGGCATGCCTGGCAAATCCAGTGAGTTCAAAAACTCTGTGGGAAAATTTACTGCTTCGCTGTCGTCGCAAACTGTATCAATAGATTTATATGATACCAAATTCCCTGGCAACAACATTTGTATCTTCAGATTTAAATTGTCAACGTCTACATTTTTTGCCGCTAAAATCGCTCTTTCTGCAAGCCACTCATGATTTATGTACTGTGTGTGTACATCGGGAAATATTTGTTCAATGAGAGTATCTTGCGAATCAGCGATTGTGCAGAAATCGGTCGGTAATTTTACGTATCCAGTTTCATCTATAGCAACTTTTCCATCACCGATATCTAAGAGTTGTTTTGAAAATGTTTTAGCGGATGGATCTTGAAGCATTTGAACGCGCATATTTATTTTTAGCTGTAATTTTTCAACATTACGCCACAATGGAGATGATTTTAAGCAAGCGTTGATCTCATCAGCGTATGTTGAACGTGGAATGACTGGAAGTGTTTGTCTGAAATCACCTGAAAGGACCAACAGAGTTCCGCCAAATAGTTTGTCACTGTTTTTAATATCTTTCAATGTCCTGTTCAACGCCTCAAGTGAATGTTTGTGTGCCATAGTACATTCATCCCAAATAATAATTTTACACCGTTTCAGCACAGTGGCCATGGACGATTGTTTCTTAATGTTGCATACTGCGTCAGGGTTATTCTGAATATTTAGTGGCAGCTTAAATACTGAATGAGCTGTTCTACCTCCATCCAATAAAGTTGCTGCAATGCCCGATGATGCAACGGCCAATACGATGCCATTATTTGATCGTATTTCAGCAAGAATTAGCGAAATAACGAATGTTTTGCCAGTTCCACCCGGTGCATCCAAAAAGAAGAACCCACCTTGTCCAGCTGAAACTGCGAGCATAATGCGATCATAAATGGTTCTTTGTTCCTCATTCATTAGTGGGACATTGCGGGCAACAATCGCTGCCATTTCTACAGTACTGTACTGCAGTTCACGATTCATTTCAGTATTCATTAAATCAGATGCAGTTCGATTTGGCGAATTCATACCGAAATTACTAAGTGGTAAGTTGGCAATGACAATGCAAAGATCCTCAATAGCAATCAATGCTTCATTGTACATTTCGTCGCTGAATGTTATGGTTAGATCGTGGCACCGTATACGATGTTGATGCAATATATTATCAGTCATTGAATCTTTGTGATTTTCCCATAATATCTGTGCTCGGGCTGGGAAACATGTAGTCAACACTATAGCGAATAGTAGACGAATTTGTATTGCTGTACAGTTCAATGCAGCTTCAGCAAGCATGCATTCCCACTGGTTGTCGTCTTCCAGCAAGCCGAGTGCAAGGCATGCATCTTTATACGTTGGATATTGTTGCCCATTCACTTTACGTATATCTTGAAATGATAATGGGCCAGTAACATTAACCAACAACAGTCGAAGATAAAAGCACTCCGTGTGTCTTGGATTGACTGTAAATAATCGCCCCAAGGCGTTTGATTTAAATAAATTGAGACATGCAGCAACTGGTGAGCCTTGCTTGCGGGGCATCCATGTTTTTGTTTGAGTCCATGTGAAATAGCGTGGTACTTGTGAATAGAGTAATGTTCGTGCGAAGGCACCAAAATCATCCGCACGATTACACAATTCAAAAAATGCAGTGAGTGTAGTTTTAGGTGGATTTATTGCACGATCAATCGCTGTCTCGTTCGTGAAAAATACACGCTGACCGTTTTCAAGATGGATGGCTAACTGAACAACTGCTGGATCCCGTTCATGAATTGGAAAACCAAAGATACGCCAAGCAGCTTCATTGGAACTGATGTACCGACCAATTTGGTAGAGCGTTATTTCATCGTTTTTATTCACTGGAGGAGCATTCACATTAGTATTTTCCACTCTAAACACAGCCATATCACTGCCTTTATGGACATACTTGCAAATGTATTTGATGCTCTTCACAGAACTGCAGAACTCAACATTAATATGAGCATTATATGTCTTGCTCAGCAGAGGCGAATATGGCACCACCCAACGATTGTCAATATCAATGTCTGTGTTGATGATATTTTTAATAAATGATTGTCCGCCATTTTCAGGATTTCTTCGACGATATATTGGGTATCCGTCGACATTTGTGACCGTATCATTGGTAAAATCTTTAGGGAAATTTTTAGTACATTTTCCATCAGCCATGCAAGGCGATGAACTATTAAGAGTACCACATGGACCATGAATCATGTTTGTTGTAACAATATCAAACAGCAGTTGGTCAGTGGATGGATCTGGAATTTCCGCAGAAATGATACTATCGATTTCTTCAGGACGGATTTTGTCGATGAACCAAACCAAAATGTGTGCATGAGGTAATCCTCGCTTTTGCCACTCAACCGAATACATCCAGCAACGTGTGGGACCAAATACATGTGATTTAGTAATGAAACTTATTAAAGACTTCAACTTTTGTCTGAACACACGTGCTGTAATGTCATGGCGATGTATTGCATTTTGGCCAGGCAGTAGGAAAGATGTAATCTCTGGCCATTTTGGATTACATGTGAACGTGATAAATAAACATGGTCGTCCATATTCGCGCACGAAAGTCAGAGCATCCTGTATATATTCTTGCATATGACGTGGACTGCCTACGTACGATGATGGTAAAATGACATGGTTACCAATTTCGGCGACGTCGGCGTTGTTGTTGATAGCGTCTCGCAAATGAATGTACTCTTCCGCGCGCAGCTTTTGTTGATTATATCGTAAGTATCGTAGTCGTTCGCTCTCAATCTTCGCGTACATGTCGACCATGAATTGTTGACAAAGCTCACGACATCGTAAAATGACGTTGTCCAGGCCACGTCTAATCATTAATCGGTACGCATAATAATCCTTTGAGCTAACGTTCTTGTTTATTTCAGCTCCTGTAATATTTGTTCATAAAAATTAATTTAAATTTATTACGTTCAATAATTTAATTGTTTTGTTAAATGATTAATGATCAAATTAATAATCAATGAAGTACCTGATACGGGATCTCGTTGTTTTATGTTTATGCAATATCCGTCTTGTCCCTTCCAGAATATTAGCGGATATTGGAGAGCGTCATATGAACGATGTGTGTCAGCAATGAACTGAAGATTATTATTTCTTCTACGAATCACAATTTCTCGTGCAGCTGTACAATCGCCAACCATGATTCCAGCAACATCATCAACAACGGGTGCATTGAATCTACGAATATGCTCTCCAGCTGGTGTTTTATCAGGATTAATGACGATAGCGTGATTATCGCTATGTAATTGGTGCATATGTGATTTGAATATTTTCAACAACTCGTTGTGCTCGTTCAAAAGAGCATCTAGCTCGCTGACGATGCGCCTGGCATAAAGTGAATCAAGGTTATTATAATCACAACGTGCATTCACGCGATTGGCAAGTGCGCTTCCGGAATCCTCGCCGCCCATAAAGTAGATTTGTAAGAATTTATGTGGTTCGTTTGGCATTGGCAGCAGTGAGCCCATTTTATGATAAACTTGGCCTCTGATTTTGAATGTAGAATTGAATTGTTGACCATTTGCATTAGTATTTCGAACTATTTCTGTTGCTCCGAACGATGTCATTTGAAAGCATCAATTGAATCTTCGAATTGACTTCAGGAACACGTTAGAATCTGGATCCGTGCCGATAAGTAAGCCGTTCAATGGTTCAGGTGGTGTTTCAATTTCAGGTAGTTGCACTTTTCCTGACGCGCAACACATCCCAGCTGGCTCATTTTTGAATTTCAGAGCATGACAATGCGGACATTCCTTGTCCATAGCACCAATTACCACTTTTGAATGAGCATAATATTCAATATCGGGCTCATACTGGAATGCTAGACGCAGGAATGAATCAGATATAAATGCTCGATGTACCTGTTGTCGTTGTTGGTCATTTGTTCTTCGTCTATTGACTGTGAAACGGCGTGATTGTCGTTGTTCTAATCTTCTGACTTCATTGCGTTCAGCTCGTGTATCTTCTGGCTCTTCTTGATGCAATTGCGCCATTCTGACACGTGCATCAGTACTTTGTTGCTGGATTTGTTCTTCTGTTCTTTCGGATCTGCTATTTCGCAAGTTTCGAGCTTTACTTGTACTGCGGCTCAAATCAGCCCCTTTGCGTTTTCTTGGCATTGCTCACTGTACAAAACATACATAAATAGAATTAATGAAATTATTTAATGATGAAAAATGTTAAAAGTATAATTAGGGCCAGGATTTTTGCCGCAGTTTTGAAATGATTAGTTTTAATTTATGAAATTATAACAAAAATATAAGTTTTATGGAAAAATTTTTCAAACAAAAGTAAAAAATTAAATTTTATGAAAACATTGTCTCTTATAATTTTTTCATACAACCAATATTTCCATTGACATTTCAAAATAAAGATTCATAATGATTGATTTTTTGGAAACTATGAAAATCTTAATTGTTCAATTGCATTTTTTTAATAAAATTAAATTAAAATTACATTTTTATAAGATCAACAACATTTTCGATATTAATAAAAAAAAGTATACTTACAACACAAAATCCGTTGTTATTGGATGCTCGTGTCACGTGTTGAGTACTTTTGAGGTTATAAAATCACTTGATTAACTAATCGTGCAAAATACACTCAAAATTGATAATTTAATTATTATTGATAAAATAGGAATGATTAAAAGTTAATATGAGAGTTACACTGAGATAGCAAAATAATAATTGTCAACGTTACTACTACACTTATTTTTTTATAAGGGCCGTATTTTTTTATGCAAGTGTTGCTACCTTGACCACTTCAAAGTTTTTTGTCTGTACCAATGTTACCATGTTTTAAAGAGGACTGTTATCAACATTTACAATGTCCAGCAATTTCAAGGGGGTTGTATATCAAGGATGATATTGGTTCTTAATTTTTCATTATTCTCTGCAAGAAAAGGTAATAGAGTGAGAGGAGGGTGGAGAAAAGTATAAAATCTTCGTAAACACGGGTCTGTTATAACGAGGATTAGAAGTGTTGCGGTTGCGAGGCATTGTACGACGCGCTGGGCCTCAAGCTTGAGAGCAAAGAATCTCGAGGCGGTACAGCGCGAGCTGAGAGCGATCTAGCGGCGGTGAACACTGCAAGTAATTGCAAGAGCTCATATGTACAACGCATGCGAGAACTGTAATGAAGCATTAGCGATTGCCGTTAAAGTTGTTCGTGGTCGGGGTGGTGAACATTTATGGGTGGTTCGCGATTTCATGTACTGTTACGTAAATAGTGCAAACAGTGATGACGATGACGATGACGACGACGACCACCACCACCACCACCAAGTAGTACACATGGCCTGCCTATTATCGCCGACCCCTGTAGAAGACGCTGGTGCTGAAACAGCGCGTAATATGGTGCTTGACAGGCTCGACTACGATATCGAGCCACAAGGATTGTGTAAGTATTAATTTAAAAATATATACCATATATAGGATGTACATATTTTTATTCTATAATAATGAATCCTCTACCCAACTCCGTTTAGACGACCACGGTGCCGATGATGATAACGACAACGATGATGATAACGACGACGATGATGACGACGACGACGATGACGACGATATTGTACACATGGGTCGTCTAGCCTCACCGGTCCCTGTATATAGTATGCCGATGACGACATCTCGACAGTTTATAATATGGAGGTCGAGGAACTAAGACGACGCATCGACCAATAAAGACAACGCAAGCAGTAATATATATAAATATATATATATATATATATATATATATATATCAGGGGTACAAATTAAAAATGCGGGTTTGATAACAGATGGCGTTACTAACGCTATACGCATCAGGCAGTACTGTGACTATGTTCATGTCAAAGCTACGTCTTATAGCTTTAATTTTCAGTATGTGTCAATTTGTCGCAGTGTCAAATTCATAGTTTTTTTGAGCTCTCAATATGTCGAGTTTCGTGCCAACAAAACAGCATTTGCGGGAAGTTTTAATTTACTTCTTTAATTTGAAGAAAAGTGCTGCTGAAGCACATCGATTGGTCTCCGAGGCTTATCCGAGTCATGTTCCATCGGTTTCAACGTGCGAGAGATGGTTTGTGCGGTTTAGAAGTGGTGATTTTGACGTTGAGGACAAAGAGCGGCCGGGCCAAGTGAAAAAGTTTGAGAATGCTGAATTGGAGGCAATACTCAATGAAGACTCGTGTCAAACTCAACAAGAGCTCGCAGATTCATTGGGAGTGACACAACAAGCCATTTTCCATCGTATAAAAGCCCTCGGAATGATCCAAAAGCAAGGACATTGGGTGCCGTATGAGCTGAAGCCGAGAGACGTCGAGCGCCGTTTTTTTGCATGCGAACTGCTGCTCGAACGGCAAAAACGGAAGGGTTTTTTGCATCGCATTGTCACTGGTGATGAAAAGTGGATCCATTACGATAACCCGAAGCGCAAAAAATCATATGGTTACCCCGGCCATGCATCATCATCGACGGCCAAACCAAATATTCACGGCGCCAAGCTCATGCTCTGTATTTGGTGGGACCAGCTGGGTGTGGTGTATTATGAGCTATTGAAATCGAACGAAACCATCACAGGAGCACTATACCGAACTCAATTGATGCGTTTGAGCCGCGCACTCAAAGAAAAACGGCCACAATACGAGCAAAGACACGACAAAGTAATTTTGCAACATGACAACGCTCGGCCACATGTTGCAGCGCCGGTCAAAACATACCTACAAACGCTGAAATGGGAAGTCTTACCCCACCCGCCGTATAGCCCAGATATTGCTCCTTCCGATTACCACCTTTTCCGATCGATGACACATGGCCTAGCTGACCAGCGCTTCCATTCTTACGAAGAAGCCCAAAAATGGGTCGATGACTGGATAGCAGCCAAGCCGGCCGAATTTTTTCGCGACGGTATCCGTAAATTGCCAGAAAGATGGGAAAAAGTTGTGGCTAGCGATGGACAATACTTTGAATAATTCATTTGTTACCATTTTTTCAGAATAAACGTTCAAAAATAGAAAAAAATCCCGCATTTTCAATTTGTACTCCTGATATATATTTTAATATGTCGGCCTCCAATAATCCATTATTCCTTGGTCCAACGCCCTTTTAAGCGGATTAACATGGCTTTTGTTAAACCACTGATTTACGGCAATGGGTTGCCAATATGACGGAGGGTGGAGCCTGTTACGCCGTGGACGTTAGCACGGCTGTGATTGCAAGACCTGCAGTGACTAACCCTCGCCTAGATAACCTGATTCTTGACCATCCGTATACCGGTAGTCCTGTTTCATCCCATGCATCGTTACCATCCTCAACTCGCCTATGATTCGGATACTGAATCAATGAATCTCGTAGCACCGTACTTTCCATATTATTTGGAATGGCTACCGCGGTATGCTCGTATAGTCAATTGTGTTTCGAGTCCGATGACTATGACGATAATGAGGACCTTACTAAACTCAGAGTTCTCGAATCTCAACGTGATTCTCCCGAAATGTAGACTCGATTGAATAAACTCCTTTTCCATAGCCCTTAATCATCATCATCATCATCATCATCATCATCATCATCGAAGCCTTTGTCCAAATCGACGACGAGACGTAGGGCGATAACGTCTTTGCAGCCAGCGAACCTTAAGATGGACAAGTCGGGGACTCTCCTAAGGAAGCAGCTATACTACTGCCCTGCAGCGCGGTCTACAGGCTGGAAGACCTTTTCACCCAGTGAGCAATAGAGAACTTCGGCGGCCTGGAAGGGCTCCGGCGGCAGAGGAAGAAACCGGGCGAAGTAGCAACTATGACCCAGACATTGCGTTTTCCAGGGGATGGGGATGAACCACATAGAGTGTCAAGGATAATTTACTATCGAATCATAGCCGATCAAACTGACAAGAGCACGCCAGATCCAAAAACAATCTTTGAAGCCACGGAAGCCGTTCGATTGAAGGTCATGGAGGAGAAAAAAGTACCCTAGCAACTCCCCGTATCAGTGGAGAACTCGGAATATTGGTCGAAAGGGCAATTGGCTTTGTATTCGCGGACACGAATAATAAAATAAAAATCGGCTGGACGATATGCAGAGTGGTAAAGAGAGCGACTGAGACAAAATGCTTCCGCTGCTGGTGCTACGGACATACGAAGCGTCAAGCTGTATTCACCCCATTTTCCGAAGAGAAGCTGACAAAAGCTGCCGAGAGACTAAAGAGCAAAAAAGCACTGGGCCCAAGCATGATCCTTCCAAAAATCGTGAAGAGGATCGCCATCCGGAAGGCGGGATACGTGCTAAGCGTATACAACCAACTGGCAAAATAAGGACTATTTCCCACAAAATGGAAGCGGGCCTTGCGGATCCTTCTTAAGAAGGGGGGTAAGCCGGCAGAAAATCTCTCTTCATACCGACCGATATGCTTATTAGACGCGGAAGGCAAACTTTACGAGCAACTCCTCGCAGGTCGCCTGAAGAGGGAGTTGGCACGAACCGGTGGCCTGTCAGAGAAACAGTTTGGCTTCCACGAAGGAAGGCAGACGAACGACGCAGTCAACACGGCCATCAGGGTGGCAGAAAAGGTAGCGGCATACTCGAGTCGGAACCGTAGACTATGCGCGATGATAACCTTGGACGTAAGAAACGCGTTCAACAGTGCCTCCTGGCAAATCATCTTAGACGAGCTGAGAAGCAGAGGGGTTGACGAGGGCTTAATCAGTGTTATAGCGTCATACCTTTCAGGACGAAAAATCATACTCGATGCAGAAGGACTTACAGCAGAGCTAGCCGTGAGCAGTGGCGTTCCACAAGGGTCAATTCTCGAACCTACCCTCTGGAACGTCCTGTACGACGAGGTCCTCAAACTGGAAGAACTGGAAAGCATAACGTTGATAGGATTTGCAGATGACCTCGGCCCTGTGGTCACAGCGAGAACAGAAAAACCTGTTGATGAATAGAGGAAACAAGGCGCTCGAGAGGGTGGCCAGGTGGCTGGATGGCCGCAAGCTTGAACTGGTGCCAGAAAAACACGGAAGCAGTCCAACTGACAAAGAAGAGGAAAATAACCCCGATAAACTTCGAGATAAGAGGAACAGTCGTCTCCCTCCGCAACGCTATGATGTACCTGGGAGTATGGCTGGACACGAAGCTAATGCTCGCTACTCACATAAAAGAAACGCTGCTGAGGGCAGAAAAGACCGTGACAGCCCTGTCAGGAATAATGCTTAACATGCGAGGGCCGAGAGCATTAAAGAGAAGCGTCCTGGCGAGTGTCATGCACTCGCAGATACTGTACGCAGCACCAACATGGAACATCGCGCCCAAGACCAAAGGAGCTCGGAGAAGAGTAACCAAGACGCAGAGGAGGATGTTGATCCGCGTATGCAGCGCATACCGTATCATCTCAGCCGAGGCGGTAGGAGTAATCAACGGAGTCACGCCGATTGAACTTGTTACCGCAGAGAGAAATCAGCGGTACGAGGGAAAAGACCGCATAGAAGGGCGGCAGCAACTACACCAAAAGTGGCAAGAGAGGTGGAGAAACAGCCCACATGGACGCTGGACATACAGTCTTATACCGACGATAGAGGAATGAAAGAAGAGAAGACGCGGAGAAGTTGACTATTTCCTGACGCAGGCTCTCCCAGGACATGGCTGCTTCAGGAAGTTCCTTTACGAACGACACAGGGCAGCCAATGAACACTGTCCCTACTGTCGATATACCAACGACGCAAACCACGCACTCTTCCTTTGTGATAAGTGGAGCGACGCAAGACAACGTTTTATGGCAACAACAGAAAAAAAGGTTCGACCCAGCTAATATGATACAAGGACTGACAACAACAAAAGAAAACTGGAACGAAACGTTCATAACGATATGAGAGATCATTGAAACGAAGGAAAAAGACATCAGGGAAAACGCGGAAGTCTATCCCTAGCCAATACCTACGTCGAAGGAATGCGAAAAGCGATTTCCGGGGTAGTATGCGAATGAAAGAGGGAGGGGTGTGGTTTTAGTCAGTAGGAGTCTGACGCTACCCACGAACACTTGTGGGTGACCGATGTAGGATTTTTTTGCCCTCCTCCATAAAAAAAAAATAAAATCATCATCATCGTCATCATCATCATCTACTCTTGACACTACTCTTGAAAAAGAAAGTCTTGCACATTAAAAGGATAGAAGCTACCATATCAGATGAGGAACTGAGAAAAGAAATTTCAAAAGCCGCAGAGGCTGATCCAGGGTTGATCGAACTAAAAGCACGAAGACCAGCTTTTGGCGGCAAAACAAATGCAGCGGTCATCACTAAGGAAAACATCGCAGGTAAGCTTGTGAAATTGGAAAGACTGAAGATAGGCTGGGTCACCTGCTGAATCATGGAGAGAATTCAAGAGGACCAATGCTTTAAATGTTGGACTTACGGACACAAGAAAGCAGACTGCCCTGGCCCAGATAGACAAGATAGCCTTTGATAGATAGAATAGATAGCCTTTGCTTCAAGTGCACCAAGGAAGGACACATCGCCAAAGACTGCAAGAACGAGCCATTCTGTGTCTTTTATGATCAAAATAAACATCAGACCGGAGACAACAAATGCCAGGGGCGGGGTGATAGGCCAGGTGGTCGAGCAGGAGGGGCAGAAGGGCGGCGTACTCCTTACCAAAAGAATAAATTAAGTTCCTCCAAATAAACACACATCTCAGCCGACCTACCTTGAATGTGTCCCTCGCCACGGGCATGAGTATCAATGCGGACATCCTTCTCGTTAGCGAACTATATGTCATGTCGATAAAGGATCGTATAGACTGAATTCATGATAAAAATGTTGACACCGCTATCAAGGTTCTGGACACGCGAATCCCAATCGAGAAAAAAGGTTATGGCAAAGGTTTCACCCATCTCAGAACACCGAATCTGACGATATACAGCTGTTACAGCTCAGGAAACGACGACCCAATTGAACTGGAAACAACTCTGAATGAGCTTGGAAATATGATCAGGAGAACGAGCTCTGTCATCATTGCAGGGGATTTTAATGCAAAATCACCACAATGGGGAATGGCATACACTGACCACAGAGGAGCAATGATCACTGAATGGATGGCAGAAAATGATCTTGCCATTACAAACGTTGATGACCAACCAACCTTCCAGATACTGTCCCGCGACTGAAATCATGGACGGTGATGAATATGGAGTCGCTCAGTGACCACAGATATATTGAGACGAATCGTACGTCTCATCCACACAATACTAGAACACGACACACACACAGCAAAGCACCAGGATCACACACAATAAAATATAAATATAGAGTAGCCTAACCGTAGTACGCCCCACATACACAGCCAGAGGGACCTGTAGTACATACAACCAACACTACGAAAGATAGAATTTCCAGGAAATTCAACAGCAATCACACGTACTCCTATAGTATCAAAATATGTACAAAAAGAAATTCACAAGGGATACGTTAAATACGATCATCAGAAGTATGGATTAACAAGAAATGGTCTACAGGAGATAGGCTACAGGACGACTACCAAATACAGATATACCGAGAACAAGGAAGAAAAGTGGGAAAAGCCAGTATAAAAGAACGCGAAATGCGACGATCAGGAAGCATTATGTTCACAGATTCCAACCAGACATCAAGGACCAGCCAGCGAATAGAAGGAAGACCTGCAAACCAGCCAAAGAAGGACCACGGAACCAACCAAAGGAGGAGCCTACCAACAGCAACACTCCAAGGACCAGGCCCAGATACTTCTGAAGCTTACGAAGACGAACCGTTCCAGAATCCAATCACTGAGGCCGTCTAGAAATACATCTTAAAGCCTTCCAACATTGGAGTCATCAGGAGCTCACAAATAGAAAGGAACATTATGGTTTCATAAAAAGATATTGTTTGAGAAATCCATCCGGTGTAACTTAACAGATCTTGAACCTGCGAATGTATTGGAAAAATATGAGACTTCACTCACAACAGGGTGGAAATAAAACCACACTAGTAGATGGAATTTGGAGAAAGTAGTTTATTATCCTTCCACACAAACAATGTAATAATGCAAATTAAAACAGTTATTTTAAATATGAAAAGAATACAATAATGAAAATAAATACACCAAAAATTTGAGAATTAGAAACTGAATTTAATTAGGTAAGCTGAATTTGATGATATGGACTGAGAACCAGCACACAATTATATTAATTGTGTGCTGTATGTACTGAGAGTGATGTGCGCACCGCAGCCAGTGCTGCAGAGCATGCAACGCAGTGAGATATATGAGTGCGTAAGGTAGTATTACAATTCACAGCAAGCTCTCAGCAGCTTAATGCAGAGAGGTTGCAGTGAACAAATGAGAGCACTTGCAATTGAAATTGCTTGAGTGCTCTATACATATGAGACAAGCTACGCAGGCAGCACTGCATAGCACAATACGACATATAATGAGGTTGCACAAAATGAGCAGTGTATAGTCGCTGTACTCTCCCAGCAGATGTCCTGGGGGAAAGTACAGCGAATATAAAACACCTGCATAATTATATTAATTATACCGGCAAATTAAGCTGAGAGGAAACGTGGCGCGACATATGCTGCAATGCCCGCCATAAAGTGAGACCAAAAAACGTTGATGTACCGATGAGAATCCAACTCCTCATTGCCATTGAATTTATGGTAAAGTATAACAATGCACTCGTACCTGATTTTGAGTCCTGTTGAGTAAAAAAGGTTGAGATGATCCGGTTAAGAAAAGTGAAAATTGTTCGAGCCTTCCAAATGCGTGCGCTGTTCCGTGCGGGTTTTCACGTAAGTGTCCAAATATCCAATCTGGCTGCGGAATCTGAAAGCGTCGTTGGGCGCTGAAGTCAATTAAGAGAGATAGCCGGTGAGCGAAGCCGAAGTTAAGCGAGAGAGACATCCTCTCGCTCGACGCGGCATGCCTACGAGGCACAACCTTGGCTCCGCGAAGCCCTGCCTCGGCTATCTCCGCCCAACCGAACGCTGCGTGCTCGAGCACAGCAACAGGTCGACGCACGGCGAATATCGATCGCCGTGTGCCAGCTGATTATCCAACATATATTTTGGTTAGGCGCGGACCCGATGAGACGAGTGGTTGTGTGTGCGGAGACTGACGCGAATGTTTTACGGTCGTCACCAGTCCGAAATATCTTGTTAAATCGTGTAAGGAAAACGGAATTAACGAGAATCTAGCGCGTTACCATTTGTCGCTTCCCGACCGTGCTTCCGAGAGTACCACCTTGGCTCTCGGCTAACCATTTTGTTTATCAACTGCAATATATTGTGCATTATATTTTTGATTCCCTAACTGCCGTGTTGAGATTTTCTTCGCGAGACACATCTGACTAACCCATCCCCTCTACCAATCACCAAGGCTGCAGCGAAGCCGAGCCTGGCCCGTGTATTCCTCGTGCGAATAAAATTTGTCTCGGGAAATAGTTTATTTTTCAAAGTCATGGACAACGTGATATTTCGTTGAGTGTTATTATATTGTAATATTACAACATCTAGCCAGACAAGTATATACTGAAGATCCACGTTTTTTATCGGAGGCCTACCATGATGCTACTGCACAGCCACATCGCTATCTGTTGTTAGACCTCAAGCAATCGACACCTGAAATTTGTCAATATCGAACAAGCATATTTTCCAACGATCCTCAAATGCAGGTACCGAAAAAAGCAAGACAAAAATGCGGTGGGTATTTAGACTAATGTAAGTGCCGATTTTACACTAGTAGTGAGAACATGCGACATGTGCAAACATCGGAACAACAACATGGGCGTAAAGAGGCGACTGCATTCTACACGACCGCCGATCGGTAAACGACATACTGCCCTACTCAACGCTCCCTGCCATGCTAGTAAAGAACAGTAAAGAGCTTTGCTACGTACTACCGATGAACCGCTAGTCAAATGTATATCCGAATGCGACTTAAACGTTTTAAATGGCATGGTGCGTCCTAAACCATTCGTGAAAAATCGTTAAAAGATATAAGAATATTTTACGACAACTAACACGGTGTCCTTTAATGTTTGAAACGAGACAGCTTGGGGGAAGATTACATAGCGCCAGTGGTGCCACCAACCGTAAGCGACAAAAGTATAATTTGAGAGAGAAGAAACATCTAATGATGCAAAAAGGCTATGGAGCATTCTTACCTATTTTACTGGCGCCCATTGTTACAAGTCTGTTTGGCGGCAACGCTGGAGGTACTAATACTAATTAGAGAGGACAAATCGTTAAACGTGTGCTCGGCAAAACCCTTAAGATGGAGCACGCAAAGAAAATGAATTTAGTACCGATAGAGGAGGCTGGCAAATGGAAAGAACCGATGATTGGTTATAGCGGCGGCGACGACGGCGGCGATAGCATTTACAAAAAGACAACCGATCAGACAAGTGTACAGACAGCAGGAGACTCTATATCGCATCTCGATACGGAGCTTGCAGATATTTTACATTAAAACAAATATCGTAACGATGCAGACAAGTGGAAACAGTATCTACCATGCTACAGCTATATTTGTTTCTCATCGAAACACGAAACGGTCCGTTAGATCCAACATTGCCTGGTACAATGCCAACGAGCAAACAACAGTCACTGACGAAAAATGAATATTTGATCGACGCGCCTATCATAAACAGTGTACCCCAAACGTACAGACGTAGAGCTATTTCGCTAATAAACTATCTGGGTTTCCATAGATGGTGTGCTCATATACAACTCTAACATTCTTGATCTCGTTAACGACGCTATACGGTATAGAAAACGCTTGAAAGCCAGCGGAAGACTACAGTTTATCAAGAGTCTTCGTGCTGGCTCTATACCACGTGAATTTATCGAAAACGACGCATTAAGCACTATTGGAAATTACGGTTTTGCTGGTAAGGGGAAAATAAATGATTTTAGTAATTTGGTGACGACGTGGAGAAGAGGGGCGACGAACGGAGAGCAGGTAAAAAAGGATCTGCTGAGACGAGTGTGAAGAAAAAAAAAGAAGAAGGATACTACGGCTATTGATATAAATACTGAAAATCAGCTGAAAAAGAAAAACATTGAAATACCTCGAGGACTTGCGCACTGGCTTAAATTATGAATTGTACCTTGCAATATATGTAGGTGTATACGTGTATGTATAAGGTTGTTCAAAGTGAGAAAACAAAATGTTCGAAAAAGTGTGTTACGACCCCTCACATCCTGCAGGTTATGCTGGTGCAAGACGCCTAACCGCTAATAATAAAAATAAAGTAGCCGATGTTTATTATTGGCTTACGCAACAAAATTCATATACCCTTCATAAACCCTTTAGACGTATCTTAGACGACTTCACTACAACGTTGGTAACATAGATGAGGTTTGGGAGGCAGATCTCGTGGATTTACCCTCGTTAGAAAGTTACAATGTCATTGATGTGTTGAGTAAATACGGATGGATCGAACCACTGCAAGACAAAACAGTACATCAAGTTACAAAAGCATTTGGACGAATTTTTTAGTACAGCGAGGGTCGCCTACGTGTCTGTCTACAGACCGATAAAGGCAAGGAATTTATCGGTACAGAACTACAGACATTTCTCAAGCAGAATAATATCATGTTTAGAGTTACCTGCAATCCCGATATAAAAGCGGCCGTTGTCGAACGTTCTAATCGCACACTTAAAGAACGAATGTGGCGTTATTTTACCGACCGAAATATTGGTCGCTACGTCGATATACTTCAACAACTTGTTTACGCGTACAATTATGCACAACACTCGTCAATTAAGATGCAAAGGGCTGCCGTGACGTTGGACAATGCAGATACAGCACTGAAGAATATGACAAATGCCTCTATGAAGCAGCGTGAAAGAAGGCGTTTCACTATAGTTAAATACAAGTGCGGTGAATACGTTGGGATTAGTGGAACAAAAGGTACCTTCGAGAAGGGTTACGAGCGAAATTAGAGTGAGGAAATTTTTCGGATCGCCAAGGTAAGCCGTCAGATAATACGTGTCTACGAATTATAGGATCTCGAGGGCGAGTCAATCAACGGTTTCTTTTACACCGAAGAAATTACACCTGTGCATGATAAACGTATGGCACAATAGCAAGACTTTAAAATTGATCGTATTTTACGTACATAAGGTCCGAAGAAAAAACTTTTTGTCAGTTGGGTTGGCTACCTCTCGAAATTCAACTCTTGGATACCTACGTCTAACGCCTACAATCTCGACGCAGACAGAGTACACGCCTCATCCCTCTAGCATTATGTACAACGATGAAAATTTTTTCTCGTGCTGCCTAGCAACAGCAGCATGGACTACTATCCTGATAATATACCAACCCATTTCGCCACTCAACTTTCACGTGACATATCCCTAAATGGACAGTGGTCTGTCGGTTTATTGGGAATTCACCTTCCCTGAGCAATAAAACATGTGTAACGAGATGAAACCGAGATTCATTGGATACCGTGTGACAAAAAAGAGTATACGAGCGCTCATATATCGTACGGTATATACAAAAGTCACGAAGAGCTGACAATGAATATAAATAATCTTCCTGGGATGTACGATGCAGGTATACAACTTGTCAATGCAAAAAATGCTAGTGGTTACACTAGTATTGTTAGTGAAAAGCAAGAAGATAAGTGCGGGCCTCATATTATAACTTCCGAAAATGTGCTGCGAATGAGTACGAATATCCGGTGTATACTCGGATTCAATTTAACACCAGGCGAAGACTGGGAAACAGCCGAGGATTCATACTGCATTTCGTTCGTGGACTCGAGCGTGAGGGTCAGTTACCCTCTTGTATCGCTCGAGGTCTACTTGAACAGCCCTTTGTTTATACAGACCTATGCATACCCTATACCGTAGGCAACACACAGGCCGCTCTACTGCGTATAGTTAATCTCAACACGTCTCAATATACAAATGGAACGACACAGATAAAATATTTTTCACCACCAAATTACATACCTTTGCTCAATAATTGTTTTCGATAGATCGAAATAGATGTAAGGGATTATTTGGGTAAACTAATCATATTGGAATACGTAATGTTAACCCTCACGTCTCACTTTAAAAGGATCACTTAGTCGAAATAGTTGTCCTTTATACGACTTATTACGAGAATCAAGACGGTGGTGGTGGTGGCGTATATGCAACGTTTTTGTGGGTGCACCTTATCAACGGGGACACGGAATCGGTAGATTTTTCGGTGGTCTCTTAGGAGCTTACTACCATTACTCACAAAAGGAGCTAAAACTATAGGAAAAGAGGCTCGACGAACAGGCTTAAACGTTATAGATGATGTGAGTAGTAATCACATAAAATTCAAGGAGTCTCTAAAAAGATGTGTTTCAGAATCGGGAGAAAATTTGAAATGAAAAGCCAATGAGAAAATCGCTTTACTTATGAATAGTTCTGGCTATAATAACGCGACTGTAAGGAAAAATATTAATATCAGGGGTACAAATTGAAAATGCGGGTTTGATAACAGATGGCGTTACTAACGCTATACGCATCAGGCAGTACTGTGACTATGTTCATGTCAAAGCTACGTCTTATAGCTTTAATTTTCAGTATGTGTCAATTTGTCGCAGTGTCAAATTCATAGTTTTTTTGAGCTCTCAATATGTCGAGTTTCGTGCAAACAAAACAGCATTTGCGGGAAGTTTTAATTTACTTCTTTAATTTGAAGAAAAGTGCTGCTGAAGCACATCGATTGGTCTCCGAGGCTTATCCGAGTCATGTTCCATCGGTTTCAACGTGCGAGAGATGGTTTGTGCGGTTTAGAAGTGGTGATTTTGACGTTGAGGACAAAGAGCGGCCGGGCCAAGTGAAAAAGTTTGAGAATGCTGAATTGGAGGCAATACTCAATGAAGACTCGTGTCAAACTCAACAAGAGCTCGCAGATTCATTGGGAGTGACACAACAAGCCATTTCCCATCGTATAAAAGCCCTCGGAATGATCCAAAAGCAAGGACATTGGGTGCCGTATGAGCTGAAGCCGAGAGACGTCGAGCGCCGTTTTTTTGCATGCGAACTGCTGCTCGAACGGCAAAAACGGAAGGGTTTTTTGCATCGCATTGTCACTGGTGATGAAAAGTGGATCCATTACGATAACCCGAAGCGCAAAAAATCATATGGTTACCCCGGCCATGCATCATCATCGACGGCCAAACCAAATATTCACGGCGCCAAGCTCATGCTCTGTATTTGGTGGGACCAGCTGGGTGTGGTGTATTATGAGCTATTGAAATCGAACGAAACCATCACAGGAGCACTATACCGAACTCAATTGATGCGTTTGAGCCGCGCACTCAAAGAAAAACGGCCACAATACGAGCAAAGACACGACAAAGTAATTTTGCAACATGACAACGCTCGGCCACATGTTGCAGCGCCGGTCAAAACATACCTACAAACGCTGAAATGGGAAGTCTTACCCCACCCGCCGTATAGCCCAGATATTGCTCCTTCCGATTACCACCTTTTCCGATCGATGACACATGGCCTAGCTGACCAGCGCTTCCATTCTTACGAAGAAGCCCAAAAATGGGTCGATGACTGGATAGCAGCCAAGCCGGCCGAATTTTTTCGCGACGGTATCCGTAAATTGCCAGAAAGATGGGAAAAAGTTGTGGCTAGCGATGGACAATACTTTGAATAATTCATTTGTTACCATTTTTTCAGAATAAACGTTCAAAAATAGAAAAAAATCCCGCATTTTCAATTTGTACTCCTGATAGTACCAAAAGGAAGAAGCGACATACCACTGCACCGAAGAAGAAGAAGAAGAAGCAACATAAGAGGACGAAGACGGGGAAAGTGATGAAGAGACGAAATATGACGCCAAGGACAACTATTGATATTTTTGGTAGCACTTAAACATGTCTTTTTTACATTCCCATTCTTGTGAATGTACGAAGTCGGAGCTCGACTTATTCTCCATACCACTGACGCAGACGTTCGTAGAAGGATCTCAATGGGTTCATTACAATTTCGTCTCCTCGTTGTCGCATGATGGGCCCATCAAATTTCTCATACCAGGATACGGCGAGGAATATCTGAATCTCGCACACACAATAATTTGTGTAAACGCAAAAGTACTAGCTACTGCCGACTCTGTATACAGAGTAGCGCCGGCTAATAACTTCCTACACTTCTTCTTTAACCTGGTAGACGTATTTTTCAACCAAAAACTCGTTGCACCACCCAATAATGTTTATGCCTACCGTGTATACATTGAAATATTACTGAATTATGGACCTGCTGCAAAGCAGTCACACTCAACAACTGCCTTATGGTATGCAAACGATCCTGATACTTTTGACTCGCTGCCAGGCTCAAAAACCAGTCCGATTAATAAAGGTCAAGAGACAAGTTTATTCAGATTAATTAATTAATCAGTACGCGGTCATATATTTCTTCAGAGTGATAAATCTAAGCGACAATGTTATTGACCAAATTTTATGATGGAATGTTTTATTTGGCAGTTCGCAACACGGTTAGAGTCAGCGCCGCCAAGATCCCTGTATTATCGATCTCAGACAGATCTCTAACAATCGAATCCTTAATTATTTGTCAGTTCTGATTGCCGCACTCATTCATTAAGAATGAATGAGGCAACCAGACCTGACGATGTTTTAACTTCTAAAAATATTGCCACAGCCCGGGTTCGAACCGGGAACTCCAGAATTCTAGCCTGGATTCTTCTCTAACAATCGAATCCTTAATTATTTGTCAGCTCTGATTGCCGCACTCATTCATTCTTAATGAATTAGAAGTTAACGAAGTTAGAGATCTGTCTGAGATCGATAACGCAGGGATCTAGGCGGCGCTGACTCTAACCGGGTTGCGAACTGCCAAATAAAACATTCCATCATAAAATTTGGTCAAAACATTGTCGCTTAGATTTATCACTGTCAAGAGACAAGATCAACATTTATCAAAGCCGCCAAACCTGTGGATATGATTGGACATTTGCATTGTGATATATTCGATCAGGACAAATTTTTTTTAAACAGTGTGGAAGCCCGTCGACGACTTGTACGTTCGAAAGACGAGTTTTGTTTTATGGAGCTACCGGTACAAGGTATTTTACACAAAGTGAAAATTAACGATGTGACTCGACTCGTACGTCGAACAAAAAATAATCCCGTAGTACTTAAAGCGCATGCTTAAACTTTGTCCAAAACGACTGCAAAGTATCCCACAACACGCGTAGAAGTTAAATCTTCTACGATGCGCAGTGGCAATATCGGTGACACATTGGAGAATTTAATCCTTGGACAATTACCGAAACGTATAATACTCGGTTTTGTGCACAACAGAGCTTTCAACGGTGACAAAGCGTTGAACCCCTTTAATTTCGAACACCATTCAATTCATTTTCTATCTCTCTATGTGGACGATCATCAGATACCGGAAAACCGCTTCAGCCCGAGTTTGGTGGCAATGACACGTGGATTCAGAGTTATTCCGCGCTCTTCTCTAGCACAGGCATACATTTTCAAAATGACGGTATAGATATTTCCCGTGAAGCATACGCTAACGGTTATTGTCTGTTTGTCTTTGAACTTACACCTGATTTATCGGCAAACTGCTTTACTCATTGGAATCTCGTCCGACATGGTAGTGTGAGGACCGAAGTGCGCTTTGCCAAAATCCTCACCAGTACAATAAATTGCATTGTTTATGGTGAATATGACAACGTGATTGAGATTGACTCTGCTCGTCAAGTTATTACAGATTTTTGTTCCTGACCGACAAGTGTCAACAGAATCAAAAATATTCCCTCTCTACCGGAGTCCATTTATAACAGTATCGTTTGAAGAGGGCGCTATCGAGACAGACATGTATTTAAAGCTCACCACGTATTCGACGACAGTCTACCTTAAGCTGCCTTCATGGACGCTATAGTGTATATCCAGGCCCTGTACGGCAAACACGGCGAGTTCCTGCCTAAGGAGATTGCCGTAACTACGCTGCAAGGCGATAGTTTAGGCCATTGAGTGATCGAGGCACCATACGCGTTTAGCAATTTTTCTAAAGAAGTGTGCGTAGAAATAATCGTCTAACGTGTTTTCATCATGGTCTCGAGTGGGTTGACGGCGATACATTCTTTTGGAAAGTTTACGCTAGCCTGAAAGCAATGTGTCGTTACGCGCTTCGTACATACACACGTGGGATACAGAAAGCGGAAATTCTCCGTGATGTGTTAGGTCGCGATATCATTAATTTGGAAGAGTACGACGGACCCAGCTTTAAGAACATACCGTCCTACGATACATGGTGTATCGTAGGACGGTATCATCATGATGTGTCAAAGAAGGATTCTGCAAAATGTTGGATACTGTGAATCCTGTTTATTCGAAACCAGACGGCTCAGTGCCGAGAAAGGATGGGCCAAGTGACACCGTGAAAAAAAACAATACTTATTGAGACGCCGAACCAAGTCAACCGTAGCATCACAGGAAGATAGCATATGGTCCCTGTACCTATAAACAGTGCCATTAGTATCAAGTCAAATACCTGTGACGCAATATTACCTGCCGAGGGTGAAATAGTGGCCATCTCCCATAATAAACTACGCTCCCCTCCGCCACTGCCTGAGCGTCAATCAGCACCGGCTGCGTCCCGTGGCGCTGATCATCATCTTCATCATTGCCATCATCAGCGGAAACGACGACCCCTCTCCGCACAGGATCGTGACCACAATGAACAGTTTGGAGATGCTAAAGGACGTCTACATCACGTCTCAGCTCAGACGAAAGAAGTGTTTCCAATCGATCACATCCCGAGTCGTTGATCAAGACACACTGCGATAGTCGCCAATACAGACGACCATACAAAACCTGGAACGCATTGGGTTGCCATGTACGTCGACAAAAATGGTCAAAGCACATTCATCGACAGCTACGGGCTGCCCCCTCTCGTCGACAGACATTACAATCGTATACGCCGAGTCACCGCAAATTATCGAAGGAACACCAAAACCCTGCAGTCAATCAAATCAAGAATGGGCGGAGAATATTGCATTATGCTTCTTGATTATATGTCTTGTGGCTAAAGTCTGGCTGCTTTGTGTAAAATATTAACATCGAATAAACTGAAAAACGATCAAATTGTCCAACGCTACTACAAAAAACTAAAACATATAAAACGTAAAAACCATACATAAAAAATGTCCACTTCACAGGGCTCGAGAGAGCTGGAAATGCATGTACAAACATGCACATCATATATACAAACATGCACAGCTCATTTTGGATGTCACCTATAAATATATAGAATAAAAAAGACAACAATAAAATACTAGGCTATATACCGCGACGTTATTATTGCATCTCTAATATTCCACCGCCACCGCCATTCTACCAGCATCTTCAACAGGTATAAATCAAACCCTGAGCGCGCGGCCGGATACACTTGTCGAAAAACCGTGGAAGTGCTAACTTCGAGCTATACAATGGAGATTATAAATGGTATACTCGAAATAGATTGCGGTAAATACCCTTGGTAACTTACTGAAGAGGACCTCGTATATATTCCTAAACCTTTGCTGCTAAGACACTGGGGTGAATGTATTCATATGCTATGGGAAAAACTACCTGAACACATTTGACTGGACCCCGAGGTCCATCATACCAGCTTTGCAGAGAACATTGTCTACCGTGCCACCACTTGTAACGATACACACCGACTTGACGCCTGCTGTGACGTCACCTCGCTCAACAGATGTTTAATATTTATATAAATGAAGAAAAGGCTTGTAAAAAAAATGTTTATGCTAACTAACTAACAAATAAACAAATTTTCACATATGAATACTTTTTCGTATTCACGATAAGATTGAAAAACATAGCATAAGAATAACTTACTACGTAAATAACGTCTCTAGCGCACAGCTCCAAAAAAATTGTCTCGGAAAATAAAGGATATGAGTGGGGAAATGATCTGGCCAATCAGGGTTCGGGAAAATTTCACATGTCGATCCCACAACTGTGGAAACATCTTGCTAGCTAGACAGACTCAAGGGTGGGAAAACTAAACTATTAATCAAGAGTCGGGGAATTATTAGGCCAACCTTTCTTGATTAGACAGTCATAAGAGTGGGGAAGTCCATACATTATGCAAATCAGTCCGACCACTATAGGGGATCACCGTTTACACTAACTAGAAATAGAAGGTGGGAAAATTATCTTATATTTGCTTCTAGTCCGCGAATCCCTGGACTGCACCCGAGAAACGCCGACGCATTTCGTAAACCAACTCGACTGCCGACAGTCTCTGCACAGTGAATCGTACAACGCGAAAAACGTTTGGGTCCGACTCGTACCCTATTTTTTTCATTTTTACTTTTATTATCCCTGTAATTTTTTTATTTTTGCCAGCGTAATTGTATTATTAAAAGCTTACCTGAATCGACCGTGTATTCCTCCTCCTCCTCCTCCTCCTCGTCATTCTCCGCACTATCCACATCATCCGACGCCAGCTCCTCCTCCTCCTCCACTCGCTCTTCTTAATCTTCGTCTTCTTCTTCTTATTCTTCTTCGTCCCCGCCTGTATCGCAATTGGTATCATCGCTTGAACTGTATTGTCGCGACGGACCTGCGACGGCTCCATCTGATTCATTTGTAGGACCGACCATGAAAAAACCGTTTATTGGCTTATATCCGCTCAATGGTTGGGTAAAATTTATCCAACGATTTCCTGCTGCGTTGTCACTATCGTTATGCCTGCTATGACCATCTGAATCGGTTCTACCCTCCTTATTGAAATCATAGGTGTCGGATCCCATTTCGTCTTCTTAATACTATCTAATATATAAAATTCTCGTGTCACAGTTTTCGTTGCCATACTCCTCCGAAACGGCTTGACCGATTTTGATGAAATTTTTTGTGCTTATCCGGTATCTATGAGAATCGGCCAACATCTATTTTTCATCCCCCTAAATGTTAGGGGTAGTCCACCCCTAAATTTATTTTTTTATTTTTTAGACAAAATTTTTTATTTCTATTTTTTTATGATACAACATACAAAAATACATACAATCCTCAATTTTCACCCTTCTACGATCAACCCTTATTTTTTAATAGCCATTTTAGTAATTTAATCATTTTTCCTCTCCGGTCGAAAACTGATCAATCGTCATTTAATTAGTTATCCCCGCCAGATGTCTACAGGTGTCACTTCTGACTCAGTAAACAGCACGGAGTAGGGATGAGAACGAAGCCGGTCTCCTTTCTTTCTCACTCCCTACACAGTTGTCGGCCATCATTATTGTTTATGCATCAAGTGTAGTAGTAACGTTGACAATTATTATTTTGCTATCTCAGTGTAACTCTCATATTAACTTTTAATCATTCCTATTTTATCAATAATAATTAAATTATCAATTTTGAGTGTATTTTGCACGATTAGTTAATCAAGTGATTTTATAACCTCAAAAGTACTCAACACGTGACACGAGCTTCCAATAACAACGGATTTTGTGTTGTAAGTATACTTTTTTTTATTAATATCGAAAATGTTGTTGATCTTATAAAAATGTAATTTTAATTTAATTTTATTAAAAAAATGCAATTAAACAATTAAGATTTTCATAGTTTCCAAAAAATCAATCATTATGAATCTTTATTTTGAAATGTCAATGGAAATATTGGTTGTATGAAAAAATTATAAGAGACAATGTTTTCATAAAATTTAATTTTTTACTTTTGTTTGAAAAATTTTTCCATAAAACTTATATTTTTGTTATAATTTCATAAATTAAAACTAATCATTTCAAAACTGCGGCAAAAATCCTGGCCCTAATTATACTTTTAACATTTTTCATCATTAAATAATTTCATTAATTCTATTTATGTATGTTTTGTACAGTGAGCAATGCCAAGAAAACGCAAAGGGGCTGATTTGAGCCGCAGTACAAGTAAAGCTCGAAACTTGCGAAATAGCAGATCCGAAAGAACAGAAGAACAAATCCAGCAACAAAGTACTGATGCACGTATCAGAATGGCGCAATTGCATCAAGAAGAGCCAGAAGATACACGAGCTGAACGCAATGAAGTCAGAAGATTAGAACAACGACAATCACGCCGTTTCACAGTCAATAGACGAAGAACAAATGACCAACAACGACAACAGGTACATCGAGCATTTATATCTGATTCATTCCTGCGTCTAGCATTCCAGTATGAGCCCGATATTGAATATTATGCTCATTCAAAAGTGGTAATTGGTGCTATGGACAAGGAATGTCCGCATTGTCATGCTCTGAAATTCAAAAATGAGCCAGCTGGGATGTGTTGCGCGTCAGGAAAAGTGCAACTACCTGAAATTGAAACACCACCTGAACCATTGAACGGCTTACTTATCGGCACGGATCCAGATTCTAACGTGTTCCTGAAGTCAATTCGAAGATTCAATTCATGCTTTCAAATGACATCGTTCGGAGCAACAGAAATAGTTCGAAATACTAATGCAAATGGTCAACAATTCAATTCTACATTCAAAATCAGAGGCCAAGTTTATCATAAAATGGGCTCACTGCTGCCAATGCCAAACGAACCACATAAATTCTTACAAATCTACTTTATGGGCGGCGAGGATTCCGGAAGCGCACTTGCCAATCGCGTGAATGCACGTTGTGATTATAATAACCTTGATTCACTTTATGCCAGGCGCATCGTCAGCGAGCTAGATGCTCTTTTGAACGAGCACAACGAGTTGTTGAAAATATTCAAATCACATATGCACCAATTACAAAGCGATAATCACGCTATCGTCATTAATCCTGATAAAACACCAGCTGGAGAGCATATTCGTAGATTCAATGCACCCGTTGTTGATGATGTTGCTGGAATCATGGTTGGCGATTGTACAGCTGCACGAGAAATTGTGATTCGTAGAAGAAATAATAATCTTCAGTTCATTGCTGACACACATCGTTCATATGACGCTCTCCAATATCCGCTAATATTCTGGAAGGGACAAGACGGATATTGCATAAACATAAAACAACGAGATCCCGTATCAGGTACTTCATTGATTATTAATTTGATCATTAATCATTTAACAAAACAATTAAATTATTGAACGTAATAAATTTAAATTAATTTTTATGAACAAATATTACAGGAGCTGAAATAAACAAGAACGTTAGCTCAAAGGATTATTATGCGTACCGATTAATGATTAGACGTGGCCTGGACAACGTCATTTTACGATGTCGTGAGCTTTGTCAACAATTCATGGTCGACATGTACGCGAAGATTGAGAGCGAACGACTACGATACTTACGATATAATCAACAAAAGCTGCGCGCGGAAGAGTACATTCATTTGCGAGACGCTATCAACAACAACGCCGACGTCGCCGAAATTGGTAACCATGTCATTTTACCATCATCGTACGTAGGCAGTCCACGTCATATGCAAGAATATATACAGGATGCTCTGACTTTCGTGCGCGAATATGGACGACCATGTTTATTTATCACGTTCACATGTAATCCAAAATGGCCAGAGATTACATCTTTCCTACTGCCTGGCCAAAATGCAATACATCGCCATGACATTACAGCACGTGTGTTCAGACAAAAGTTGAAGTCTTTAATAAGTTTCATTACTAAATCACATGTATTTGGTCCCACACGTTGCTGGATGTATTCGGTTGAGTGGCAAAAGCGAGGATTACCTCATGCACACATTTTGGTTTGGTTCATCGACAAAATCCGTCCTGAAGAAATCGATAGTATCATTTCTGCGGAAATTCCAGATCCATCCACTGACCAACTGCTGTTTGATATTGTTACAACAAACATGATTCATGGTCCATGTGGTACTCTTAATAGTTCATCGCCTTGCATGGCTGATGGAAAATGTACTAAAAATTTCCCTAAAGATTTTACCAATGATACGGTCACAAATGTCGACGGATACCCAATATATCGTCGAAGAAATCCTGAAAATGGCGGACAATCATTTATTAAAAATATCATCAACACAGACATTGATATTGACAATCGTTGGGTGGTGCCATATTCGCCTCTGCTGAGCAAGACATATAATGCTCATATTAATGTTGAGTTCTGCAGTTCTGTGAAGAGCATCAAATACATTTGCAAGTATGTCCATAAAGGCAGTGATATGGCTGTGTTTAGAGTGGAAAATACTAATGTGAATGCTCCTCCAGTGAATAAAAACGATGAAATAACGCTCTACCAAATTGGTCGGTACATCAGCTCCAATGAAGCTGCCTGGCGTATCTTTGGTTTTCCAATTCATGAACGGGATCCAGCAGTTGTTCAGTTAGCCATCCATCTTGAAAACGGTCAGCGTGTATTTTTCACGAACGAGACAGCGATTGATCGTGCAATAAATCCACCTAAAACTACACTCACTGCATTTTTTGAATTGTGTAATCGTGCGGATGATTTTGGTGCCTTCGCACGAACATTACTCTATTCACAAGTACCACGCTATTTCACATGGACTCAAACAAAAACATGGATGCCCCGCAAGCAAGGCTCACCAGTTGCTGCATGTCTCAATTTATTTAAATCAAACGCCTTGGGGCGATTATTTACAGTCAATCCAAGACACACGGAGTGCTTTTATCTTCGACTGTTGTTGGTTAATGTTACTGGCCCATTATCATTTCAAGATATACGTAAAGTGAATGGGCAACAATATCCAACGTATAAAGATGCATGCCTTGCACTCGGCTTGCTGGAAGACGACAACCAGTGGGAATGCATGCTTGCTGAAGCTGCATTGAACTGTACAGCAATACAAATTCGTCTACTATTCGCTATAGTGTTGACTACATGTTTCCCAGCCCAAGCACAGATATTATGGGAAAATCACAAAGATTCAATGACTGATGATATATTGCATCAACATCGTATACGGTGCCACGATCTAACCATAACATTCAGCGACGAAATGTACAATGAAGCATTGATTGCTATTGAGGATCTTTGCATTGTCATTGTCAACTTACCACTTAGTAATTTCGGTATGAATTCGCCAAATCGAACTGCATCTGATTTAATGAATACTGAAATGAATCGTGAACTGCAGTACAGTACTGTAGAAATGGCAGCGATTGTTGCCCGCAATGTCCCACTAATGAATGAGGAACAAAGAACCATTTATGATCGCATTATGCTCGCAGTTTCAGCTGGACAAGGTGGGTTCTTCTTTTTGGATGCACCGGGTGGAACTGGCAAAACATTCGTTATTTCGCTAATTCTTGCTGAAATACGATCAAATAATGGCATCGTATTGGCCGTTGCATCATCGGGCATTGCAGCAACTTTATTGGATGGAGGTAGAACAGCTCATTCAGTATTTAAGCTGCCACTAAATATTCAGAATAACCCTGACGCAGTATGCAACATTAAGAAACAATCGTCCATGGCCACTGTGCTGAAACGGTGTAAAATTATTATTTGGGATGAATGTACTATGGCACACAAACATTCACTTGAGGCGTTGAACAGGACATTGAAAGATATTAAAAACAGTGACAAACTATTTGGCGGAACTCTGTTGGTCCTTTCAGGTGATTTCAGACAAACACTTCCAGTCATTCCACGTTCAACATACGCTGATGAGATCAACGCTTGCTTAAAATCATCTCCATTGTGGCGTAATGTTGAAAAATTACAGCTAAAAATAAATATGCGCGTTCAAATGCTTCAAGATCCATCCGCTGAAACATTTTCAAAACAACTCTTAGATATCGGTGATGGAAAAGTTGCTATAGATGAAACTGGATACGTAAAATTACCGACCGATTTCTGCACAATCGCTGATTCGCAAGATACTCTCATTGAACAAATATTTCCCGATGTACACACACAGTACATAAATCATGAGTGGCTTGCAGAAAGAGCGATTTTAGCGGCAAAAAATGTAGACGTTGACAATTTAAATCTGAAGATACAAATGTTGTTGCCAGGGAACTTGGTATCATATAAATCTATTGATACAGTTTGCGACGACAGCGAAGCAGTAAATTTTCCCACAGAGTTTTTGAACTCACTGGATTTGCCAGGCATGCCACCGCATAATTTACAATTAAAGGTTGGATCTCCAATTATCTTGCTTCGTAATTTGAACCCGCCCCGGCTGTGCAACGGTACGCGATTAGTCATTCAAAAATTAATGAAAAACGTGATCGAAGCCAGGATTTTAAATGGCAAGTTCAGAGGTGAAAATATACTCATACCACGGATTCCTATTATACCTACAGATGTGCTAATTCAATTCAAACGTATTCAGTTTCCGATTAGATTGGCATTTGCAATGACTATCAACAAATCCCAAGGTCAAACGATGTCTGTTTGTGGATTAGATTTGAGAACACCATGTTTTTCACACGGACAATTATACGTGGCATGCTCTCGAGTGGGTAAACCATCCAGTTTGTTTGTGTTAGCTAAAGATGGACTAACAAAAAATATTGTTCACGCTATAGCATTAAGAGATTGATATTGTTTAATAGTGTTACTGTCGTAATTGTTTAATTAATGATATATAATTTTAAGGAATAAATTATAATAACTTAAAAATAATGTTTGCCTTTTGTTATTTTTATATTCCCTCATCGTTCACAGCGCTCCATGCTTATTTCACGCATATACCACATTCTTACATACATACAATATACACATTCTAACATACATACATACTTACAATAAGTAAGCTATTTTTTGTCTACACTAGAAATTACTAGGAAATTATTTATATGGCAAAACAACGTTTGCCGGGTCAGCTAGTCTTACTATATAAAAATCTTGTGAAACAAAGGAAATAAAATGAAAGTAAATAACGCAGTATATTACTTACGTCTTTCACCAAGTATGGGCTGCAAAGCAGGCTCACTCAGCTACCCTCGTCGACGAATAACACGCACCCCCGAAACAATAATTATTTGATTATCAAACAGTCCAATAGTATGCGCGCCAACTAAATCGCGCTGATGACACTCGCACAGAATGCCGCGAATCTTACGAACAACCGCTTGCGTCGGAATTTCCCATAGCGTGATCTGTACATTTTTTCTCCCCCACCACGAACTCAACGACTACCTACGCTTTAATATAAACTCTATGAATTTTTTAACAATGAGCCTTCAACCATTCTGATCATGAGTGTACTGTTAGAGTAGTAACCACAGTAAATCAGACAATTAATTAAAGATTTTTTAAAGCGACTCGCCTTTAAATATATGTGTTCAATATGCTCTTTCTCTCTGCATATACTGCAGCGATGTAATGAATACGACTAACCAAGAAGATGGCCGCACACGATCACTTTACAATAGCAAGATATATAAAAATATTTAGCGACGGTGACGTAAATGTAATGTCATATTGTTTTCAACTAAACTCAAGGAACTCGGCGATGAGGAAAATCATCAAATTTCGTGAATGAATATTTTTTAGATTTCATCCCACATCTTATCTGCATGTCAAGGTGTGAGTTTGCACATACGTGTGCGAAAGAGCGTATGCAAGTGATTTGAGATATATTTGCTACTGCTATTACTAGGCTGTTAAGAAGAAGGCGACAAATATCAAAAGATATTGGTTAGTCACTTTTAGTGGTATGATTTATAGTATTAAAAGAAGCGGCGATACAATTAGATGGTGGGGGTAATCTGTATAAAACGAATGTTACGTCCTGGATATTAGAATTCACAAGAGAAGATGCAGCTAGGGATAATCTATTAATTTCTCCATTGTAAGCCAGAATGTGCTAGCTAGGGATTGGAGTTGGTGTGGTTAAGCGAAGGTTATATAAATAAATTGTTTGAACATCAGTATATATGTTAAAACAGTCATTAGCACCACTATATATAATATATTATGAAAGAAGTGGGTGAAAATAGTTGAGGACGGGCCCGTGCTATTACAAGGGTCGACCATCGTGTTCGGTCCCCGGAGATAAATTGCTCGAAACGATGAGAAAAATAGCACGTGTCGACGATGTGCTGCGTCCCACCGGTCAGCATGGGACTGCTGACCTAAGCAAAAGGTGCATACCCAGCAGTGATATGCACAACTGGGACGCACAAGAACAAAACCACTTATGCGCGGTGAAATTGAAAAATATAACAATTAATGTACACAATTGAAATCACAATAATGTAATGTTTGTCGAAACCTACCAGTAAGTAGAAAATATAAACTAATTTGAAAATCGTAATGTAAAAGCATGTAATATGTATTTTTAATTATAATTTTTTTTTTACAGAAAAAGCAGCCTATGCATATAAACCGATACGGAGGGCCCCTTATTCATGTTATGGAGAACGAGAGGAGGATA
>OZ012708.1:34735534-34818072 GCA_963942595.1 Cylloceria caligata
CTACATCGATAAGACCTCTCTGTCCAACATTGATCGCACTTACGGGCACCACGTTCCTAAGTGATTGTCTCCGTCATACAACTTTGGGCCTACTCTCTCAGCTTCAACGCATCCAGCTTCACGTTGAAATATTGGAATATGTAAGTGCATTGCTGTGCCTCGATTGTTCTCACTATACAGGTGCCAAGCTATTTTCTGATATACGTATGCCTTTATACATATCTGGACAACGAGCCTACCGGACTCATACCGCGCTCTATCTTTGTTTACTTTGTGAACGTTAATTGTGTGCGAGCACGTGTATACCCTATCTTCTATATATACACGCGTCGTAGCATTGTCGAGCCAACCTTGAAGGAGGCATTGTGCGGAGCAATATTTTATCATTTGTATTCTAAAGGGTGGTTAAATTTTAAGGGCCGATGTTGAATGTGAACCACACCTAAACGTCAAGTTTTTTTCTGCATTTCATTTGACATTTCTCAATTTCAGACTAACTCAATTTAAACCATGGAAAGATACACAATCGAGCAACGCGTTAAAGTTATTAAGGCTTATTATGAAAATGGGCGTTCAAATCAAAATGCATATCGTGCACTTCGTGATTTTTTCGGTCAATTTAATCGTCCAAATGTGCGTACAATCGGAAAAATCGTGCAAAAATTTGAGCAAACCGGGTCTGTAGGAGATATTAAAACACCAGTGCATGCTCGTACAGCTCGTACTGCAGAAAATATTGCTGCTGTTCGCGATAGTGTGGCTGAAGAGCCGTCCACCTCAACTCGTCGTCGTGCCCAACAATTGCACCTCTCACGCTCGTCGTTGATGAACATTATGCATAAAGACTTGCATTTACACGCTTATAAGGTGCAATTGACTCAAGAACTAAAGCCTCTTGACCATTCCAAACGTCGTCAATGGTCAGAATGGTGGCAAGAAATGGCAACAGTGGATGATCAATTTTCGAAGAAAATCATCTTCAGTGATGAGGCACATTTTCACCTCAGTGGATTCGTCAATAAGCAGAATTGCCGCATTTGGGCGAATCATAATCCAAGAGTGATTGTCGAAAAACCAATGCACCCACAAAGAGTGACTGTTTGGTGCAGTTTATGGGCTGGCGGCATCATCGGGCCGTATTTTTTCCAAAATGAGGCCGGTCAGGCAGTTACTGTGAATGGTGTTCGCTATCGTGAGATGATAACGAACTTTTTATGGCCCGAATTGGAAGATATGGATGTGGGCGATATGTGGTTTCAACAGGACGGTGCTACTTGCCACACAGCTAACGAAACAATGGCTCTTTTGCGCGACAAATTCAATGGCCGTGTTATCTCACGTGGTGGGGATGTCAATTGGCCGCCAAGATCATGTGATTTGACACCGTTGGACTTCTTTCTTTGGGGTTATTTGAAAGAAAAGGTGTACGTCGATAAGCCAGCAACAATTCAAGAGCTAAAGGATGAGATAATTCGGCACATTAACGGCATAGAACCTCAATTATGCCTAAGCGTCATCGAAAATTTGGACCATCGGATGGAGGTGTGCCGCCGAGGTCGCGGCGACCATTTAGCCGATATTTTGTTCCATACATAATTGAACCATACCATATTATCATAATAAAAAGAATTGACAATAATTTCCTAAATAATTTGTGTTTTATTCAAAATCAACATCGGCCCTTAAAATTTTACCACCCTTTAGTTATCTAGCATTCTGTATAGCTTATCTTAAGTGTGACAAGAGCAACAAGCGCATTGCAAATAACAGTGCCTCGTGCTCAATTTGTTTGGAATCTTTTCACCCTGGTTGCGGTAAAGCTTATCTCTCGTCTGAATCAGCTAACGCTTGCTGTGCCTTGCATGTTTCTAATATGCCTAATTTGATGCGATCACAACCGTCATCCCCTAAACGTTCTGCTTCTAGTTCAATGATATCTTCGAATATACAGCAATCATCTCACGAGGATCATCGACGGACACTAGATACGTCTGAAGATTTAATCGGTTCGCCAGTTGATGTTACGAACGTTGCTCGACAGTGTTCGCCTACGAGTCAACAACACGCGCTCAACATCTCAGATAGAGAACTTCTCATGACCATGCACACCAATCTCTGTGCTTTCATTGCTCATCAGACAATTATCAATAATGATCACACGGATAGGCTAAATTGCATCCAAAATCATACAAAATTACTAGAAGCGCATGAGTTAAGAATTTCACGCCTCGAAGCAAACAATGTTCAGTTATCTCAGCAAAATGCTGACCTATCAACTGAACTTGAGATGACTAGAGCTAACTCCTCAGTTTCGGCGATTACATCGTTTCCCTCTGCTGATATAACTCTTTCCGGGGTGCCTCTCTCTCTATTGACGATTCTAACGAGGTAATAGTTGAAAAAGTTTTTCATGCCCTCGGAATCTCAAACCGTCTCGGTGATGTTCTAGACATTCGTTGTTTCAATACAAAGAGGAATTTTTCGACTATTGGGCAAAATGAAAGTGAATCTTCTTCATCAGCGCAGAGCCAGAGAACATCGAAGTCTTTGATATTGACATTAAAATCTCACCAGGTGAAGGGTTATATAATCGACAAAAAGCGAAAAAAAAGAATCTGTCCCTCAGAGAAGTTTTTGGTTTGGACAGTAAAGGAGTGGTATTTATCAATGAGTTTCTTCCTGCAGCAGTCTATAAGCTTCTTCGCCTCACTAAAACTCGTGCTTCTGAATGCAACTAGAAATATGTGTGGGTTCGATCTGGCAAGATTCATGTTCGTAAAAGAGATGGGCAAGCGTCAATTATCATTACTGAGGAAACTGACCTACAAAAATTAGTTTGACTACCACAGTCAAATCCGGTCCTTTCAATCCCCTCACCATCTTCGTCGATTTTAAAGGTTGCCCAATTCAATGCTAATTCTGTTCGTGATCACATTGAACTTATTCAATCGACCATAATTGAACAAAGCTACCATATAGTTTCGATATGCGAAACATGGCTTCATTTTTACGTTGCTGACGACCTAGTAATCATCAACTCATATTTTCTTATTCGCAACGATCGAGAAGGCAAAGAAGGAGGAGAATTCCCTCAAAGCAAAAGTATTGGCGTCTTCTCCGAATCAGTTTTCCAATGCGCCAGAATATTTGATCGTTGAAATTACCAGTTGCAATGCGAAGAAGCTTCTTTTTGGTTCAGTATATAGGCGACCAAAAGGACTTATGTTTGATGACTTCATTCAAGTCTTATCTAATTTTTCACACGTTTATGAGAATATAATTATTGTAGGTGATCTTAATTGTGACTTAAGTACCATTAATTATCGCGCCAATTAGCTTTTTTTCTCTCATTTCATATTGTTGATTCTGCACCTACTTATCACCTAGCTGATTCTGATACATGGATTGATGTGTTCATTATTGATAATGAGGAAACAGAACATTCCTTTGTCAAATCAGAAGCCCCATTCATAGCGGGTCATGATCTTCTTGAACTCGTTTACCGTCTTGACGTTGAGCCTCCTGAAGATCGTATTATCTCACGGCGAGCGTACCGTAATTTTCAGGAAACCAGATTTTGCGAATCTTTATCTCATATATTTAATATTACTGAATTATTCCATTTTAGTACTAGGTTTAGTTTTAACTCCGGTCTCATAGATAATATGCCATTAGATATTAACTCGATCGTTGAAACACTATCCAAAGCGTATCTCATATCATTAGACTAACATGCTCCATTCCGTTCATTCCGTATATGTCGGCCGCCAGTACCGTGGCTCACACCTGATTTGAAAAATCGTATGGCTCAACGTAATGCCTTATAAACACTTGCGAAGAGATCGAGTAATGTACTCGACATGGCGATATTTAGGGAGTATAGAGCCACGCTTAAGAACAAGATCTCAGACAAACAAAAAATGATTTCCACCTTCAGAGGCTATCTAACATCAGAGACCCTAGTAGATTATGGAAGGAATTAACGAAACTTGGCTTTAAGTCATATTTTCCATCTCCTATTCAATTTTTTAAACCGCACGAACTCAATGAGTTCTATTCGAAAATATCCAGTCATCTGCCACCGTGTTCGCATGATGAGTTTTGTAGGCTGAGTTCCAATATCCAGCCAATTCGTCCAACGTTTAGTTTTTCTGAAATTACATGCTCTCAAGTACGTCTTGTTATCTCTGACAACTCCAATTCATCATCGTATGCAGCTGGTCCCGATGGTATTTCCATGTTTTCTTTATTTTAATCGCTTACGGTATCACGCCCTATTCTGACGGCTATGTTTAACCTCTCTCTTGTAACTTCAGAGTTTCCTCAGTACTGGAAGAGGGCCTTTCTTTGGCCTTTATCAAAAATAAAAAAGCCTCTCTGACAAACAGACACGCGACCAATAGTTACTTTGTCTGAAGTGTCAAAAGTGCTTGAGCGGCTTGTTCATAGACAATTAACCGATTGGATAGAAAGCAATAAGATATTTGATTCACGTCAATCAGGATATCGTCGCGGGTTCAGTACTCAGTTCGCCCTTCTGCGTATTTGCGAAGATGTTAGGTGTAATACTACTGTGTTCAAAAAGTGAGGTGAATTTTGTTTTAAAATAAATTTTTTTTATTTATTCTTCCAAATCGATTTCGTCCCCCTCAAAATAATCCCCCCTAGCTTCAATACACTTATGCCAACGTTTTTTCCAACCTTTGAAGCATGCTAAAAAGTCGTCCTCAGGTATATCCTTCAATGCGCGTAGCGATTCACGTTTGATCTCTTCAATCGACTCAAAACGATTTCCCCAGAGTGGTCTCTTGAGCTTTGGGAACAGCCAGAAGTCACACGGTGCTAAATCAGGCGAATACGGTGGTTGTGGAGCGACATGAGTGGAGTTTTTGGCGAAAAACTCACGAAGAACCAAATGCGAAATTTGGCACTAAACGCGATTTGACTCTTCTGAGGCACAAATGATCCTTCAAAATTGCTTGCACTGATCCAATTGATATTGCAAGCATGTCGGCAAGGTCTCGAATTGTTAATCGACGATTTTCGAGCACCAATTTCTTGATTTTCTTGATGTGTTGCTCATCAATTAACGTCGATGGTCATCCAGAGCGTTCCAAATCATCAACACGTTCTCTGCCTTCTTTGAAGTCTTTGTACCATTGTAAACATTTTTCTGTGACATAGTCTCGTCACCGAAGGCCTTTTGTAACATTCGATACGTTTCAGCGGCGGAAATTTCATTCCGCAAGCAAAATTTAATAGCACTTCTTTGCTGAACAAAATTCGACAACGTAAAAATCGCCAAATTCACTTTTCTTTGTTCACAAAACCAAGCGTAAACTAAAAACTAATGATGATATTGACATGTAATTTGTCACAGATGTCACTAACAGTCCTACCAACTTGAAAAAAATTAATTTGTCCGATTCAGTTAACGCGACAAGTTTAGATTAAAAATTCACCTTACTTTTTGAATACAGTAGTACTTCCAGTATCAAGGATCCATTTTCCCCTCCTCCTCTAGACTACGTGTTTCCTCTTCTTTCTTTAACTAACTTCTTTATAATCCGTATATGAAATCCCTCATCGATTATATTTTGTTTTTTAATTACATCCATCAAGTTTTCTTCTTTCAACTCCATTTCATCTTCACCAACATTTATAGTTTTAATACTTGGCTTAACTCCTTTGAGCTCCATTGCAAAATTGCAATGAAAGACAAACTGGGTGAAGATTACAATATATGCGACAATAAAAGAGAAATGGAAAAATTAAAATTGCAATGAAAGACAAACAAATATATTCTAAGATTACAATATATTGTAATCTTCACCCAGTTTGTCTTTCATATTGTAATATGAAATATGACAATATATTGTAATCTTCACCCAGTTTGTCTTTCATATTGTAATATGAAATATTACAATATATTGTAATCTTCACCCAGTTTGTTTTTCATTGCAATTTTAATTTTTCCATTTCTCTTTCATTGTCGCATCCAAGAATAACCGATCCGTTATTATCTTTTCTAAGTTAAGATATTCCACCTGCCATATTTTTAACATCAATTTTTCTTTCGCCAATTTCTTGGTAGTTTTGCTTTCTTGTTTTTTTCTTTGGTCTGACGATTATCACACTTTCCATTTTCCTCTCCATTACCGCATCTGAGTAACTTCTTGCATTGCCGGCTGATTCTCCAATTCTCGCTCGCACATTTTCGTTTAATTCCTCAAGTTATTTTGTATATTTTGAAATTCACTTCATACGAGTTCCTCGATCATAGTCTTGATTGCGTTTTTACATGCTACTTTATCTTTTATTTATTTTACTGTTTCCACCAACCAGTCGATTTTCATATTAGTACTCGAACTTTCTGGCGTACTTGTTGCTGATCACTCGGAGCGCCTATGGGTCCTTTCTTTCTCTACTACTTTCTCCCGTTGTTGTGTTTTTCATTTTTTCTTTGTCTCTCTCAATATTTATCTCTTCGAAAGAGCCTTCGCATCTCACTAACTCCTGGTAAGTATTCTAACCTTTATGTTTAAATAAATACCCGGGATGGTAGATGAGTTTTCCACACTTCTTACACTGAACTGCAGTTTTCTTTATTGTACTGTGGCACGCAAAGCACTTGTACTCTGGCCAATCAGAGTCAGACATGTCGATAATACCGACCGATATACACATACTTGCACAGTTGTTTAATTAGTTGCTTTTGTTTCCACCTTCTTCGCACGATGAGTACCTCACACGTCAGCGCTTTTATGGCTGACTGTCTTACGAGCACTGAAATTGTAGAATAAAAATGCTGTCCTCACGGCCACAAACTAGCACATTTCCACTAGATATCACTCATAGCCACTCTTTGTCTACATAGGAGAGAGATAGCGAGAGAGAGAGAGAGATTGATTCGTTTTTATTAGGCCTTGGGTAACCTTGAGGCCAAAAAATTAATAATACAAGTGTACAAGCATGTTAAATAATGATATATTAAAGTAGAATGAAAATATTTAAGAACATGATAAAGATAATATTGGGTCTGGGAAAAAGTCCGTGGCGTTTTTCCCGATAGATGGCATCAATTGCAAATAAGCCAGGAAACACAGGTCGCGGCGACACCACTAAACGCTCGTTGGAAAAGTGACACTTCGAGCGTTACTTTGAGTATATAAACATCGAAATTGGTGCAGTGATTGGAAAGTTTTTTGCGTTTGAAAATGGAGGAAAGTAATGAAAAATTGCGCTATATTTTGCAATATTATTACGACAAAGGGAAGAACGCTGCACAGGCTTGTGAAATTTGTGCTGTATACGGTGAAGGTACTTTATCAAAATCTGCTGTTCGGAAATGGTTCGCTCGCTTTCGTTCTGGTGATTTTTATGTGAAAGATGAGTCACGCTCTGGTCGTCCAATCACTGAAAAAGCTGATGAAATTCTTGAAAAAGTCCAGCACGATAAGCATATCAGCAGTGTCGATATTGGCATGGAGCTAGGCATTGACCATAAAACTGTTGTGAACCATCTACACAAAGCTGGCTACGAAAAGAAGCTCGATGTATGGGTTCCTCATGAGTTTAGCGCAAAAAACATGATAGACCGAATTAACATCTGCGATGCGCTGCTGAAACGCAATGAAATCGAGTCATTTCTGAAACGTGTCATAACCGGTGATGAAAAATACATCACGTACGGCAATCGGATGAGTGAAAGATAGTGGCCAAGGGATGGTGAGCCGTCACAAGCGTTCGCGAAGCCAGGATTGACGGCGAAAAAGGTGATGCTGTGTGTGTGGTGGGACTGGAAGGGAATCGTCCACCACGAGCTACTTCCAGTTGGTCAGACGATTGATTCGCAGCTCTACTGTGGACAACTGGAGAGATTACGCCAAGCAATCGAAAGGAAACTGCCCGAATTGATTAATAGGAAGGGTGTTGTCTTCCATCATGACAACGCCCGACCGCACACTTCTTTGATGACCCGTCAAAAATTGCGAGAGCTTGCTTGGGAAGTTTTGATGCATCCACCGTATAGTCCAGACATAGCACCATCCAGCACCCTCTGACTATCACTTATTCCGATTTCTGCAGAACTCTCTCAATGGAATTAAGCTGGTTTCGAAAGAAGCCTGTAAAAACCACTTGCTTCAGTTTTTCAACCAGAAACCACAGAAGTTCTTCACCGATGGCATCATGGATCTACCGGAAAAATGGCGAAACATTGTCGATTATAATGTAGCATATTTGGTTTAAATAAATTCATTTTCACACTATAAGAAAACCAGTTGAATTTTACTAAAAAAAACGCCACAAACTTTTTCCCAAACTTAATATAAAATAATATAAGATAAAAGAAATAAATATCACAACGAATGAAAGAAAAATAATATAACGTACTAGAGTAGAGAATAATAATTATACTAATATGAAATAAATAAACCTAAAATGTAAAATAACATAAAGTAAAACAGGTAAAAATCATAACTCAGATTTATTATCTTGCTCAAAAACATGATTAAATAATCTATTTTTCTGTACGCATAGGTTAGGTGATAAGACAATCTCCATAGGCAGTGAATGCCAAAAACAGACAGCTGAAAGAGAGAAAGCGCTACGATAAGTTGCTGTTTGGTAAGTAGAGATCGAGAAGACATTAGGGACTCGTTGACGTGTAGGACGGTTTGGAGGTTACGGACAACCAAATAATTCTTGAATATAGGCTGGTAACTGTCCTTGCAGTATTTTATATACATATAGTGATACCCAAAAAATATAGCCGTCTAGCCCTAACTGTCAGCCATAAGGTGATATGTGCTCATCCCTCCTTAGATCATAACTAAATTTTATGGCACAATTTGCAAGCATTTGAAGCTTAGTATTGCTCCTAGTATGCAATATTATGCTCCTCTGTTAAATCATTATATATCAAACAGCAGTAATTGAGGAGCGGTAAGATGAGTGACTTAACAAGATTTGTCCTGAGCTCCTTCGACAGTGCGCTTGTGTGGAACTTCAACTTATGCAATGTAAAATGTACTTGGCGAGAGATCATCAGCAATAGGTTTAGGTAATACGAGTGAAGGTGGTCTCACTCTCTTTCTCTCTGGGGACGCCGAGTTAACAGATCTAATCTTTCTCTGACCATTTCTATACCCACGACGTTGAGCGATTAGAACGACAGAAGGCATTGTTGGACGTCCGTTGGTGGATTCAATTTTTTGACAGTTTCGTGGATTTTGGGAAACAAGGAATCTTTGACGGTTCAACAATCCCCAGAGTTGAATAAAAATAACCACTGACTCGTAAACGTCATATCAGATAACTCTAAAAGTCTATCTATCGAAATTATAAAGAAAAAATGTATTATATAACTATAGTCGATAACATCCGAACGAATGTCAAGCGAGCCAGAAGAGAATAACTATATACTGTATTTCGCTATTAACTGTTAATCGTGACCATGATCTGTGACTAAAACTTTATTGAATTGTTACGTGTATTTCTTGTATTTACGAACGCTAACCATCTCCGAAATAAGGGATAGTTGCAAGACAGAGTGACACCATTAACATTTATGGAAGGCAAGTTTACTATATCTATCTGGCTGATAAATCTTTTGCTACGTTGTATGAGGACTTTTGACTTTCTCAAATTGAGTTTAAGCCCATTGTCATATGCGTACTTAACGATAATTTCTACATCTCGAACAATGCTGATTATATTTGCATTTAATTTGATGGAAGACAGCTTAAGTATATTTGCGTGGCATCAGCAAAAATCAGGTATTCGGAGAACTTGACACTTATGTCATTAATAAAGAGAGAAAACAGAAGAGTACCTCCAGTAGAGTTAGGCAACCAGCTCGAACAACTGCCATCATTTCCCACCACAGCTTGCTGTCTCCTTGACAAATAAAAATGTATCCATTTCGGTGCACTATCCAAAAAGTCAAGTTTACTAATTTTAATAAGTAATTTTCCATGAATTAGTGTATCAAAGGCTTTATTGAAATCTAAGACAATTAAAACAGTTCCTTTCCTCTCGTCTACAGCTCTCCTTATATAATTATTAATTCTAAGCAGAGTAGTTTGTGTACTATATTCTACTCTATTGTTATTCAGCATTGAAAATTCTGTGATTTGGGTGTGCGCAATTCTTTCAAGTATCTTTCATATTTCACTCAAATTTGGTCTAGTATCTGATATCGAGTTTAGAGGATTTGATTTTAAAAGAGGTTTAATAAGCGCACGCTTCCAAGAAGAAAAAATACATCCAAGTCATAAGCTGTGATTGAACAGCTTACGTATTGGGTAGCCAATGACCGAGCGAATTCAGGTAGAGCGTTGTGTCTCGCGAACAGCGAGATTTCACCAGGTCCCGATGAATACGATGGAGAAGTTGAGGGTTTTAAAACGTCTAAGATAACTTCTGGAGTAATAAAACTCAACTCAAAAACTATTTGCCGAACTGTATTTTCTAGATTAATTTTATTGGGGGTGTCATGATTGCAAGGAGGAAAGGCACTGGATACAGATACAAAATAATTATTAAGCTCATCTGCCGAGAAAAAGTTTAGAGGAGATGATTGGAAGGGTTTAACGGGTCCCAATCTACCTAGCTCTTTTCATAATGCCGAAATATCTTTAATATTGCTTATTTTTGACCAATTTAAAATGTATATGGAGTTCATTTATGTAATGCCTATCAATGGCAATCGCTAGGACAATATTTAATCGTTTGGTTTTTTTATAGAGTGAATTCCGATTTTTCTTCCTTTGCTTGAGTTCATTTGAAACCCAAGGAGCTTGTGGCTTGCGCACACAAAAGGTTTGCAACGGTGCATGTTCATTCATGGCTGCAATTGTCACTAATTGAAGAGTGTTCACCCGTTCTTCAAGATCCTGTACAGTGTGTGCTCCAGCCTGATTAGTTAGGCTAGTTTCTAGTGATCGAGTTAGCGATATACGATAATTTTCATTATTGAAGTGTCTGTAATTCCTTTTTGCGATTGTGCGTGGTAACATTTTTAGTGTTTCAAATTTATAAATCAGTTTTGCTATGATAGGAGATTAAGTTTTTCTGAAAGACATTATTTTATTAGGACTATCTACAATAAACACATCGAGCCGAGAGTCTGACGTAGCTGTATGATGTGTTGCTTCAGATTCTACACTATGGAGTGTATAAGAATTAACAGGGTCTCGAAGAAATGAAGATTCAAAATTTTCACTCAATAAGTTGCAATTTAGATCACCTCATATTATTATATTTATATAGCCCGAAGAAAAACGACAAAACAAACTAAAGAAATCATTGAGAAGAAGACCGTTCGATCTCCTGTACATGACTGTGAATAGTAATGATTCTGCTTCTGTTTACCTGATTTCAAGGATAATAAATTCCGGCGCATTATTGAACAAACTTAGTGACTTAGCTAATATCTTAACTTTTGGTGACTAATGGACGAAACACGCAACACCTCCTGCACGTTTATTTTCCCTGTCATTACGTATCAGTGAATAACCCTCAAGACGTACAAGATTATCAGCTATAAGCGAGTGAAGCCATGTTTCTGACACTGCAATTGTATGGTAAAAATGACTAGAAAGTTGCGCTCTTAAAAGATCAATATGAGCAGGAAAAGAGTTTGCGTTAAGTTGCATTCTGTTAATATATTAATTTTTTGTGTTAGAGGTGGCGTCACCGCCTCAGTAAGTGCAGTGTTATTACTTGTGCATCATTTGAGTTTATTTAAATCTAATTCTGTATTCATTGTTAAAATATGACTCTTATCGGTTTGTCTCATACAGATTGAGCCTGATTTTATGCAAACATATTTATAACCTGAACAGCAGCTTTACTTTTCGTTTGACATAGAAGTTTATATACTAAAGTCGGAAGAAACTCACTGACAAAAATCTTGTCTGGTCTATTTGTTGAGAAGATTTCATTGGCCAAACGATCTTTTGTATTACGTTTTTTTTAGCAATAATATGGACTCGTATGTTCAATGACTTAAGGACAACAATGAGAGATTTTCGAGAAGTTGCTATGATAGTCAATGATGTCCCCGTTCTGTCCCCTATGGTACTTTGAGTCTTCTTCGTTAACGGGCAAATGTCAAGGATATCATTGATGAGCTCAGGGATCTTAGGAGCCTGCAACACTTTTTGCACCATCTCTTTTAAATGATCAGTCACAGATATAGGTATTCCAGTGAGTATTATTTCAGTTGACGAATGTGAGCCTTCTATTTTGGCTAATCTATGAGACATTTTCGCGATTTGAATTTTTAGTGATTGATTTTCACTACGAATGTCAGATGTTTCAGTTCTGGTTACTTCAGAGTTAGATTCAAGTATTGTTATTCTTTTTAACATAAGCTCTTATGTAATAGCAAGCTCAGAAACGTTATCAACAACCTCAGTTAGTGTATTTTTTACCAATTCGAAACTGATATTTATAACTGTACTTGAGAGTTTCATCTGATTCATTAGGTCATCGAGAGTAACTGAACTCGCCCTTGATCCTGTATTGACATCAGATAAGTTCCGATGTATGTGGTGTAATGATTGAGTGCTGCATTATGTGTCACAACGAAAATGAAGATCTTTGTTTGGACAATACCCAAGTGTTTTGACAGCACAGGGTGTATGAAATACAGCGCCACAAGAGTCTCCGAAGCAAGTAACGATGTCAACTTTGTTCGCCAATCTATTACAGATACCACATCGAAATGACATAGTGTGTGTTAGGCACGTACACTGGCAAAAATCAGTGTGTTACACCGTCAAGCAGTTGGTTAACTGTAGAAATTCAAAGTCCAAAGTCCTAAAACAACGGTGACAGAGAGTGAATTTACAGAGTGAGGACACACACACACACGCGCACCCACACACCAAACTCCAGTGCACAGTTAGACGACGTACTAACACTGCCAATCCGTTCGGATACCAAGCAATGAGCTAGGCAAAGACACGAAATAAAATTGTTCGATAAAATGAGATTTTTAAAAAATGAGATAAAAAGCCTAACTGTCGATTTTTTGTTAGCTCGTTCTTGGACTAGTTCACTACGACCATCTCAGACCTTGTACTGTCCACCATGCAAGGGTGCGACAAGACGATCATGCATTGCAAGGTGCACTCACAATGTAAGATAATCAGCAACGATCTGCAACCTCCGATGCCGTGAAACCACACAATACACAGTCGTCAACACGCTAGGGTGTTGACGCAGTCGTTTTATCATCGGTTGAACTCACAAACACATGTTCAACCTTAATAGCAACTGCACTCACACATTCACACATCGGCATTAACTCACCAGGCAAGACTTCTCATGGATCCTGGATCGGAATTAACATTTATTACGGAAGAACTCTTTCGTAAACTCAACACAACACGTAAGCACTCATCGATTTCGATCACAGGGATCGGTGGAAGGCACTCAGCGCAGACACATGGTTCGGTTCAACTCACAATGTGCTCTAGGTACAACAATGAGAAGGTCACGGGTCTGGCTCACCTTCTTAACACCATTACAACACATTTGCTATCTTCTGAGTCACCAGCTCGTACATGGCCTCACATAGTGAAGCTGAAGATGGCGGATCCTGACTTTCTCACACCACGATCAATCGACATCATAATTGAAGCGGATATCTATGGACAGTTTAACCTAAATATCTCAACCTAAATTCTCAAGGGCACACCATCATCGCCTATCGCACAATTATCGATTTTTGGATGGCTCATCACTGGACCAGTCAACTCATGCCAATCTGACCCACTCACTGTTTATCATGCTGTAATACAACACGATGATCAGGAATTACAGAACGTGCTCACAAAATTTTGGATTCAAGAACAGCCACCAAAGGACTCAGTCGGTCATCTCACACCAGAGGAGCAGGCATGCGAGGATCATTTTCGCGACACGCATCAGCGTGATTCTACAGGCCGATACATTGTTCGGCTTCCTCTCAAATCGTCGGCTGCAAATCTGGGAAACTCACACTCAAAAGCACATCGGTGTCTGCAACACACTATTCGGAAAATCTCAAAAAATGCTTAATACGGTCAGCTCTACTCACAATTCATGGAAGAATATGAACAACTTGGTCATATGGTGAAGGCTTCAAAATCATCTTGAAGTGAAATACATTATTATTTGCCTCATCACGGTGTTCTCAGACCAGACAGCACCATCACAAAATTACGGGTGGTATTTAATAGCTCTAGCTCAACATCTTCTGGGAAGTCTCTTAATGACATCATGCACACTGGACCTAATTTGTTGCTCAATATTTCGGACGTGCTCATTTGGATCTGTCATCATAGACACATCTTTGCCACTGACATTACAAAAATGTATCGTCAGATCCGCGTTCATCATGAGGATTGGAATCTTTCAACGGATTGTATGGAAATGTGAGACAAAGATTCTTGGTCTGACTTGGCTTCCTAGCGAAGACAAGTTCACATTCGGATCTCGGTTCAACTCAACTCAGGAAAGTTTCACGAAACGTCTCGTTCTTTCCGATGTGGCTCAACTCTTTGATCCGCTTGATTTTGTCTCACCGGTTGTGATCACAGCCAAAATACTTCTACAAGAGCTCTGGCTTCACAAGGTCAACTGGGATGATCCACTGCCATCCCAGGTCTCAACACGATGATTGCACTCTGAGAAGATCTCAGTTCTCTGGACAGAATCTCAATTCCTCGGCGGTTCAATACATGGAGCAACTCAACAGTGGAATTGTATGGCTTCTCTGATGCATCTCAACTGGCCATGGCCGCAGTGATTTACATCACTGGCAACTCAACTTCTACAGGAAAGGTGGCTGCACTTGTCTGCTCAAAAAAACGCGTGGCACCACTCAAGAAGCTCATCATACTACGGCTTGAACTAACTGCAGCATTGTTGCTAGCAAAACTGTTGCATACGTTCAAACCACACTCAAGGTCGAAATCCCATCTACTCACCTGTGGACGGACTCATCAGTCACCCTCACCTGGATCAAAGCTCATCCTGCTGGGTGGAAAGACTATGTCCGAAACAGAGTATCAAATACCAAAACTGACACCCAAGCTCAATGGCGTCACGTCTCAGGCACAAGCGATTTAGCTGATTGTGCCTCGCGTGGTATCTCAACATCTCAATTGGCTTCTCATCACTTGTGGTGGTCAGGTCCACCGTGGATGGTGAAACCTGTTGAATTTTGGCCGAAAGCCTCAACTGACTGAAGATTTGAGCGTTCTGGAAGCCCGACTGGAGGTAGTTCTTCTCGCTGCAACTCAGACGCTAGAGTACCATTGAGATCTCATTTATCGCTGTTCTTCACTCATAAAATTATGTCGTCTCACCTCATTTTGTCAGGGTAGTGGCCAGAATGAGGAGGAGGTTAGAATCGGCAGGAACCGCTCCGCTCACAGCAAGAGAAATGGCTGCAGCAAACATTTTTTGGACGAAAGCCATACAAGCCGTGTTTTTTAAACACGAGGTACAAGTGCTGCAGTCAGGCTCGTTTCTTCCATCCTTTCACCCCTTCAGTCGACTAACAGCTTTCATCGACCAGGAGGGTGTACTCAGAATAGGAGGTCGCCTTGCTCAATCAGCACTCACGTATGAGTGCATCCTGCCATTCTACCCCATCCCTCTCGATTCTCAGCTTTCATTATTGATCAAGCTCACGTGCGGACTCTTCACGGAGGCACGCCGTTCACATTGGCACAAGTTCGGGTAACGCATTGGATCGTCGGCGGTAGAGCTCCTGTAAAATCTCACATTGTGCATTGCATGGTGTCAGCTTGATTGGTCAGCTTCTTCTGTCACGAGTCACACCATCGCGCGCTTTCACTCACACAGGAGTTGACTACGCCGGCCCTCTCACACTCAAAACTTGGACGGGGCGAGGAAGTAAAACACACAAAGGCTGGATCTGCGTTTTTGTGTGTCTCGCCACTTCAGCTCTGCATCTCGAGGTAGTCAGCGACTACTCAGCTGACGTCTTCCTCTCAACGTTCAGGCGATTCTCATCTCGGCGCGGCATTTCTCAAATTTTGTATACTGACTGTGGCACCAACTTCGCTGGTGCTCACAAAGCCATACGTCAGCTATTCAGGAAGGCCTCTCAAGAACATCACATCATCGCTTCATCCCTCGCCAATCACCAAATTGCGTGGAAATTTAATCCACCTGCGACTCCACACATAAGTGGCAAATGGGAAGCGGCAGTAAAATCTGTCAAAATCCATCTGCGCCGAACGGTGGGTGATACAGCACTCACGTTCAAAGAGCTCTCAACACTGCTGGCTCAAATCGAGGCTATACTCAACTCAAGGCCTCTGGAACTGCTCAGCGATGATCCTGATGATTCATCAGCTTTCACGCCTGGACATTTTCTCATTGGTGAAGCACTCACAACTGTCCCGGAGCCAACTCTCAAAGATTTAGCAATCTCACGGCTCTCAAGATGGCAATTATTGCAGAAAAAGGTCCAACAATTTTGGCGTCAATGGTCGGCTTATTTACAACGGCAGCAGTCAATCTCAAAGTGGCACCACCTTAACAATGCCATTAAAGTTGGCTCTTTGGTTCTGCTCACGGATGAGCGCTTTCCACGGCGCAGTGGCCACTTGCACGAGTCACGGCGTTGCATCCAGGCAACGATGGGCTCACCAGGGTGGTGACACTTCGGACTGCTACCACTACGCTCACCCGGCCAATCTCAAAACTAGCTGTCCTGCCGATCTCATCCAACACAGAGCAAAAGAATTAATCATCAACCCCATTGCTGATGGCGGGCGGAAATGTTGGATAATCAGTTGGTGCACGGCGATCGATATTCGCCGTGCGTCGACCTGTTGCTGCTGTGTAGCATGCTGCGCTTGGCTATGCCGGAGATGGCCGAGGCAGGGCCTCGCAGAGCCGAGAATGTGTCTCGCAGGCGTGCCGCGTTAAGCGAGAGGCAATCTCTCTCGCTTGACTTCGGCTTCGCTCACTGTCTATCTCACTCTTTTGACTTCAGCGCTCAACGACGATTTTGTATCATGCAGCTATATTGCTAATTTCGACACTTTCTGGACAACCCACGGGAACAGCGCCCTCATCTGTGCATCTCTTGGACTTTCTTCGCCACTTTTCACCGGATCTACTCAGCTATCGTACTCAACAGGACTCAAAATCGGGTACCAGTACATCGTTATAATTTTTTAATAAATTCAATGACGATGAGGAGTGATAATCTCATCGGTGTATCCACATAATTGTCTCACTTTGTGGCGTATGCTGCAGCACGGGCTGTACCACGTTTTCATCACTACATTTTGCCTGCTCGATTAATATAATTGCGCATGTGCTTTATATTCACTGTAATTTCCACCAGTAAACCTGCTGGGGAAATACTGTGAATATTTCTACTCAAATGTGCATGCTCATTATTTTACTTGTCGTGCTCTGCAGCGCTGATTGTGTCACGCTGTCTCACATCACGTTCGAGCACTCAAGCAGTACAACTGTAAGTGCTCTCACTTATTCACTATATTTCCTTATATATCCATACAGAGAATTTATTAACAATAAGTCAGATCCTTTACACGCTCACCTTTCTCACTCCGTGGCATGCTCCGCAGCACTGGCTGCGTCATGCTCACTCTCAAGCGTACATAGCACACAATTAATATAATTGTGGTCCTCATGCAATTCAAGACAGCACACAATTAATACAATTGTGTGCTGGTCTCTCAAACCAAATTCGATTCAGTTTATTTTTTTCTATTTTATTTTTATAACTTTGTGAATTTTCTATTTTGAACATATTTTGCTAAAAGGAGAGTGGAAGGAGAATAAACCACTTTCTCTGTATACAATCTTTGTGTCTGGTTTCTTTTTTTCTCTGTCTTGAGTGAAGCTTCATAATTTTCAATATATTCGCAGATTCGCTGAACTACATCAGGAGGAATTCCGCAACACAGAAAGTTCTGCGAACAAGAAGAGCCACCAGGAAATCAACGTCCACAACGTTGGAGATGGAAGATGGAAGGTACATGGTCCGGATTCCACTCACATCATCGCCTACAATTCTAAGAGATTCTCATCGAACAGCCCATCAATGCCTGCTGCGCGCATTACGAAAATACTCACGAGCTGAGGAATACAAGCAGCTCTACATCAAGTTCATGGCAGAATACGAGCAAGTCAACCGTATAAAGAAGGCTCCACCAACTTCAGCAGGACAGGTACATTATTACCTCCCCCATCATGGAGTGCCGCGACCAGATAGCACCACTACCAAACTCAAAATGGCGTTTAATGGTTTCACTGCCACAACAACCGGGCACTCACTAAATGACATGATGCACACTGACGCCGGCCTGCAGTACAACATCTTCGACGTGCTCATATGCATTCGTCAACACCATTATATTTTCACCACAGACATCACAAAGATGCGCGGCCAAATCTTGGTGAATCTAATGGACTGGGATCTTCAAAGGATTCTATCGATAGATGACCAGTGTTGTGCCGTGAATTAATCGAGTATATTATTTCTCCATTGTTCCTCCTTCGCGTGAGGTCACTCACTCGAAGTAAGAAAAATTTGCAAACGTAAGCAATGAGCTGCGAGCAATGACCGCTACGAGCTACGAGTTGCAGCAATTTGCAATCAACATGCATTAGCGAAATTCATCGATTTCGCCAAAGGCATTGAATATCTCCTTTGCTGAAATCGTTCTATCAGTAGATTCAAACAAGAGTTGGTTCCTCGTCGAAGGCTCGAAACAGCAATTATTGTAACATTCTTTTCATCGTTATTTAATAAGACAATGGAAAGTTGCCGTTATCTCTAATAAATATCCACCCATCATTTTTCCGTAAATTCACGTGTTTGTTATTTACTGGAGATCCATCTCCTTATCGGCAAACGATCCTAAAAAATAATATTTTTTAATATTATACCGATTACCGTACTATTAGTACGGATTACGCGGTGCCGGCATAACATTTGGTGGCAGCGGTGGAATCTGCTAAAGTGTATAGTCATACGTGATTTACTTGGACAAAAAGTGTTTTGGACAACGTAAAAGTGTGACTCTGAAGTGACGACTACGACTCCTGCAAGGACACCGGTGTAGTTCGTAGAAACCCGGATTAAAATAACGCGAAGGCGCGAGGTGTACGTCGGTGCAGTGTGACATATCGGTCAACCGTTTAACGTCCCGATTGACGGTGTCACGTCAAGTCGCGGATAATGCACAAAGTGTGCAACCAGGTACTCACGGGAGCTACTTGTGACAAAGCCGTCGCACAAATATTGGCGACGCAGTAAGGATGAGCCCAGGAACTACCGAAGGAACGGATCAACGGCGCCAGGAAGGACGTCTGGACCATCTTGAGAAGGGAGCTACACGACAACAGGTCAACAGCACCCAAGGAACACCGCCATGGACGGGATCGGCTGCAGGATCTTCTGTCTGTAAGTGGCGGTTACATACAATACTATTACAAACGGCGTAGTAAAAATAAACCAAACTCAGTTGGACGCGATATTAGAGAAAAAAAATTCCGTCTGGTAAATATATTCAGAGAAATCCATTTTTTAAGAGTTTCAAGGAATATTTTAAAGTAGAGCCCATCGTGAATTTAGCCACATGCCGGGATCTAGAGATACGAGACCAAAGCGTGGAGGTAACTCGCTAGATACTACGTTGTCTGGTGAGGGGGTGGAATCCGCAGCGAGTTTAGCTGCAGCTGTCGGGGACGTCACAGTCAGGACGCGCAGGGCGCTTCCGGAGCTTTCACCGACGAGACGAATCCTCACTGAGAGGCAAGAGGTCCTCGCAGGCTGTCTGACAGCTCAGTTCGGCGTGAATCCACTTAGAGGTGAATCGTTTGAGGAATACGATAGTACCGTCAGCGACGATTTATTCAATATGGATACTGGCGAGCGAACCCCAGAATATATCACCCAGGATATGATCGAACGGGAGATCGAACACCTGCGTACGATAGATCGTGTAGGTTACCCGACAGCTACCGGTACAACGATGCGACTAGCACCGCCGGAACGGATAAGACAGCGATACGAAGCGGTTGGCAAGAGTCACCGTGAGTACGAGCGGGCTCAGCGAGAGCTCGAGCTGGAGCTCAAGCTCCAGGGCCGCGACACGCCGTCGGCAAGGCGGAAACTCGCGGACACACTCAACGATGTAGGATCAGATGAGTCCGGTCCCTACGGGAGCAAAACGCCGAGCGAATGCGGAGGATGAAAAGGGCGGGGTAGGGAGAACACCCGACACCACAGTCGCGGTCAAGGCAACCTCTATTTGAAAAAACGGGTTACCCTCTGACAAATCCCATATACCAAAGGGAACAACCAAAGGAAACAACCGGATGCAAGAAACACATGATCGGACGCTCGATCTTGGTCTGGCCCTAACAAACATCAAACATTTCGACGGAAGCAATACTGACGAGTTGGACGCCTTCCTACGATCCTGCGAGACCGTCTTCAAGCGAGCTGCGCCTAGGGATCAGGAGATCCTCTTGGAATTGGTGCTTAGTAGCAAGCTGGAGGGTAGAGCAGCCCGAGAGACGAAATATAAAACCATCCTCTCGGTAGCGCAGCTCAAGGCCGAGCTGGAGGCGTTGTTCGGGACGCGGAAGTCGCTGCCTGCGTTACAAGTAGAGTTCAACACCCTCCGGCAAGGCCAGGGCGAGGATATCGCGGTATACGCCGTCAGAACAGAGCATATTACCGTCGACATTATAGAGAAGCTCTACGAGGAAGCCACCACGGAGTCGGAGATGCGCATCATCGAGAAGATAACGCGGCAGAGCGCCCACATCAACTTCGAAATTGGACTGCACGGGCAGGTCCAAATTCTAGTAAGATCGCACAACTACACCACTCTCCACTAGTCGGTAACTGGAGCGATCGAAATCACCAATATGGTGCAGCCGAAGGGTGAGGTAAGTGGAGTGTCAAGCCACCCCAGGAGGTCCCAAGGCGCGCCAACACGACAAGGGGAAAATTGTTTCACGTGCGGAAAAGGTGGACACATGGCTCGAGACTGCACCCAGAATACGGGACGAGTAAGCCTGCCAGTACCCAGTGAAAACAAGTCAATCCATAACGTGGAAATAACTTGCAATTACTGCCAGAAGAAAGGCGACATGTGGAAGGACTTCCGGAAAAGGTTATTACAGAATAAGAGCGAATCGACGTAGTCAACACAGCAGCCCTGACCCCTGATCTAGCCACTGCAGGCGTTAACGTGCTGGGCGCTCTGAGGCTGAATATGCTAACTGCCTAGCAAAGACAAGCCAGCAGAGGAAGGAACACCGCAAGAAAAACAACGCTGCAACTGCTACAGGTAATGCTGCCGACGTCGAGCGCCACCGCCAGCAACTTCGATATCGCTGCACCGTTGGCCAAGACCGGGGTACTCATCCTCAAGGCGGACACCGGGGCACAGGGCAACATAATCAAGGAAGACTGTCTCAAGCCGGAGATCGAGGTGAAAGATTGCACCGTAGAGCTGCAGGAAGTGGCGGGTAAAAATTTCACTCCTCTCGGAATAACTAAGATTGTGCTCGAAACACCTACCTTGAATGTAGAGCATTGGTTCTACATCGTTCCGAACAACGTGCCGTTGAGAGTCAACAGAATACTTGGCATGGACTTTATCAAGCAGCATAAAGCGGGCTCTCTGCATGGCGAAATGATCAAGTTGTATGCTCACTGCATACCGCTACGGGATGACGCGACGAGAATATATTCGTCACCACGCAGTAGAACTGCCGCCACATGCAAATACATAGGCCTGCTTACAAAGATAAAGTTTTCTTCTAAAAACGGGTCTGCCGCCAAGGAGAATAAATTTGTCGGACTACCTTGTAACGTGACAAGATATCCTCGCACGACGGCTGCCAGCACGATCTCACAGGGCTTTAGGAAACGATCGCCGGACTCTACTTAATTTTTTTTTTGTATTCCTATTTTTTTTTGTACGACTGGGTGGACTGAGAGAGAGGAAGAGAACGAGCGCACTCCGCATACCGGAGGTTTATTATTGATTATTATTTGGTGTATTTATTGATTTTATTTTTATTGTCTGATTTTATTGATTAACTTAATTTATGGAATTGACTTATTACTACCTTGACAGTCCGAACCACCCACTCTGCTTCAAACAGCTGTTGCTAGCCTGGGCTGAGTCTGGTCAACCACCTCGTTATTTTTCCATCCGGCGCGTAAGCGCCTGGCGACCATCTCGAAAGAGTAAAAATAAAAGGGAAGAAAATAGCTCGGACCAGCTATAAATAACGTGGTGCGTTGAGGCACAAATTTACGTTACAACCTATAAGGAGCGGAATTAGCCGAGGCATCATAGCGAGATTCCATGTCACTCCGTCAAAAACCAATAGCCGCGTAGTGAGGAAGTTAGAAGTTTCTAAACACGACGGAGAAGTGCAACAGCCGACGGTGACACTCAAGCTGTCGGAGATAGCGAAGGCCGTATGTAGCCGCCAGGTCAAGACATTACGCATGAGCTCAGCGAGTACGGGTAAGAGGGCCAAATGACTAGAGCAGCAACAACGGAAGTTCGACTTGGTGCCCCCCAGCAGTGAAAAACAAACAGCTCACGCAGAAATAATGTGCAAATGAAGGGTGTCCTAGCAAGAGCGCCGGATTTAAATTGGCCGCCATTTTGTTAATACAAGTTGTACGATGATTTTTTTTTACATTTGTCACCTACAGACCACGCGATTTAAGAATATGGAGAAGTATTCAAACCAACAACGTTCAATTATTGTAAAAACACATTACAAAAATGGTGAAAGTTTTGCGAAAACAGTTCGCCAATTACGTCAAGTTTTTGGTCGCAATAATGCGCCAAATGAATCGACAGTGAGGCGTTTAATTACAAAATTTGAGACCAAATTTACGTCGATGGATCAGAAGACTGTTGTTCTCCGTCGTCCTTGTCGGTCACTCGAAAATATAGCCACAGTAACGGAATCTGTGGCCGAGAATCCAGGAACTTCCATTCGGCATCGTGGTCAACAATTAAACATTTCCAGTAGCACTATGCAACGAATTTTGGTAAAAGATCAGCATTTGTACGCGTACAAGGTTCGAAATGCTAACGGAGTTTTTGTGGCCCGAATTGGATGTAATTTATGTGGAGGACATGTTTTTCCAACAAGACGGTGCGACCTGCCACACAGCACGTGAAACAATGGTGTTACTGCAGACTAAGTTTCCAGGCCGTGTCATTTCTCGATTTGGCGATCAACATTGGCCACCAAGATCGTGCGACCTAACACCGATGGACTTTTTTCTTTGGGGCTATGTGTAGGAAAAGGTGTATGCGAATAAGCCTGAAACAGTTGAACATCTTAAAGAGGAAATACGGCGCGTTATTGGTGAAATACAGCCACATTTATGCGAAAACGTTATTCAAAATTTCAACAGAAGAATAACCCTGTGCCAGAGGTTTCGTGGTGGCCATTTGCCTGATGTTGTATTTCACGGTTAATCGGAACCATTTTTCGTTATGTTGAATCAAAAATGTTTGCTTAATTAAAAAATGAATGTGTTTTGTTCTGTAAAATTAAATCCGGCGCTCCTGTTGGGACACCCTTTACAAGTGTGTATTCCATCAACGAGGGAACAAGCGATAGCGCACGCACATAGTGCAGTATCGTGCAACCTCTAAGGTCGAATCGAAGCACCTAGGTTCGTGATACTTGCCTGAGAAGAACGTAATACCGGGGCATGGGTTCGGTAAAATGCTCAAAGCCGGAAAAAGAAATACTAATACAGACGCTCTGAGTCGCATATACGCAACCACACGAGCCCAAGTGGGACAGGAAAGGAAGTCCCACAAGAAAGAGAAAGATCTACCACGCAGAAAGAGCTACTCGCGATAGCTTGGGCTCTAGCACAGTTCCGACCATATATTTATGGTACTTGCTTCACGGTCATGACAGACCACCAACCACTCACCTGGCTGTTCGGAGTAAACAACCCAGTTCGAGATTGATGCGTCGGAAAATAATATTGGCGGAACATGAGTTCGACGTCGAATATAAGGCAGGAAAGCGCAAGACAAATGTCGATGCGCTAAGCCGTATATTCATTACTGCGAGGACCCAAGGGAGAGCCGAGAACGAAGCCAGTGGATCAAAAGAGGACAGCACGACAGGGCAAATCGGCACTGTGAATGACCGTACAAAGTGGAGAACCGAAGATAACCCTTACAGCCGTGGTAGCTCGTCGGAGCGAGAGGTCGACCTCGCCCACGAGAAAGCATTGGAAAAGGACGGAAAGATTTGCAGCGTGCACGCAAGTCGCTCTACTGATCCCAACAGCCCCGCCGCGAAGTCGTGCGGTTAGAAAAAGAGCAGACCATGTACCCGAGCAGCGCAAGGCGCGAGTAGGACTGCGAGCTCCTTGAAAAAGACCGGAGAGTGAGCAGCACAGCATGGCCGACCCGCAAGACGAGGAAGGCCGCGAAAAGAAAACGTTGCAAGGCCGCCCAGGAAGGAGAGCGACGCAACGGCGCAGCTACTGGTGGGTACACCGAATCAAGAGACTCTGGACAGAGCACCGCACAGGCCTGCTAAGGAAGCGAGGGACGGCGGGGGCCGTAGCCCATAATCCTCCAACAGCGCGAGTCAGGACAGCGTAACAAAAGAGTATAGCGACTTCCACAGTGGTGTAGCCTCTCCCTCTACAGATGATCGCCTGAAAATAATAAAGGAATAACACGATACTCCCATATGAGGGCACCAGGGTATACGGCGAACATTACATCGGATCCGGACCAAACACGACTGGCCTGGCATAAGAAGCGATTTGGATGAATACATTTCGTCCTGCTAAAGAAATGAAATCAGGAAAAAGGAACGAGTGCCGGTGGTGGTAACGGACACCCCAAAAAGGTCATACGAAAAAGTAGCGGTCGACATCGTAGAATCGCTACCTGAAAGCGCTTCTGGAAAAAAATACATACTTACATTCCAGGACGCGCTTACAAAATACAGTGCGGCGATACCACTGCTGAACCAAGAGGCTTCGACAGTAGCGAGAGCACTAGTCGAAGAATTGATTTGCCAGCACGGAACGCCGGAAACAATATTGTCAGACCGGGATACGACCTTCAAGGAGATGTGTCGATTATTGAGAATAAAAAAAAAACAGAGAACAACATACTATTCAGAGACGAACAGTGCCCTGGAAAGATTGCACCGTACCCTCGAAGAATACTCGAAAAACTTCATAAATGAAGACTAAGATAATTGCGACGAGTGGTTACCGTATGCGATGTTCACATACAACACCACTCCACATACGGGAACCGGACTGTCTCCTTACATGTTGGTGTATGAATGCGAGGCTGAGCTGCCGACCGTATTGAAGCAGGAGTCCCGCAACACCTACGCCTACGACGATTACGTCCACGAGCTACGCGAGCGATTACGCGCCGCATGGACCGTAGCACGCGACAATATAGATGGCGCAAAAAGAAGGTCAAAGCACGCGTACGACGGCGGCGCACAGGTGCAGGAGTACTGCGTCGGCAAACGTGTGCTCCTGCGTGACGAGGCGGTGCGCAGAAGACGGTCAGCCAAGCTGACTCCGCAGTGGACGGGACCTCACGAGATAATAGGGAAGGGACGGAAAACTCAGGCGGTGCAAGCGAACAGCCTGAAGCTGTTTATAGAGCACTAATAGCTCAGGAATTAAGGAATTCGAATACTTGTAGCTAGTTAAAACTACAAATTAGCTAGAAAATAAATGTGGGAAAGAGCCCCTCGGGACGCAGGGCAGGGAGCTTCAATAAAGTAGAAGAGATTTTAGGAGACCTAATTTTATCAACAGATGAACGAAAAAATTGAAAGGAAATTGCACATTAAACACGCAATCCAGAGGGAACGGAATACTGCGACCAGACACATGTTAATTGGTAATTCGATTGTCGCAAATGACAGTGAAATATGCCGAAATATTTCCATATTCCAAAACAATATTCGTATTTATGTGTTGGATAATCAGCTGGCGCACGGCGATCGATATTCGCCGTGCGTCGACATGTTGCTGTGCTCAAGCACACGTCGTTCGGTTGAGCCGAAGATAGCCGAGGCGGGGCTTCGCGAAGCCGAGGATGTGCCTCGTTGGCACGCCGCGTCGAGCGAGAGGATGTCTCTCTCGCTTGACTTCGGTTTCGCTCACCGGCTATCTCGCTCAACTGACTTCAGCGCTCAACGTTAATTTCATATTCCGCAGCCATATTGAAAATTCAGTTATTTTTGCGACGACATCGAGGAACAGCGCACCATCATCTTCGACTTTTCTCGTTGGTTTTTCGCTCAGGACGCGCTCATCATGCTCACCAGGACTCAAAACTCAGGTAAGAGTACACCGTTACAATTTAACATAATTCAATGACGGTGAGGAGTGAACGACACATCGGTACATCCTCATAAAGGTCTCACACTGTGGCGTGCTCTGCAGCGCGGGCTGCACCACGTTTCCACTCAATTATTAGCATGCTCGATTAATGTAATTGTGTGTGTTTTACCAATTCACCGCACTTTCCCCCAATTAAACATGCTGGGAGAGTGTTGTGAATTCAGTCCAATCATTTGTGCATCCTCAAGCTCACACTTCAGTGCTCTGCAACGTAGACTGCATCACAGCCTGTCATACTAAAATTCCACTCAATTGTCAGAGTTGCATGTGCTCGCACTCACTCTCTTTGAATTCTATTTCTCCATCATTATTGAGTATTTGCTGACAGGCAGTAAATTTGTCTACGCACTCATACATCTCACTGCGTTGCATGCTCCGCAGCACTGGCTGCGGTGCGTACACCGCTCTCAGTACTCACAGCACACAATTAATATAATTGTGTGCTGGTTCTCAGCTCATGCACTCAAATGCAGTTTATTAATTAAATTCAGTTTTCTAATTTTCAAATTTTTGGTGTATTTATTTTCATTATTTTGTATTTTTCTAAATTTAGTATATTTTGTGTTTCTTTTCAAAATTAAAACTTATCTTTTGTAATTGACAAGCGGAAGGTGCAATAAACCACTTTCTCTAAATTCCATCTACTAGTCTGGTTTTATTTCCACCCTGTTGTGAGTGAAGTCTCATATTTTTCCAATATATTCACAGGTTTAAGATCTGTCAAACAACACCATCGGACGGATTTCTCAAACTTTATGAAAAAATGAAATATTATAATACATTAGTTCTTAAAAACCACCTCGAAAAATGTATAGAATATTAATGCTGATGCAGGATGGTGTTCGACGTAGAGTGTAGAAAGAATCCTCTAAGAGCATGCTTAATTTTGGAAAACATAGTTCAATGTGCACACTATTCGGTTGATATACCGATGCGACAATATACGGAGCCTCAGAATGAAGAGGAAGGTACGCGTAAACAATCCAGTCCTAAAGCTGAATAGAAAGTAAATCACTGGCTTAAAATTACAACAGTCATTTTGAGAAATAACCATGGCCACTTTGAAAACAGCAACGTACGCTGGCTGGACAGGCGAACACTTAGACGAAAGTCTAAACGCGATAACTATCACAGTAGAGGCGTTGCTCAGCGACGTACGAGAATTAGTGCGGTTGGTGACTGAGATAGCAAACGGCAATGCAGGAGCAATGACCCTGCCACCGAGAACGGTTACGCGTCACCTCGCCATCACACTACCACACCTGCCGCCCGGCACCTGTTTTCTTGTTGCAGTAGAGCACAGCCAAGCATCAGCACTTATGCGACTGGCGGACCTAAAGGCCTACAGCGAAGGTGATGGTACTCGTACTCGACATACCGTTGATCAGGCAATAACGGTATAGTGTACTAAAGGTTTATCCCATACCGACCCAAGCGAGCAACAGAGGATACTACGATAATACTCGTACTATATTGAAACGTTTCGCGATACTTCATGTTACTGATGACTTTATTTTATCCCTTCGATGCGCGTCTGCTAGTCGATGCGCGTCTAGACCATCGGGGGAGGATTGGTGACACGAAATAGGTTCGTGCTCTCGGCTGGATGGGCAGAATTGTGTCTATTGTTTAATAAGTGTATGTGATTGATTCTATCGTTATTTTTCTTTTCATTGTTTTTGTTGAGAGACCTCAGTCTTGAGTTTATTGATTCGCATGTGCCCGTGATGGACGTGCGGTTCGTTACCCTTTCATCATTGGTCTTGTTTTTGTAGGGTATTTTTGTATTTTGTTTGTGCTTAAGGCACTGATTGCTTGTTAGTTTTGGTGAGGATGATGAGAGGGAGGTTTATGGTCGAGTAGGACGATTTAGAATCGTTCGTATAGATTCGCACCTTTGATAGCGTTCGGTTGTCACGCTATGCTTCCTCTTTTATCTATAGAGTTCTTGCACGTTTGCGGTCTATCTTGAAATTACATATGTGGAATTGCTTCCGGTATTCTGGGTATTGACGCTATAATTCGTATGGTGATGAGGTATCGACCATACGGAGCTTAACACTCAATTTCTCTAGTAGGGTTCTCGCGTTCGATTTGGACGCGATTCTTTATAATTACATATGCAGATTCGTTTCCGGTTAGTTTTGGGTTGTGACTTGATTATTCGTATGGTGATGTGATATCGCCTATACGGAGCTTAACACTCAATTTTTCTGTTTGGGTTGTCGCGTCTGCTTTTACGCGATTCTTATAACTAAAGGGTGATTTTTTAAGAGCTTGAGAACTTTTTTTTAAAAAAAAACGCATAAAATTTGCAAAATCTCATCGGTTCTTTATTTGAAACGTTAGATTGGTCCATGACATTTACTTTTTGAAGATAATTTCATTTAAATGTTGACCGCGGCTGCGTCTTAGGTGGTCCATTCGGAAAGTCCAATTTTGGGCAACTTTTTCGAGCATTTCGGCCGGAATAGCCCGAATTTCTTCGGAAATGTTGTCTTCCAAAACTGGAATAGTTGCTGGCTTATTTCTGTAGACTTTAGACTTGACGTAGCCCCACAAAAAATAGTCTAAAGGCGTCAAATCGCATGATCTTGGTGGCCAACTTACCGGGCCATTTCTTGAGATGAATTGTTCTCCGAAGTTTTCGCTCAAAATGGCCATAGAATCGCGAGCTGTGTGGCATGTAGCGCCATCTTGTTGAAACCACATGTCAACTAAGTTCAGTTCTTCCATTTTTGGCAACAAAAAGTTTGTTAGCATCGAACGATAGCGATCGCCATTCACCGTAACGTTGCGTCCAACAGCATCTTTGAAAAAATACGGTCCAATGATTCCACCAGCGTACAAACCACACCAAACAGTGCATTTTTCGGGATGCATGGGCAGTTCTTGAACGGCTTCTGGTTGCTCTTCACTCCAAATGCGGCAATTTTGCCTATTTACGTAGCCATTCAACCAGAAATGAGCCTCATCGCTGAACAAAATTTGTCGATAAAAAAGCGGACTTTCCGAATGGACCACCTAAGACGCAGCCGCGGTCAACATTTAAATGAAATTATCTTCAAAAAGTAAATGTCATGGACCAATCTAACGTTTCAAATAAAGAACCGATGAGATTTTGCAAATTTTATGCGTTTTTTTTTAAAAAAAAGTTCTCAAGCTCTTAAAAAATCACCCTTTACATATGTGGAATTATTTTCGTTTATTTTCGGGTAGTGACTCGATTATTCGTATGGCGATGAGATATCTCCTATACAGAGCTTAACACTCAATTTTTCTACTTAGGTTATCTCGTCTGTTCCTACACGATTTATCACATTACATATGCGGTTTTTCCAGTAATCTTTAATTGGTAATCTATTATTCCTGTGTATCATGAATACTGACTGTGCAGGGCGCTATTTCCATTGCTGTATCGGTGGAGTGCGCGTGTGTCTAGTTGATTTTACCAGGGTAGGGCCTGTTAGATTCTTACTGCCTGTGCTTGTCATCATACGGGGCGTTCCTTGGTACAGTCGTTAGAGGTACTGGTCGGCCTTTGTTTGAATCATCGGACGTTTAGCTGGTGATTTACTATTTTTATATTTTTTTGATAGGAGTAACCGTGTAGTTTGCCTTTCGAGGCTCCGCCCTACTGATGTTTACGCGGTGAGCTTATGGTGCGATCGCGAGTGTCGTACGGTAAGGTAGAGTGTGTGAATTTACCTACCTATCTTACTCGTCTTTGTTATTGTTTGGGTCCTTATCTATAGCTCGCTGTTCGCACAAGATACCGGGTTCGCGGCTATGACCAACTAACTCGTCCTGTACCCCGGATACTGAGGCATTTATCCATGCTTAATTGAGCTACCTTATCGTGCCGTTAAGGGGCTTACGAATTGGTCTCATAATTAGCATAATCAGTCGAGGTATCCGGACGTAGCAGGTGGTAGTTGGTGCTGGCCCTGACGTGGTCCCATCCACGCAGGTACACCCTTCGAATCTAGTGCGCGGTGCACTTAGTCGGGATGCCACTCCCTGACCTCGTGTCACTCGTGCTTCTTCACACTCCAAGAGACGGATAGCCACGACGCCGTGCGTGGGGACCCGTTAGTGGAGTGTGCCCTGACGCTGTGAGTAGGGGCGGCCAAGCGCAGTGCAGGGGAGTCTTACTTCTCAGAGTATCCTGATTAGTTCGTTTGCTCAACTGACGGCCAAGCGCAATGCAGGGGAATCAGTTGAGAAAAAGAACACTGGTTCTATTATGGTGTGTCCCAAACTGTTAGTTATTGTTGTTTATTGGTTCGTTCGGTCAAACGACGGCCAAGCGCAATGCAGGGGAATCGATTGATCAAAAGAACACTTATCCTTTACATGTGAATTTTACGAATGATCTTATAACTAGGTAGGCTGTCGAGCAGCACTTTGTCTTGACGTATGAATTTTGACAAGAGCCTTGAGGCTCATCCTGTCGCGGTTTATATAGTTTAGTGGATGGACTTCCGGGGGGCGGGGGTGTTTTGTGGTAGGTCACGTGATGTTTGCCGCACTTTATTCACTGGGTGAGGGAGGTGCGGGGTGGCGTGTAGGTGTCCCGTTATGTCTTAAATTTCTATATTTAGCCGGCTTTGTCTTCCTAGGGTTTCAAACGAGGTTCCAGCGAGGTTCAATTGTGCTGGTCAACGTTAAATTTCTACCTGCCGGAGGTTCAAACTTCCTTTTAATGTTTTTTTATGGTTCGTTCATAATGTTTTAATAATTTTGCTACATGTGATTTCTTTCCTATCTCGTATGTGTTTGCCTGTCTGCTATATTGATTAATATTCGCCAGGATTAATTAATTATCGCCAAAATTGTCTTTCTTTGTGTGTTTTTTACGGATTTACCACTGATTTTTGTGTTGTTCGGGTTTTCGTTCATTCTTCGGTGTAGGGGCTTCCTTGATACTTGTTTGTGCATTAAATTTTGTGAGAGATCGGCTGAATTTATGTGTTTTTTCCTAATGTTAATGTTTATCCATTGGTGGGGGGTACATGACGAAGCTTCATGTGTAGATACCCTGTTGTTTTGTCTTGAGGCTTCGTGGAACCTCGAGAGTTCCACAAATTCTTTTCTCTTTTCTCCGTACTGTGGCGTTCTTGGCGCGTCGCTATCTGAGTAGCATGGCCTATTGTGGGGGGGGGGGGGTTTAATCGTTGTTCGTAGTCTGTGTTTGTTGGTGTGGGTTGGGTTGTTTGGTTGATCTGAGGTTTTTAACTCTAGTAGCGGATCGCTGTAATTGCGTTCCGTTACAATATGGATACAACGGGAAACCCTGTAGTAATCGACGCGGAAAGTCGAAATTACCTGCGAATGACAAAAGAGGACCTACAAATGTGCAAAATACTGAATAAGCTGTACATTTGCCCGTCCACACATCCTTCCGTCTCGCTCTTGAACGACGCTCCCTGTGAAGTTCTTATATACTCAAAAATCACAAAGAATAACGGCAAGAGTGGCGCAAAAGGGTTCATCAAACTAACTCGCACCCTCATCATTCCCATGCAACAGCCAGGACGATGGTTATACGTCGCGCCGATCCCAGAGGCCATCGGAATCATCTGCGGAGAGAAAAACATACAACACGAAATTTTAAGTAAAACGGGAATACTGGCTTTGGTAGGCGTATGTTTAGTAACCGCCCCAGAGTTTAGCGTAAAGACAACAGGGCGAACGTCGCAAGTCTTCCGGAAAGACTACCTTCCCCCATACGACTTAAAATTAAGGGAAATAGAAGATCATGCACCTCCGACAGAGACCGAGGAGGAAGTTCCACTATTAAGCGTGCTCCGATATCCGGAGGGGCTACGAAATCTCAGAGCTCGAGCAGACAAAATATTGGAAACTCTCGATACCACCGCAGGCGGGATACAGCACATCCACAACCTAAGCCTCTACTCGCTGGGTGCACCATTAGCCTTGGTCGTGAACAGCACCGTTAGCCTTGGTCGGCTTCCTTCTGTTTAAATGTTACAGGTACCAACGGAACCGGACACCGACAAGGACAACCGAGGCAATGACCCTGGCAGCAGCCGAGGTAAATGTCAACCTCCAGCCACTCGGACGACAACAGCCACAGGAGCGACTGTGATCCGAGCGGGCCAGGGCATGGGAAACTCGCCCCCTCAACCGAGTGCGATTCGTTCACCCAGAACCACAATGAAGAAAGAAATAGCGAAATTGTCAAAACTTCGATAAATGAAGTATATTGTAAAATAACGTATCAAAAATTGTATAATTGTATGGAAAACCAACCAGGGGAAAAACATTTTTTTACAAATTTTTTTTCTTTCTAAGGGGGAGGCATATTGTGCCGCGAATTAATCGAGTACATCATTTGGCCATTGTCCCCCCTTCGCGTGGGACCACTCATCCGAAGTAGGAAAAATGTACAAACGTAAGCAACGAGCTACGAGCAATGACCGCTAGGAGTGAGCTACGACTTGCAGGAATTTGCAATCGATATGCATTTGCGAAATTCATCGATTTCGCCAAAGGCGGTGAATCACTCTGTTGCGGAATGCCTCCAAATGATGGTTGACCGACCTGTGAATGTATTGAAAATCATGAGTCTTCACTCACGACAGGGAAAAAGAAGCGAGACACATAGATGGTTAATTAGAGAAAGTGGTTTATTTCCACCTTCCGCTTGTCAGTATACAAAAACGCATATTAAATCATTCAAAATAACAAGTGTAAAAATCAAATATAAAGAAATGAAAATGAATTTTGAATAATAGAACAATAAAGGCACACTATTATCATTTATTGTTATGTGCTGACTTGGAGAACTGCTTGAGTAGCACACAATTATATTAACTGTGTGCTGTATGTACTAAGAGCGGTGTACGTGTTGCAGCCAGCGCTGCGGAGCACGCCACGCTATGAGATATGTGAGTGCGCAGGTTGGTTTTATTAATCCCAGCAACTTCTTAGCAAGATAGAGAAAAATAATGTACAGAGAGCGAATGCTTGCCCATGCAACTCTGGTACTTGAGTGCTGGAATTTTATGACTGACTGTGAAGCAGCCAACGCTGCACCGCACGTTAGAGTGAGCTTGAGGATGCACAAAATGAGTGGAATAAATTCACTGTACATTCCCCGCAAGCTTGGTTGGCGGAAAGTACAGTGAAATGATATGCACACACGCAATTATATTAATTGGGTGAGCAACAAGTAGTGTGGAAAACGTGGTGCAGCCCGTGCTGCAAAGCACGTTGACGGGTGAGACCTTTATGAGGATGCACCGACTTATTTTTTACTCCTCACCGTCAGTGAATTACACAGAATTATGGCGGTGTACTCTTACCTGAGTTTTGAGTTCTGGTGAGCACAGAATGTTGAGCGAGTCCGGTGAACTCAGTGAAAAGGTCCGAGATGTGCAGTAGATGGGTGCGCTGTTCCCGTGGATTTATCAGAAAGTGTCTAAATTTCCAACATGGCTGCGGGATTCGAAAGCGTCTTTGAGCGCTGGAGTCAAATGACCGAGATAGCCGATGAGCGAAACCGAAGTCAAGCGAGAGAGATAACCTCTCGCTTAACGCGGCATGCCTGTGAGGCAAAGCCTCGGCTCAGCGAGACCCTTCCTCAGCTATCTCCGGCTCAGCCGAACGCAGCGTGCTAGACCGCAGCAACCGGTCGACACTCGGCGAATATCAATCGCCGTGCGCCACCTGATTATCCACCACACTCATTTGCCGAAATCGTTCTATTAGTAGATTCAAAGAAGAGAGGTTAGTTCATCATCGAAGGCTCAAAACAGCAATTATTGTAACATTCTTTTTATCGTTATTTAATTAGACAACGGAAAGTTGCCGTTGTCTATAATAAACATCTAACCATCATTTTTCGACAAAGATTATGTTCCGAACAGGGTCTCTCAAATTCAAGATCTCACCAGCAATGCTCACTGGCACCATGTTCCGGGCACTTCTAATCCAGCGGACTGCGCGTCAGGAGGAGTGACGACATATAGTATCAGCTCGAGGGGCATCATCTGTGATGGACGGGAACACCATGGCTCAATCTCCGCGAGGACTCATGGCCATCGTAACCGGCGCTGTCGGATGACTTATGCATGATTGAATCACATCCAGGCATTGCACTCATAGTAGCGACACCTCGGCCTGAGTACCATTGGAATCTCATCTACAGGTATTCCTCTCTCAAAATATTTCTGCGTATTACTGCTCTCTGCTTTTTTTAATTGAGAGGGATGCCTGAGTTTTCACTCAGCACATGCATATCATCGAGTGAAATGCACACAGCGTAGATGTTCTGGAGCAAGGCAACTCAGACAACGTGTTTCCAGCACGAGGTGAAAATGCTGAAATCCAACACCTTGCTGGAGTCATCTCACACCTTCACTCAGCTCACGGCATTCCTTCATCAGGATGGGGGGATCGGTGTTAGTGACAGCCTGGACAGCTCATCGTTCACCTACGAGGGGAAGCATCTTGCCATCCTTCCGCGCCAGCCTCAGCTTTCTCTGCTTATCAGTGAGCAAGCACATCGGCGTAGTCTCCATAGCGGCACTCAGCTCACCCGAGCTCAAGTACGACAGACTAATTGGATCATTGGTGGTCAAGCTCCTGTAAAGACTCACTTTCGGCGCTGTGCTATGTGTGCTCGGCAGAGGGAGATCCGTGTTCAACAACTGATGGGCCAACTACCTCTCTCTCGGTTTACACCAGCGTTCACATTCATGCACACAGACGTTGACTATGCAGAACCACGCATCATCAAGACATGGAAAGGGTGCGCAGCCAATACGTACAAGGGCTGGGTCTGCGTGTTCGTCTGCTTCACAACCTCAGAAGTTTACCTTAACGCTGTTATTGATCGCTCGATCGATGTATTCATCGCAGCGTTCCGACGCTTCACCTCTCGACGAGGACTACCGCAAACGATGCACTCAGGCTGTGGCATTAATTTTGTAGGTGCAGACAACGCGCTGCGCCAGCTCTGTATCGACGGCTCACAAGAGTATAAGACCATCTCATCAGCACTGTCGCATGACCACCTTCGGTGGTATTTCAACCCTCCAGCTGCACTTCATATGGGAGGAAAGTAGGAGGCAGCAAGTCGATGAAGCATCATATCCGGCGCACAATCAGAGATACAGTACTCACCTTCGAAGAATTCTCAATATTGTTTACTCAAATAGGGGCAGTCCTCAACTCACGTCCACTCGAGCCACTCAGCGATGATCCTGCCGATGTCTTAGATATCACGTCAGGATATTTCTTGGTTGGAGGATCACTCATAATTGTCCCTGAACCATCACTCACCAACGTTAAAGTCTCGAGGTTCTTAAATCAGCAGCTCGTTCAACAACGGCTTCAGCTCTGCTGGAGGCAATAGAAATTCTCACTATCTCCAGCGTCACCAATCCATCTCAAAATAGCATCACCCGATCGTCATTCAAGTCGGGTCATTAGTGCTCACAACTTATGACCGCTTCGCACCATGCAAGTGGCCTCTTGCACGAGTTACAGTGCTTCATCCCAGCAGTGACGGACTCACAAGGATCGTGACGCTGAAGACAGCTAACACCACGCTCACACGACCTGCTTCCAAGCTCTCCATCTTGCCGATTGCTCAACTAGATCAACTCAAGGAGGATGGTAAGCGAACACCTTGCGGATTGCTGGCGGAAATATTGTGGAAGGCGCTCTCCAGCGTCAGCTGTCCGCAAGGATACCGTACTTCAGCACCGCTCAACCGCCGGTACATTGCTTCGCCTAGCAGCTGCACGTGGGGCTGGGTGACAGCACCTCACGGGTTACCATTCGTTGTGCTGTGGACGACGACCGCGCCATTACCAAGCGATTGCGTTGATCTGAGTAAAGACTCAACGGCGCTTTGGAACGATCTATCATCTTACTTTTTTGCTAGTCTACCCGTTGCTTAACGTCAAGAAATCACCTCGTGTAATAATTCTTTCTTAAAGAAGTTTTCTCCAAGATCAACGCGGAACCCCGTGCATTGGAATAGATAATAAAAGGCAGTGAGTGCGTATCCAGTCTCAACCTAGTGAATCTCTTCGCTAGACTCTGAAAGTGCGCGTCTCAGTGTCTAATGCATGGTGCCTCGCGCGTAAATTCTCTGCACGTGTATGCAGATTAATACTCGTATAATCTGTCTCACACCTCATATCAGAAACTCAGTGACGTTACTATTATTTATTTATATATATTATATTGCATTGTTTTATATGTGTAAAAGCGATCTCTCAAATATATCAGTCGTTGCGGTTCATTTACCGCCTTGTATTTTTTTGTGACCACCAGCTTCGAGCCACGACTTATCCTGTCTTACAATTTACAGTCCACACCATTAGCAGCGAGGAAACTACAAAACACAAACAGCCGGTAAGGTAAATCAACGAATGTTATGCGTTTCACTGCAGCCCTATAATGTCGCCTATTTTTTACTTGCTGTATTAAAATTATATGTGAAAATACTTACATGCAAAAGCTTTATAAAAATCCCCGTCTGCATATCGAAAGAACTGTCTTTATATTCTTATCTTATTACTACCTTTAGACGGTGTACTCTGCTTTTAAGCCACCGATAGGTTTTACACATCTACGCTGCATTCACATGACGCACAACTTGCATCAGCCAACCATCTGTCGGTATCGGTTTTCTGAGAGATAATAGAGTAGAGCGATACATCCGTCACTAACTGCGTGAGTTAGGCTTTGAGCCGAATACCCATCATGGGGCTTCGGCCTAAGGCTGCCGTCATATGCACTGTTTTTTTGTGTACAGCGATGCTTGCGTCAGCCAATTACGGATCATCATCAAATTTGGTAAATAAGGGAATGGAATGGCGGATTGATGATAAGCTGCGCAAGTTACGCGTCGCGCAAGTTTCTCTACGTGATAACACCCACATATGAAGTATGTACGGAGAAAAATAATCGCAACTGACATTTAAAAAAAAATCAACTCTGAGATTATAGTGTATATACTACATGCGGTATATAGTACATGCTTTCAGTGTCATAAAATAAAAAAGGAAAGATTCATTTATTTCAGTCAGTCGGTCGGTCAGTCAGTCAGTAACAGATTTATTCAGTAAAATAAGGTTAAAAATAAAAATCACCAATCTTAAGAGCATTTCTGAGAAGCAAAAGAGGCGACGTGCTCAGTTCCTATCTACTGAATAGCCTGCAAATTTAGTACGAGATTTATGCGAGAGGTGACGACCGTACTCTAGGTTGGCAGTAGCGTCGCTTAATGAAGTTTTTGAATGTGCAGCCATCTTGCTTTTTCTCGAGTGTATTCCGGAAAGCGAAGCGTGCAACAAGTTATCTACTCATCTCGGGCATTCTTACGCTCAAAGTTTGGACATTCTCAGTGTTTATTTGTGCGGGACTGGACTCAATTTCATCAACTAAAGTGACGCAGTGACAATTCCAATAAATTACCTCAGGGCGCATTCGGTATTATTCAACAAGTGCAATAACATATTGTCTCACCTCGTGGCGTGCTCCGCACCTCATGCATGTCATACTGTCTCTGTCTCTCTCTCTCTCTCTCTCTCTCTGGACAATTAATTCAACGCGGCATTTAATTAATACAATTTCGTATGCCGCTCCTGTAAATTCTGTGCGCAGTTTTATTATATTTTTGTATTGTAAAGTGGATATAGACCTTCTCTATGATTTACAACTGCCTGCGTTACTTTTTCACCTGTCACGAGTCACGTCTCATTATTTTTCTATATATTGCAGCTAGTCACATCTTAACAGCAGAGGCATTCTCACAGAATTATGGCAGACTAGAACACGCCAGTTGAAGTCGGTGATGGACGCGAACTAGCTTCTAGCAAGAAGCTGCTGGTGCTACCACCGATGCACCAACTACGCGAATTAGTCCTCGCTTCAGCCCACCTGCTGAACTACCAAGCGAACTGGTATTCAAGGCACAGTCGCAACAAAACCGCATCGAGGCGATGCAGATGGTGTACCAAGCATTGGCACAGGACTCCACGCGTGCATCTTGCGAGGAACTCAATTCATTATGGGCTCAGATCGACAAGCACCACAAGGCTTTCATTAAAGTCCACCAGTACTTTGAGGTGACTTGGCCCGTCGCATTTATCGACCATGATTATTTCAAACGCAACATGCATCTGGAGGAAACAAAGCTCACACTCTCTATGGGGATGGCGATCGCATCGTTGCGAAGATGGCTGTCACCTACACAGTCAGTTCCAGTAGACCCAGCTCAGAAACAGGCTAAGCTGCCAAACATTAATTTGCCACAATTCTCGGGCAAATATAGTATACAGGGTGGCCGATTTATCTGAAGACATTGAAATATTTCGAAAACTACGCATCGAATCAAAAAAAGTTCTGAATAAAATTTGTTTGCTTGGAAGGGGGTCATCCAATGATATCAAAGTCGACCCCTCACCCCTACCCCCTGGGGTGGGGGTGGGGGCAACTTTGAAATCGTAAATGAGAACCCCTATTTTTTATTGCAGATTCGGATTCCTCATAAAAAAATAAGTAACTTTTATTGTCGTTTTATTATCGAGAGGTCGACTTTGGTATCATTGGATAGCCCCCTTCTAGGAGAACAAATTTTATTCAGAACTTTTTTTGATCCAATGCGTAGTTTTCGAAATATTTCAATGTCTTCAGATAAATCGGCCACCCTGTATATAACGTATATAGTAGCCAGCTTTTCGTGACCTTTTTCGGTCGTCGATTCTCGGACACCAACAGCTGACCAATGGTAGTATCACGGGCAGTACAGCGCAACTTATTGCTCAATTAGCGGTAACAGGAGAGTCCCTACAACTATTGAAATGCCGTCCGAGATCGTTACATCTTCCGGTCCCCCTGAGATGCTACGGGGATGGTCTCAGCGTAGTTCTCTTTACGAGAGCGTTGACGTTACAGTTGCAACTACGGTCTTCTCGCATGAAGCCGGCGGAGACTCGAGATCTCTCCTCTCCTTGATAAATCCGTATCCTTCATGATCCCGCGGTTAACCTTACTGTCGACGATTGACACACGACTACCAGGACGTCGCCCACTCGGGAATATTATACAAAAAAAAACAAAAAAAACATGAAATTATTATTTAACGTGACGCACGCTAATATTTTTGCCCTGATGGATCGCCTCCGGGAGAAATCTTCGCCGAACGAGGAGGTCAATCCCGGTCAGCTTCGGTCTGTCCGACTATGTGACGGGTTTGCAAAAATAACCCGCCACAATATGTATGTGTGTGGTTACACAAAAATGTGTCATATTGTGGGGAAATCAGCTGACGCACGGCAATCGATAATCGCCGCGCATCGACCTGTTGCTACTAGGTGTTGTTCTGCTCTCGGCTGTCGCACAAGCAGCCGAGGCAGCGCTTCGTAAGCTTACTACTCAAGCGAGACACCACGATCTCTCGCTTAACTTCAGCGTCTCTTAACGACGCTTTCATACAGCTCTTGAAAATAATGACATTATCGAGAAAATCGCATAGATAGCGACTACCTCTGCTCTCACCTCGGACATTTTCACAGCTTTTTTCGGATCTACTCACCCAAGAAGTGCTCCACAGGAATCAAAAGACTCGGTAATCGTGGACCTTCATAATTTAACTGAATTCAATGTTAGTGAGGTGAGGAAATCTCAACTTGTGCATCCTCAACAGTCTCACCTCGTGGCGTGCTTTGTAGCTCGGGCTGCACCACGTTTCACCTCATATATTTCGGCACACAATTAATACAATTGTATGTGCAACTCATCAAATTCACTGCAAATTTATTCGTGTAATTTTTTTTTATATATTTTTTTGTAGTAAAGCGAGTCGAAGTAGAATAAAAGACCACTTTCTCTACCTTCATTTTTGGTCTGGTTATTTCACACCTGTCGTGAGTGAAAACTCATTCTTTTCCAATATATTACAGATTCAAGAATACCAGGGAATCCTCAACGCATTTATATATGTGTTATATTATATATTGTGACGAGGTATTTGAGCAACCCGTCACAAAGTCGTACCAAGCAGGGCTGACCCCTATACACCTGCTCGTTCGGCCGAGAGTCTCCCCGAGGCGATCCAACAGGGCAAAAATATAGCGTACGAAGCGACTAATATCCATTTCGTGTTTCTTTTGTTTTCCGTTTTTTCTGATATAAACCTCCCGAGCGGGCAACGGCCCGAGCAGGGAATTATCAGTATCGACAGGAAGATCAGCTGCGGGAGCCTGAAGGACACTACGATAGCAGCGACAGGAACGATCTCGAGACTCCGTCGTGGTCATGCAAACTAGCCGTAGCCGCGTCTATGACGTCAGCGCTCTCAAACGAAGCCTACCCCCCCCCCTCCCCACGATTCTGGACGGCTGCGAGAGAATTACTCGAGAGGATCCTGATACTGCAACCATTCGGTAAGGCCGTCGTTCGTCTCTGGTTTGAGTGTGGGAGTTAGCTTCAGTAATTTTGTTGAGAAAACCCGAGCGATATTGTCGTGACGGCACGCTATCGGGCCGAAAATCCAACGTTTTGTCGAAAATAGCGGTCAAACGTTTACTGCCCGGTATTTCAAATTTACAAATGATTCGTTTCACGAGAATAAAAGGATCGCCGAAGGGGTTCTATTGCATTGTTTTTTCCCTTTGGTTAAATATTTTATTACCGTAAATTAGAGCGCGGCAGATTTTACGTATGCAGCATGAGTGTGTGTGAAATTAAGAGCGAAAATTATAATAAAGATATTTCTGGTTATTTATTTGACTGTTTCTGTTTTATTTATTCGGTTTCATTTGTTCTGTTCGAATTAATCCGATTTCCTTTATTCTATTTCATTTATACTGATTTATTTATTCGAATTTGTCTATTCTGATTTATTTAGTCCACTTGATTTATTCTGAAGTAATTATTCTGTTGTATTTCTTTAATTACTTCTTTTGATTCTTTTATTTTGTGTTATTAGATTAGTTTAATTTAAATGTTGTCGCCAGTCCGAGAGCCTTTGTTAAATATTTTAAGGAAAATTGAATTGACGCAAATCTAGCACGTTACCGCTTGTCGCTTACCGACCGTGCTCTCGAGAGTACCTCTTTAACTCTCGACTAATCATTTTGTTTGTCACTGCAATAAATCATTTCTTACATTTTGATTCCCTAAAATGGTCGAGTTAAGATTTTATTTCCGCGCGAACCACCACTGACTGACACATCCCCTCTACCAATTGCCAAGGCTGCAACGAAGCCGAGCCGGCCCTGTATATTTTGCGTGCGAATTAAATTTGTCTCGGGAAATAAATTATTTCTCGAGACTGGCGCCCAGCACGCAGGAACGCGGGCTTTTGTGACCATCCGCAGGAGCTGGAGGCGGAGAAGTTGGAAAAAGTGGTTACAATATATATAGAATATATACCAGGTCTATAAACATGAAACCGAAATTTTTGTATAGAAAATGCACGTTTATTGTATGAAAATGATAAAAAATATTTTATTCGAAATGTTGCCCATCGCTAGCTATACTTTTTTCCCACCTGTCTGACAATTTGTGGATGCCACGCCAAAAAAACTGTTGCTCTTTTGAGGCAAACCAGTCATCGAGCCATTTTCGTACATTTTCTTAAGAAGTAAAGCGCTGCTCAGCAAGTGCGTGTCCCATCGATGCAAATAAATAATAATCGGACGGAGCCAAGTCTGGTGAGTAAGCCGCATGCGAAAGTACTTCCCAACTAAACGCCTCAATCGTTTCCTTGACCAGTTTTGCTATGTGTGATGGTGCATTGTCATGAAGCAAAATCACTTTGTGTTGCCTTTTTTTATATTCTGGTCGTTTTTCAAGCAAAGCTTGATTCAAATCGTTCATTTGCTGTCAGTAGCGTTCAGTATTAACGGTTTTGCCAGGTTTTAGCAGCTTATAATAGATCACACCCTTCTGATCCCACCAAACACAGAGCATTGCCTTCCGTCCATAGCGATTTGGCCTTGCAGTCAATGTCGATGGTTCGCCTGGAGTTACCCATGATCTTTTACGCTTAGGGTTCTCAAAATATATCCACTTTTCATCGCCAGTCACAATTCGATGGAGAAATGACTTTCTTTTGTACCTGGCGAGCAGCTTTTCGCAAGTGGTTTTTCGGTTTTCCTGCTGTCTTTAATTCAGTTCATGTGGAACCCATTTTCCCATCTTCTGGATCTTTCCCATGGCTTTTAAACGTCTGGAGACGGCTTCTTGTGTCACATTTAATTGATCCGCGAGTTGTTGTTGCGTTTGAGCGTCATCCTCATCCAACAATGCTTGCAATTCGCTGTCTTCAAACTTTTTCGGTGGTCTTCCACGTTCTTCGTTTCTCACCTCAAAATCGCCACTTTTGTATTTTTTAAACCACACAAAGCACTGTGATTTACCAAGAGCATGCTCACCGTAAGCTTCGACAAGCATTCGATGCGATTCTGCAGCAGTTTTCTTCAATTGGTAACAGAAAATCAATGCTGTCCGCAAATCGTAGTTTCCAGGCACAAAATTCGACATGTTCAACGCTATTACAAACTATGCTGTTCTATGAAACTTGTATTGTTGTGAGTTGAAAATCTTTGTCAGAGATGTCAACAAGTAAATGGTGCCAATGACGTGGTTTGACGGTAACTACATTGACATCTAGGGCCATCTATGGGAAAATTCCGGTTTCATATTTATAGACCTGGTATATGTATACAGGGTGCGCCATCTTTTATGTCAGTATGTAAACATTGAATAACTTTGACATTTATCAACCGATTGACTTGAGTAGACATGTTTTTGAAACGTCAATTCAGTACAATCTTAACCATGAATTGCTTCATGTACGGGATTTACAACGGCCAACTCGGGCAACTCATTTATTTGTTTGAAACGAATATTAATGTGTCCATAAAATAATTTTAAAAAACAAATAAAAGTATAAATAAAATATCCCGTAAAATGGCTTTTGGTTTTTAACATAAACTTTTTTAACATAAACTTAATCAGGTATCTTAATTTCAATCATAAATTCGGCAGTACGAGTTAGCCCGTCCTCTCTCTCTCACTGTTATACATTCCGGACGCTCTATTGCCAACAACGCTCGCTTTTAATTTCAAATAATAACCGAGGACAAAGTCGGATACCAGGTCGTCTCAAAATCCCTTATACACAAGACAGCTGCATGATCACGGGATGCCGGAAGATCACGTACGCGAAGCCTTTACTTGTCTGAATCTCTTAACTAGAAAATTGCAGGCAGCAAAACCGGGAACGAATCGTGAACAAAACAACGATAAACGAATCCCGGTTATGTCAAATAAAATAAGAAAATCCTAATTAAATAACTGACATCCGAATTAATAATAATAATAGTAATAATAAATAAAGATAATAAAAGCAACAAACATTTTGACAACGAGATACGCCTCGAACCGTACTATTCCATCGCGATCCAGTTCAAAATACGGGTCGACGGCCGAGCACGCACTGCATAAGCTCACGGAAATAAAATTAAATAATGTAAATCAATCAGCGTCAATATAATAGAATAGAAAATAAGCCAAAGAAAAAAATTAAAGAAACTAATATAAATCAATAGAAAGTCAATAGTTCGGTAAAATCCCCGACGCGGTCTATCCCGTTCAAATCCCTCATAATCAAGCATACAACGGGATAACGACCTAACGCGCGCACGGCTTAACCGTCAGCCAATACAAAAAAAAAAACGACTAAGGAACAAACTGACTTTTACCCGGCTCTAACCGCCAAATGATCTCGATATTATACGTTAACCGTCGCAGTCGATCCCGATACATATTTATACGCTGTGCGCGGTTTGCAGAAGCCACAGGTATGTCCCAGTTCGAATGTACTTATCAGTCCATTCACAACAAAACGAAATAATGACAAAAGACCGTTGAGGAAACAGAGCTCACCGGGACGATGCTGCCGTGGTGTTCCTTGAAATCCGGGAAACCTCGGAAAGATGTTGAAAAATTCTCTCCCTGTTTTCTTCAGGTACCGAGGCGGATCGTACGATGGTATATTCCAACTTATGTTCGGGAGACAACACTACTTTTCCTCGCCCCTGCAGTGGTTTGCGTAAAGCCAAAAGTATAGCGGGACAAACTAATGTGCCCTACGTCGTCCTCGCTCGATAGTCACCGGGAAAAAGCCCTGAGGTCCCGCCGGCACGCGTGCCCGTGAACTATGATCCCATCCTAACGAGTCAAACTCGGTTAATTGATGGAATCGGTATCGCTGGATGACCGCGACTAGCGCCTCAGCAGGACAACGCATAAATTAGCAACAGATAATAACGATGCGTAGCTCAGTTCAGCAGATGAACCCCATGAGATAGATAGATCACTGCCAGCAGACGATCGACGAAGATAGATAGCAGCGTATCGCTCGTAGATGAACATCGAGCGGGACGGCTGTATCTCCCGACAGAGAAAGTTATAAAATGCCGTATCCCGAAGCCAGCAATTGATGGATGCAGTGTGATCATCCTCTTTCTCTTTCCCCGTCTCTCCGGTCGTACAAATTCAAATATAAAAATACAAAAAAAAAAAAATAATTAAATAAAGGACGGCGATCGTTTCCTAAGCCCTGTGAGATCATGTTGGCAGTTGTCGTGCGAGAAGGATGCAGCGCTCGAATATTCTGCCACGTTACAATATATCCACTATGTACACAATAAATGATTTAAATTTACTCATAAGGATTAGGGCATTGAACCCAGGATGCCACACATACAATTATTGTAAATTATATTGCACAAAAAACGTATCCACAATATCCTACGCCATACCAAAAGTACTGTTCCTCTCAACATATGTATCGAATTTTAAATAGATTCATTAATTACAGCCTCAGATATTGGACACGCCGTTTTGAAAACATAGTTTCGAGAACAACACGTTTAAGATGACGATTCTTTCAACACGGACATTCGCGTTCTCCGCTGCAGTATTCATATAGTCTATCGATCCAGAATACGGTACAGCACGAATCTTCCGTTGATTCTCTCTTATGAACCCTATGCGATCTTTCTTGATGTTCACATAATTATCCACTACTTTCTGAAATAATGGCATTTCTGTAAACTTTTTCGCGAATAGCCATCCGATATCGGATTTAAGATTCTCTGGACACTCGTTTTTGATTATTGCCTGTTTGTCGTAGATCACGATGCCAGCCTCGAGTACCAAATGGGTAAAACAGTGGATACACCCAAGACTCAACATTCGAATCCATAGTACTTAGTGTTCAGAAAACTCCATAGTTTTCTGAGAGTTCTCGAAAGGCCCTCAGTTGATAGGCAAAGGTGTAGCCGATCTTTCTAGACGTTCGGTCCCTTCCGTTTTTCGCTCCACTTCTCTCAAGCTTCATCCGGTTCCTCTTTCGAATGACACTTCTTTCCGAGTTTTCAAAGGAACGCTTCTGTTTTACAAGGCAAGCTTCTCTTCGAAACCTTTTGAAACAGTGCAACGGACCTTCTCATTATCACCGAAAATATTTCAGTGTGTCTCGCGACTCAGCCGACTTACACCAGGACTGCTCGTGTTCACTTCTGAGGTACCACTTCAATAATAACAAATAATTCGATCACTACTGTTCACGGTCTACTATTCTAGCTAGTCAGGGATTATACAGGTGGGCTAGCCTCGTTGCGCGTCGCGCATACCCGATTCTCGGTAACAATGTGTGTCTTCGCTACGAAGTAAACTCAATTTCATAAACTCTTATTGTGTATTATTATTTCAGTTATATTTTCTGTTTTCTTTCGGTTTTGAACCGCGAATAAATCGTCGCATAGTGCAATTTATCTAATTTAACCGGTGTTTTGATTGCCAATTTTCGGTCCGATTAATGCAAAATCCCTAGAATGTAAAACTCCTCATCACCAAAATTCCTACGTCCTCTTCAATACAAATAGTATGTGGCCGTGTATACTAGAATTTCCACTGCTGCGCTACCCAATATGCTTCAACAGTGTCGGTAGCGTGAAAATGGTAAAGTAGGATGATATAGGTACTCTGGTAAATAAGGAAGAGTAGAGATAAGAACAGGATAAAGCAAATGCGGTGACATACTTGGAATAAAAATTTTAACTTCCCCTTGCGTTGTTAGCGACTGCTACGATGGCTCTCTACTGTAGGGTCATGACTGTGAGAATTAGATATTACTAGCAGTTTCTTCATAGCCGTGCGACATATTGCGGTATAATCGGTGGTAGCCCATAGCCATCAATGTACATTCCTGTTCCATGATGGTCAACGTACATTGCGATCCAGAGTTCTCCAGGTCCGTCGTGGTTATCCGTGTTAACTACGAGTTCGGCCGGTAATGACCATACACGAGGAATTCTGTCAGCTGGGTATACTCCAACGGTTGAAAGCGGTAGATACTGCAGACTCTCATAGATATGTCTAGTATTCACGCTGAACACATAGTCAATAATTAATTGATGACTGTTACGTTCCGGGTATAAAAGAAGGGATGCAACGAAAGAATAATTTATATTTATCTCCATTTTAGGCCAGAATGTGCTGGCTAGGGATTGCAGCACGGCTGGTGAGGGGCGGGTTAGATAAAATAAATATCGAAACACAGAATTAACCACTAGAAATAGTGAAGTTGTATATAATATTAAAATAGTCAATAAAAAAGTCAATACTATATATTGTAACATAGTTACACGTACGAGCCCACTCTATTATTCCGAACGGCTATAAGAGCCGAAATTATATTCGGAAGCATCAAGTACAGCGGGCACTACGCCACCGAACCCGGAGATGTGACAAAAACTTGCAACGTCGCACCTCCGGAATTCCCTCGCTGCCGTAAACAGCAGGTCAGCGACCAGCTGGCCTCACTTGGTGGCGAAGGGAAGACGGGTGGCGCGACAGCGAGAGCCCACAAAATTAATAAAACTCGGTAAATTAAAAAATTTGAATCGATAGTAAGGAGCAGGGGAAGGAGATGGCGGGGAAGGCTATAAAAGAGCCTGCACTGGGGAAAATGGGGCTCTTAGCGCTAAAAGCACAAGTATCGAGGTACAAAGAAATTAAAAAACGAAATATTGTGGTTACGGATTAATTATCAAAAGTTACTTTCGATTTCGTAGTGTAAAATCCGTGTTTGTTTGTGAAAAGAGACAACAAGTGAGTGGAAAACAAAGACCAGCCAAAGAGGAAAGACAGGCGAGATATTCCCATGAAATAAACAAAAATTAGACGAATATTTCAGCAATTGTCATTAATTAAGATTTAGCTAGCCTGTAAGTGAATAGAATTAGTTGCATAGAATTAATTAAATAGGATCAAGCGAATAGTTTTTAAGAGAATAGAATTAAGTAAATAGAGCTAAGTGTAGAAAATAAATTAAATAGAATTAGGCCAGCAATATTGAAGAAAACAAAACTACTAGTAGGTCACATAGCATTTAAACCGGTACGCGAAACGAGAAGCGTATAAGCAAGTGAGAGTGAGAGAGATCGAAAGACAGTTAACCGTATGAAAGATAGAGAGGGATAGAGGTACAAGCGAGAGATCGGCTCGAAGAGCGTGGCAGGCGGGTCTGGTGGTGTTCGTGGGTGTGTGCATCGAGCGTACAGCTCCATACCAGCGTACGAAATAATAACAGTTTTTCAAGCCGAGAATACCGAGAATCTGTGTACACGCACTAGACGAAAATAATGTAAAAATAATCGCCAAGATTACCGAATTTAAATGCATTGTACTGGGTATCAGTGGCCAGAAACCGAATATTGACATTTTTACAAATTGTTTTTTTTGCTAATAAACGCCACTTTCACCCACCTCGAAGTCTGCATTAATTAGTCCTGTGATTGATCCCGAATTCCCACGAAAAATAAAAATAATTGTGAGCGATAAAAGATTACCGTTACAATATATATGTTAAAACGTTAAGGTTATATTAAAACACGTAAGAAAGAGTCAGGTTGTATAATCACAATTTTGAATGCCACCGAATAAAGCTATAATTAGATATTAGAACAGTATTCACTTTTGATATAAATTAATTATACATGGTTGAAAATAGTCAGTACGGGCTCGTCCTGTTACGAGGACCGACCATCGTGGTCGGCTGGAGATGAACTAACTAAATAGCTCAGTGCTGAAGGCACCGCCCAAGAACAATGCAAAATGATTAGCGGGACGCAGCGCGTCTCGCCGATGCGCCGCGTCCCGTAGGTCAGCATGGGACGGCTAACCTAAGCAAAACGTGTATACCCTGCAGTGTTAAGCACTACTGGGTCGCGCAGAAAATATGTGTATAGAATATACGTAATAAATATGCGTGTTAAATATGTATATATATATATGAAATATGTGTAAATATATATATCATATATGGAATAGTAGCATAGAAATTTTTTTTATTTTACATGTATAAAAAGAATCGGGGACCCAGGACGTAACAATGACATGTACGCTTCGATAGACGTATATACAGTAGCGGACAAAAGTTTAAGACGATGAATTACAATTTGGTTCATAGATCTGTCATACAAGTACTAACGTTTCCTTCGGCTTGTTGTTTTTTTACAATACATGTGTACGTTTGACCTTCATAATGTAGAAGTCTCGGTCGTCAAATCTTAACAATATAGATTATACAATTTTTTTTTTCTTCCAACCATCTGTAAACAGCGGACATTAGTTTAAGACGATCTGTCGAACAAGATACCCGTAGTCGATCCACGCAATAATTTGATATATTAATACTGTAAATAGTTTGTGGTGTATCATCCAGTGTCTTAAGTTTAATTACGTACGAAAAGAGTATGGGTAAAGCCCGTAATTTGTCATCAACTGAACGAAAACTAATCGTGTCTCTACGGAAGCAAAATGAGACATTTTCTTCAATTGCAACTCAAATGAATCGATTAGAAACTTCTTGTAAGCAAGCGTGGTACAAGTTTGTGAAGACTGGGGACTATTTTGATCGACCAAAAAACGGTAGACCGCGGAAAACCACGCCAACGCTGGATCGTCGGATTCATCGATTAAGCGAGAGAGATCGTTTTCGTTCAGCAGTCGATATCAGAGCTGAAATATCCAGTAATAAAAATGCACAAATTAGTGTGAGAACTATCCGAAGACGATTAGACGAATTCAATTTGAAAGCACGAAAGCCACGGAAGAAGCCGATGCTCAGTAAAAAGAATAAAAAATTACGACTGCAATTTGCTAAGGCTCATCGGCATTGGACAAGTGAGGATTGGCAAAATGTGCTATTTTCGGACGAATCCAAATTCAACCGAATTCGTTCTGACGGGATACTGTATGTAAGACGTCGAATTGGCGAAGGTTTAAATCCTCGATGTGTTTTACCGACAGTTAAGCATGGAGGTGGAAACGTAATGGTGTGGGCATGTTTTTCTCGCAATGGTCCTGGACCAATACGCCGAATTAATGGAATCATGGACCGTTTTCAATACTTAGATATATTGAAAAATACTATGTTACCGTATGCCTACGAAAATATGGGTGATAATTTTATTTATCAACAAGATAATGACCCAAAGCATACGGCTCGGGTAGTGAAAAGTTTTTTTCAAGATGAAAAAATCACTTTATTACCGTGGCCGTCGCAGTCGCCGGATTTAAATCCAATTGAAAACTTATGGTGTACCATAAAAAGAAGGGTTCAAAGAAATAAACCAAAAAATGTTGACGATTTGTACTCTTTGGTTGAAAAAACGTGGAATGAAACAACTGTGGACGACTGCAAAAAATTAATTGATTCAATGCCTCAAAGATGTGCTGATGTGATAAAAAATAATGGACTGTGGACAAAGTATTGAAGGGAGGAAAATATCTGTATATTTTCTACCAACAAATATTTTTTTACGTATAGTCTTAAACTTTTGTCCCCGAAGATATCAAACAAATTTATGTTTTCTTTGTTTATTGTATCTAATGTTGTTACGCGCAAAATTGAATTTATGTAATAAGTATATGAATTAATGATTAATTAGCTAATACAAAAAAAAATCCACTGAGTCAATTCTTTTCATAAAAAAATGAAGGATTACTTTTTTTTTCCTCTCCGTCTTAAACTTTTGTCCGCTACTGTATACTAAATTTATTTCACAGCATCGTCGATCGTGTCCCGACTGCATGGTGAAGATTTCTCCTCCTTCTTATCCTCATCATCTTCGTCTGCCGACCAGGCATTCAAGTACGATTTTTCTTAACAACGGTGCTCACGAGGCCAATTTTTTATTTGGAAAGCCTTGTGCATTGTATAGTGCGAATACGCTGTATCGTTTATCATAGCATGTCTGAAACATTTTCGGAAAGATTTTGACATAAATGTGTACGATGGTGCGCCCTCCTTATCCTCCAGGTTGGAAATTTTAGGACTAGTTATATCGCGACGAAGTATAGCCTTTTCGTGACCACGTGTATAGATACGAGTACGCTTGACTTTCACGAAATTTCACGCAAGGTAGCGTATACTTGTTTGCAGCTCGCAACGCCCTCGTACCATTCAAGACCGTGAAAAAATTTCGAGAAAATTATACTGGCTTCTCGAGTCCTGTAGCAGTTCGTAAAGTGGCACGGTGCTGCGACGATCCAGTGAGCAGAGTACAGTATATCCACTGCTATCACGGCAATGTCGTTCGGAATAAATTCCGAGTCTTTACCACGCATTCCCTGTGTATCTACGACAATATCCATTTTCGTGTTTAATCTGTGCAGATGCTGAAGTTCGGCTGATTTGCTACTTACAAATACGCTTCTACGCCGCTTAACACGAGACAATTTTACGCCGACTTCAGCACATTTTTTCGCTTATCCTATAAAATCCACCATCACCTGGAAGAGGCGTCGATTCCAAGGACATTACCATATTCCGCGTAGACAATACAATTTACCGTTAAAGCAAGCACCCCCTCAAACCATACCTCTATTCTCACCCTACTATGCTCCATTAAATTCCAATGTGAATTGCTGTTCGCCGAAAGATCGGGTGTCAAATCAAAAGCAAGGAGACAGTATCGATTGCGATAATTATTACGATCGATCGAATTACCATCATTCAAGGAATGTATTCATGTTCCCCCAAAACAGCGTTTAAAAAACATCCACATACAGATAATTTTTCGTCAAATCTGGTTATAACGGTTTGGAAGGTATTTGAGCACCATCCACATACAATGAGAGATAATTTATCTTGTAATTTTTAAAATTCAATGAATTCATACTGAAGTCGCCGTTAAACGCTTTGTTATCGACAAAACCGATATTTATACGCTTCGGCAATGACCTAGTACGATATTGTCGATCGTCTTTACATGAATACCGGAGAGTATTGAAACCGCATTTACCTCAACTCTCGTAAGAGGATATTTTGCCGTAGATTTCGCCTAAATTCTAGCATGCGAGAGCAGCACATCAGACTGTTTTTGTTCTACGAACGAGAAGCGATTCCTCGAAAATATTTAATCCGCATTGACCATTCTTTGTATCGCCCACAAGATAACACCGTTTCATAGGAACAGCTCCTGATTGAATATGTCGTAATGCAGATGGCTGAGCAAGTCTACAGTTTTTCCGACATTGAAAAATTGTTTTCCCTTTACAAAACACGCATTTCCCGATGTTATAACATTCTTTTTTCGAGGAGTATCGTCATACCAGAGAACGCTCGTGAGATGTGGATTTTTCGCAGCTGAACTATAACTCAAAAGTGTTTCTATGTACGCTCAATAAGCATAGGCATTATGAGGACGTTAAACTAGTTTTTGTTTGAAGTATACATCCACCTGATTAAAAATAGAATGCAAGAGATTGTTTATAGAGCCAGCACTTACTTTTGGCACTGTACCCGTAGCAATTTCCGTAGAAGGACATGTTACTTTCACTCTCAGACTAAGCATTGTATGGGCGAGATCGATTTACTTATCGCCCTGCCCGGGATTAATAAATTCAGTGGGCGAATCATCTGTTAGCGAAGAAATTGGTTAATAATACACCCAATTGGAGCCTTCGATAATTGTTTGCGGCGGTGGGAGCAAAATTAATTCAAACTCTGATTTAAGGCACTCGCACGAGTTTGCTTGTAGAAAAGCCATCTTGTTTCAGCTATCCAAAAAATCTGCAACCGTTCCTTGCCGAGTTTTCTTCTTCTTGTTATTCTTCTTCTGTATTACTTTTTTCTTTATCACGCTTTGCGTTTTACCGAAGATACGTCGCGGTTTACGTTCAATCAGTGAACGAGTAGTTCGCAAAATATGGCGCTTTTTATTACCGGACCCCTGCATGAGAGTGTCAAATTTCTCAGAGGCCTTGCGTTTGAGATTACTGCCAGATTCTCGCGCTCTCTCGCGAATAGCATCTTTCACAGCTATACAGGGTGGCCGATTTATCTGAAGACATTGTAATATTTTGAAAACTACGCATCGAATCAAAAAAAGTTCTAAATAAAATTTGTTCGCCTGAAAAGAGGTCATCCAATGATACTAAAGTCGACCCCTCACCCTTATATATCCCAGGGGATGGGAGTGGGCGCAACTTTGAAATCGTAAATGGGAACCCCTATTCTTTATTGCAGATTCGGATTCCCCATAAAAAAATAAGTAACTTTTATCTGAAACATTTTTTTTCGATTCGTGATAGATGGCGCTGTAATCGCAAGAAACCTGATTTTTGCGAATATCTCGAGAAATTACACATCGGATTTCATTTTTCAAAAAGCTATTCAGCGATACGAAACTCGATCCACCCTCCCCTCCCCCCCCCCCCTAATCCTACCCCATTGTGGTGAAAATGGACGCTAAAAATAGTTGTTAATTTATTGATAAACGAATACATGCTTTCGATTGCAGCTCCATGTGTGATTTTGTCATGGAAAACCAGGAAAAAAATGAGGTTTTCCAATCACGATTTTGAAGCAATTTCCATTTTCACCACAATGGGGTAGGGATGGGGGGGATAGATGCTGTGGGCTCCAACCAGGGTATGGTGAGCTTTTTCAACGGTGCAACCTTAGTTTTTCAGCATACGAGTGACGTCACTGTTGTTGCGGACGGTGAGATGACAGTGATGTATATCACTGCCGACATAGCTAGCTGAGAGGCGTCTGAGAATCCACGCAACTCCAATGTGGAGCCGCTCCACGAGTTGAACCAATGAGGAATTGAGATCTTGGTCAAGTGAGTGAGATCCTCCCTGATTGCTAGACAACGTATTGAGACGTGGGATGGCAGTGGCTTATTCCATTTAAGCTTGTGTAGCCAAAGCTCCTGCAAAAGCATTTTAGCACGTATCACAATTGGTGAGATGAACCCGAGTGGATCAAATATCTGAGCCACTTCAAATAGAATGAGACGCTTGTTGAAGTTTGCAGGTGCTGAGCTGAACTGACTTGAGAACACGAACTGATCTTCGTGCGGAAGCCACGCGAGTCCAAGTATTTTGGTTGAGCAGTTGTCCAATATAATTTCTGAGCAAGATGACTCGGTAGCCGCGATGCTGGCCGGTATGTCCGAGTCTGTTGCATGCCACTTGGCAAGCGAGAATCCGCCCGCCATGCACAACTCCTTTAGCTGTTGAGCAATCTGATTGAGCTGTTCTACTGTGTCTGCTCCTCCAAAAATGTCATCCACATGACGGCCATGCGTGATAAATGGCACCGCGAGTGGAAATCTCATACCCTCGTCTTCCAGAGCTGGATGAGTGCTCGAACTACCAGAAAGGTTGCAATTTTGGTGCCGTAGGTGACTGGTTTCAGCCGGTATGGCACCTCCTCGAGCTGGTTATTGATCCACAGTATTCTTTGCAAATTGCAATCTTTTGCGTGTAGCAGGATCTCTCGGTACATCTTGGTGATGTCTGTGGCGAAGATGTGGCGATGATGACGAATCCAAATGAGCACGTCTGAGATGTTGAGCAGCAGGTTGGCACCAGTGTGCATGATGTCCTTTAAGGAGAACCCTGATGATGTCGCACTTGAGCCGTTGAACACCACTCTCAATTTTGTAGTGGTACTCGCTGGCCTGAGAACTCCATGATGCGGCAGATAATCATGCACTGCACTTGATGGTAATGCTGGCGCCTTCTCCATGTGACCGAGCTGCTCGTATTCTGCCATGAATTGATGGTAAAGTTCTTTGAATTCGTCATCCCTCGAGTGTCGTTTTAAAACTCGAGACAGACAGTGATGAGCAGTCGAAAATAAACTCGCCAAGAGCCGGTGATTTGAACGGAATCCTGACGATGTACCTCCCTGATGAGTCACGCCTATGCGTCGACCTGAAGTGATCCTCACACTCCTGTTCTTCAGATGTGAGTGAGCTGTCAGTGTTGGTTGGTAATTCCTCTTGGACCCAGAATTTCATGAGAGCTTCTTGAAGTGCTTGTTCATTCTGTTGAACATGGGCATGATGAAATGAACTGGCAAGCGGTTGTGCTGAATCAATTGGTCCAAGCACCAGCCATCCGAACACCGACAGCTGAGCAATTGGCATTGACGTTGAGCTCCTGATGATATTAAGCTTGATGATCTGCCCATAAACGTCAGGCCCGATGATGATGTCGATTGACCGAATGCGTAGAAATTCTGAGTCTGCCAATTTGAGCTTGTTGATGTGAGGCCACGTCTGATTTGGTATTTCCACAGATGGTAATATCACCGTTAAATTTTTGAGGATGTGAGCATTCATGGTGACAATAGCGGCTGTGTGCTGAGAATGAAGAGTGAGCTGAGTCAAGCCGCGTGTTTTAGCTGATCTCTTGCCACCAATACCAAAGTTCGGAATGGATGCGCGCTGACGTGTTAGTTTGAGCTGAGTACAGAGGCTTTCTGCCACGAAAGTTAGTTTCGATCCTGGATCTATGAGCAGCCGAAGTTAATGAGTTAAAATTGTTGTTTTAATTAGTGCTAAAGCAGTTGCGAGGGGTCATGAGCTGACTTTGTTGAGCAGTTCTGAATTTTGAACGACTGCACCTCCATCTCATTGAGCTGCAGGTTGAGCAGACGTACCCGATGCCAGTCGCTTTGAGCTGGATGATGACTCCTGGTGGAGCATGGTATGATGCTTGGCACCACACTCCTTACACTTCCTGGTAGAGCGCCAAGACGCCACGTTGTGTCTTCCTAAGCAGTTATAGCATAGATGGCTCTTGTCGACCACCTTACGACGTTCCGTCATGTTGCGCTCTCGGAACTCTGGGCACATCACCACGTAATGGTCGAGAGATCGGCAACAATCACAGGGGTAGGTTTTATTGGTACATTCCCTGCAAGTTTCTTTGACTGGTGCCCCCCGGGCAGTCGAGTGATGAGCTGTACTGGGTCGTACTAATCCGTTAGATGAGCTTGATGACGCCTTTGATGTAGAGGCCTTGGTGTTAGCACCCGGTTGATTTGGAGTCGCCTCGATTCTTTCGAGTGCCCTGACCCGGGATGTGACAAACTCCTTGAGCTCGCTGAATGCTGGAAATTCCTGCGAAGCTCCAAGTGATGTTTCCTATGCTTCCCGTGTCAGCCTAAGCAATTTTCGTGCCACAAGATGGACCAACACGCAATCCCCGAGTTGGTCAGTGCTGCTGACACCTCTGAGAACGGTGTCTACCTCAGACACTGTAGCAATATTTTCGGCTAGAGACGTCGCGTCTCTCTCAGAGAGTGTAGTGACGGCAAAAATGCTATCGAGGTGCTCTTCCATCGACAGCCGTTTATTTTCAAACCTGTTCGTGAGAATTTCCCATGACGGCTACAGGGATCCACCTGTGAGTGCTAAGCCAGCGATGAGCGGTGCTGCACTACCGGTTACGCTGCCCCGTAGGTAATGCAGCAAATTTACACTGGACAGCTGTTGCTGATCCATGATTAAAGACTGGAAAGTATCTCTAAAGGCTGGCCAATCAGAATATTTCTCGTAAAACTGTGGTAAATTTATATGAGGCAGCTTCGCCTTGGCTCGAGGTGGTGCGGAAGATGCAGCAGATGGTTGACTACGTGGCAAGCGATTTTGCAGTGACGCGATTGCCATCCTCACAGCGAGTGTAAGCTTGGCCTCCTCTATATGCGCACCACGACTGAAGTATTCGTGTTCAGCGAATGCAATTGGCCACGTCACTTCGAAGTACAGATGTAATTTAATGAAGGCTTTGTGGTGCTCGTGGACGTGAGCCCACAGGGAGTCGAGTTCTTCGTTGGACGTCTCATTTGCTTCTTGTGGTAGCGCCTGTAGCACCAGCTCGATGAGTCGAGGCGGCTCTGCTGCGATTGAGCCTTGAAAATAAGCTCGCTTGGTAGTCGGGCAGGCGAGCTCGAGCTCGAGCTTGTGCGTGTGGATATTTGTTCGGTAGTAGGTGGTGTGCACCAGCAACTTCTTTGTAGAAGCCTGCTCGTTTCCATCACCGCCTTGATTTAGCTTTGATTTATCTGCCATGATACTGTGAGAAACGCACTAGTTAGATCTGAGCAAACTTGACACTTTTGACAATAGGCGATACACTTTGAGCACTGGTAGTGCGAAAGTAGGAGAAATAAGTAAAATAAAACTCCGCAGAGCTGTACGATACCCAACCGATGCAGATGTCAAGCTGCGACGAGCCAGTCTATGTGCAGAGTCGATACTGCGGAGCTAGGCTAGTAGGTTCCGCTGAGAGCACGTGCTCGTTAAGCTGTCGGATCGTCCTTCGACGAGATGAGCTGGTAGAACGTGTTCCTAGTGGGTGCGCTTGGCTAAGTGTGCGTCCACGCTCTTGACGATAGAGCACGATGCTAGTGGTACTGATTTCCGACTCGAAGGACCAAATGTTCGAGAATTCAGATGGTAGAGTAAGTGGACTGTAACATATTGAAGGAGTAATAATAATCAGTTCACAGATGTTAATTACAATAGCATTTATTGCTCCAACTGTCAAAGTGCAGTGGACAATATTACAGAAATAAATTAAATAAAATATAGCAAATAATGTATTGAAATAAGCACAAAAAAGGAATGAATAAAATGCGGTGAGCCTTTTACCATACACGATTATATTAATCTTGTGTATTGATGAGAAGTTCTGTCACGATCGGGCCTCGCGGTGAAGCTGACGCCGGGTGCCCGACAAGTTGAGCCGAATGTTGATGTACTGGTGTACCGACGTCGATATATCACTGCTGATATGATGGCTGAGTTGTAGCGACTGTAGGTCGGCCGAGTTGTTCTGTGAGTCTGATTTAAATGTACTTAACAACTATGAGCACGTACGAAACTCGGGGGCGATGAAAACCGTGCAAGAGCAAAACGCAAGATGGCTGCGTTTTACAAAGCAGCCGTTGTCTAGCCAAGCAGTCGTAGAGCGCGTGCGCGCAGCGACCTGTTGCTTGGCACGATGACCTAGTGCGAGTTATACTGCTTCTGAGTGGTGCTGCCGCTAAGTGGCAACAGCAAGCAGTTGCCCATGCTAGCCTGCAGTGCGCAGTCCAGCAACGAGTAGCAGAATGCTGAAGCATTCTCAAACACGTACTGAAAGTCGTCAGCATTAATGGGGACGATTCGAAAGAGGGGAGTTTGTATGTCGCCTGTAATATAGCTCTCGCAGATATCGGTGAGAGATGCAGATCATTACAGACCTAGAGGCCTCTACCTCGAGTCCAAGTAACCACGCGATAGCGGACGATGCGCGAAAGTCGCGAACGCGAGCCACTTCGACCTGACCGCGCGGAAGCAATTTAAAGCGCAGATGAATAGCCACGTGAGGTAACTTATTTATACTCTCCAAAAGAGCGTCTATAAGGTGACATACACCACATGGAACTTGGTCTCGATCTACGCATCTTCGTGTTAAAAGATTCGAACCCGCTAAAATCAGAATCACAACCGTCAAAAGATACGAGGTTTCCTACAGTAGGAACACGTAAAAGAGTCATCCGATAAGCAATTTTCCGCAAGACAAAAAGTCTATTCTCCAGGCAAACGTAGATAACGCGGTAGTTTTTAAATAAATTTCGTCGACGTATTATCCAGAAAATACTGCATACTGCTGTTGCTGGGTAGTACGGCAAAGAAAGAGCTATCCTTGGAACTCATATTTATCAGTGACGATGATTAAAACGCTCGTCCTTTTCTTCTTCTTCTTCTCCTTCGTCTTCTCAGGTGACGGAGGCACTCGTACTCGCGAAAATGCAGCCTCGTAGAAAATACGGTCGATAGGTTCGTTATTCATATCGTATAAAATATACACGAATGGTTCTCGATTTTCTGATATTCAATGAATCTTGAATAATTCGTTACTCCATCCGCACTCATATCGTTTCGCGACTGCTGCTTTAGCTGTACCGATACGCACTAAGTCACCGACGCTGTATTTAGACTTTTTATTTCTTTTTGCGTTACACGCGTAACACCGAGCTAGATACTCGTATTCTCGATCTAGAGTCATTTTCTAAGGTCACTTCGCTCGGAGGATACGCATTCCGCTGTGTTTAGTGTGATTTTAAGCATATAGCAATGTTTGTAAAATATCTATGTAACACTTATTAGGCGTGTGTCTAAAGTAGCGCCACATTCGCTCTTTTATCGTGACAATAAAGCGCTCGGCAATCGAGGCTTTTATATCTGAGTAACGAGCAGCCCAAAAATCAATATTCTTTTTCTTTAGAATCTCATGAAATGGAGCCTTGATAAATTCTTCGCCTCGATTAGTTTGCAATTGCTGCGGGCGACGGTTGTTGCTGCGTGTTGCTGCGTGTCGAGGATGTGTAGGTATAGGCTTGTGTAGTATCTCGGGATTGCCGATAAATTCATGTGGCATCTATATCGTTCGCAGGAGTTTGGCAAAGGGAGATCGACCGACGGGTTTCTCGCGTTTTCTAGTTCACATAACATCGTTAATAAGATTAGAGATATTGGAATTTAAATCTCTTCTACCGTCTATGGAAACACTCCGTTACGATCCTATGTCATTTTTTTACCGTTTGCACTGCGATGCTAACTGCGAAGCATCGAAATTGTTTTAAATAAAAAATTTTTTGGTACGCTTTCGATTATAAGTGTGTCATTGAACAGAGATTTTACTTCGTTCATTAAGATCTCATCAATTTTATCCTCGTAGCTGTCAAGTACTGCTCCTTTTCGTTTTGACAGAATATTTGGTACTGAATTATCGTACTCGACCAAGTGAAAATAATGATGTAGAACCTGCTGGTACGCAGTCAATTATTCTCTCTCTCGCTCTTGTACGAGTGAGAGTTGAGAATTTCACTCAGCACAGAGTTGAGGCGTGATAACGGTGTACCAGTAGTGTGACGGCTCTGTAGTAATAGTTATAGTAGTAGCAATAGTAGAGATGATGTATGTTATCATGAGGAATAAGCACTATCTTTCTGGCATATTCCATGGCTCATGTAGTCTAAGGCAGGCGCAAGAAGCACGTTGAGAAATCCGACACAGTACTCGGCGGTGATTTTCCTGTTACCACTCCATTTGCCCCTTTTGATGGCTTATAGCCGAAGAACTGTCGCGTGCCTACGAAGATGATTATTTTGCACGTTGTTCACACTTACATTTCCCTGCAAAACGTTTTGCGCATACTTGCATTTGGGCAAAATTGCCGTCGTGGCTCTTGCTTCTGACAACACAGTGCCTGCAATATAATTATTTGCTTTTTATCGAGGGGTTCGTCCAACGACATTACAAGACTTATTGCTTTTTAAGACACGTAAACTTAATGCTTTATTGTTGGTCATCGGGAAAAATACAGGCGCGAAATCGACAATTATCAGGTGCCGATTGTTTCAAGTCGAATACTAGGTAACCATGCGGTGCCACTGTTGCATCGAAATATATCTCCTGAAAAAATCTCGGATTCTCGGGACATACCTGGCGTGCTAGATGTTGAATTTGCGCACGATCTCGCGGATTTTTAAAGACAACGACATAATTAGCGTTTAAGGAGCTGTCCGTGATTCTGATGGAAGAGATTTTGCGTGATGAATATGTTGTGCCGCGGAATATTCCACTCCGTATTTCATATATTCAGGAATATTCCATAGCAAAGAAACATTGGAATTCGTTCAAGACAGGAAACGAAGTCCAATGCCCGGTCGTACGATCGACACCAGGAACGCCGACGCAGCATGAGGCGACTCGCTTGGCGTTCGACGATAGGCTAACGCTAAAAACGCAAACGAAAGGATTTTCGTGAAGACAGTTAGCAACTGCTTTACGAAAAGACAGAATTAATTTAGACTCAACAGAGAACGGTTGGTTCATCGTGAAATTCTCAGAACAACGCGTAATTGTACTTTCTTACTTTGACTTTTAAATAGACAACGGAAAGTTACCGTTGCCTATAATAAATACTTCCTTTTACATAAATTCGTGTTTTCATCGATAACTCGAGAACCATCTCCTTATCGGCAAACGATCCCAAAAATAATAACTTTTTGATATTATACCGAATACCGAATAACCTAATTACCCGGTACCGGCATAACAAATATGACACTAAGATTTTTATAATGGCTACCCTTGGTGAAAAGATCGACCGCGGTATTGTTCGATGCCTCGCGCTTTAGATCGTCACGGACCACAAGTTTAGGCCTCATATCATTCGAGTAGTCTGCTGCTTGTGGTAAATCTTGGCGAAATTCAATTTTATCACCGTACTCTGAATACCGGGACTGTCACTCTGTGACCTAAAAATGACCGCCTCGCCGCGTTGTTGAGTCATACTGTTTAACAACATATTGCAAAATTTTATTGATACGCATCACCTTATAGCCGAGCGAGGCAACTTTTCTCAGTTCGTCCACGACCCATGTGCCGTCAAACGCTCACTCAGTCGCGTCATCATGTGTGCAGCCCGCGGATGTGTCCATGTCTGTACAGCATATTCTTTATCGGGGGAAAAGTAGTTTTCCATGCATGCAAACAGACGGTATGGGCAGATACATATCGCTTGGTGATACTACGGTGCACTTCACGATCCCCTCAACGACACTTAGATCGTTTTCAAGTCCCACGAGTTCTTGACACTCGTCACCTACGTACAATTTCGGATGTCCAACACGATATTTTCCATTCCTACACACCCATGGATACAGCGAGCACACATCCACATAACGTATCTGCTTTCCATTCACGACGTCGTACCTTACGATCAAAAAGTACCCGGAATTTTTCAATGAAACAAAAACGGTTCAGTTATTCATCGTCATTTATTTTATTCCCTTCGAAGTAATTTCCATCGTAAGCATTACACATATTCCAACGCTTTTTCCAATCTTTAAAACACTTTTCATAAGCCGATTTTGGAATCGCTTTCAGCTCTTTCTGCGAATTCTCCTGTATCGCCTCAATCGTCTCTAAATGCTTTCCGCGAAGTAGTAACCTGAGTCGTGAGAACAGGAATAAGTCACACAAGTCAAATAGTCACGTACAGGATGAGATGTGTGAGCCGGTGCATTGTCGTGGTGAAGAAGCCACGAGTTGTTTCTCGCGCTTGAACTCGTCTCACGCCCAAAACATGATGCATAACGCTTTGAAACGATCCGAACGAGCACGAAGATCGACTTTTTCAATGTTTTCGTCAGTCACAGAGGTGGATGGACGACTCGAACGAGGCAAATCATCAACCACAGTACGGCAAGCTTTAAACTCTTTATACCACTAGTATGCTTGTGTTTTCGACATTGTCGAGTCTCCATAGGCTACCGTTAATATTTTTAACGCTTCCGCACACGCTATTTTGTTACAAACACACCATTTTACTCACACTCTTTGTATTGTCGAAGGTCCTTCATTGCGAAGTTGCCTTGTTGTATTGGATATATATTTTTTCTTGAAGGATGGAGGTTGAGGTTTTTTAGAAAACAATAAAAACACTCGCGTTTGAGCCATCGAATTTTCTACGTTTATTGGCTCTTGTGGGAAAAGCCTTGCGGCATAAAAACCCACGACGATGTGACGACTGTGTATTTGCGTATATAAGAATGTGCCGGGCCCGTTTGACCCGTCGATTTTGCGTTTGATGACCTTTACCGAGGATTTGTCAGATGTTGCTGTCCTTTTTTTGGTAAGAGGTCTATAGACATAGTCAAGGCTCGGAGAATCTAGGACCGCATGGCCGTTCACCCATGCTCGGAGAATCGAGGACCATACGCCGTTCACCCGACCGCTGTGATCATCGAATGTAATTTTACTCAGTAGAGTCGTGTGTGAGAGAACCCAGGGCGATCTCGCCTTGCGTGGTATGTTTTACTCCGTAGAGTCGTATGTGTTTTACTCGTGAGAGTCGAATATGAGAGGACCCAGGGCCCTCTCGCTTTGCGCGTCAACGACGATCGTCACTCAACGGACGACCGCGCTGCACTCTCAAAATGTATTTTGCATGCTCACCTCCTCGTTCACAAGAGATTTGGCATCCCTGTTGACGCGAGTTGGTCGAACGCGGCTAGCAACGGAGATCGCAATGGCCCGGACGCAAACTACTCAGGCCCTAAACACTCTTTGAACTCAACTCAATTCGACACAGTGAAATTCGCAAAGTACACTAAACAATGACTTGTTTACAAAGCTATTACGCACAAACTATCTCACACATTTCGCTTAAAAGTGACATGTAAACAACTGACAGATATACCAACCTAGAAAAAAAATTATTTTGACAATATCTCAAGGGTGGCTCGTTTAAATGAGTAATTCCGGGTACTTTTCGTTCGAGAGGCATCTGCTTGACGATGGCGTGGTTTTTCACGTATAACGACATTTCCTCGTTATTCTTGAGTAATCTGTTAAAATCCCATTCCCATATCTCGCTTCGAGTGTACCCTTTTGATCTGATTCGATGGAAATAGGAACAGAACGCTCGTTCGCTCATCCATTGTATCACCAAATTTCGTTCGAACATCTCTATTCACGCGATGACATCGCGGACATTCATGCCAAAGCAGCCGTGACATTGAAGAACGTGATGGACCCCCGCCTCCACGTAGTATCCTGTCGACCAGGCGGAGGGCGATACTCTCTCGTACGACGGCCTTACGCGACTGCTTATAGCCCCAGCTGTACCCCCCCCCCCCCCCCCCCGTTAGTAACACCGCAATGCGATCATTTTGTGGAAAATTTTGTTAAAATACTCTCATACATCCTGATGCTATCGTGCAAGCTTCTATAAAGGGGCACTCGCTTCCGCAGCGTATAAGTAACTTGCGAAAAGCTAGACACGCCCGTCTCAAAATCGTAACATCTGTATGACAATATTGCACAAATTCCATCGCAAAATCAAATTTATAATCGATGCGATACGATTATTCCTCATACCATTTTAAAAATCGCTCGCGATCTGCTTAGAATATTGTATCGGGTGAGTAAAAATGGAGAGCCGGTAGAGGACCTGTGTAATTCCGATATTCCGATGTGTTGAATAAATGCGGAAACGTACCTTTTGCCACATCATCCGCAGAACGGACGGCCTTAGGTAAAGCGCTTAGAGCCATGGGTAAATAGTTGAGACTATCGAGAAAAATGATATTGCCAATCTTTATCGAGACAATCTTCGTACCATTCATAATCAGAGAGGGCAGCTGTATTTTTTGCACTTTGATTAGATACCGTAGAATAAACTGCGCGTCGAAACCTCTTGCATTATGAGCAATACAGATGGTCTTTAAATTTTTTGCTGTAATGCCAATTCCACGAGCTCCCCAATAGGATTATCGATTAACACTAATTCGCGTTTACCACAGTCAGCAAAATCGATCTCTATATCTGTGTTATCAAGACATACCACGCATACGCATTGTGAAATTCGCTCGTGAATTCGTGTCGATTTATCACCGTGCAATTGATCGTGTTGCTGTGGCTGAAAATCATAAAATAAAAATATCGTCGAAGGCTTGTCTTTTTTCTTTTTCTTTAGTCGGTCGAGTTTGCCTGCAGGTAATAAAAAACGATATACAACATACATCCATTTTTATCCGTGATTTTAATCATACGCGAGCAGCCCCTACAGATTTTCAATACTTTACAGACACTGTACCGTCTATATTTACGAGACGTAATACCTACGGAGCGCTCACCCTTGTGATGAGCAAGCAAAAAGAGCTAAAAAATGAACGATTACAGTCTGCGCAATACTGAGGCTGAGAGACCGCTATATTACCGCTGCAATAAGTGGATTTACACCAAGCAGATTGATAGCTGCAGCGATGCTCGAGTACTCGCTTATACTTAGAATTACACTTTGTGCAGAACCCCCGACTACATAGCGCACCAGCGAGATTTAATATTGGCTGGTAGTGATGAAAGCGCTCGTAATAGAGAATGAAGAGCGGATGATTAATGTTACCTATTACCGAGAGTACGGATTTTCGCTCATCGTACAGAGCCAGAACACTTTTTCCGAAAAATTCATAAACAATCGCTATACCCTCGTGAACCAAGTACTCCTGAAAGAGATGAATCTCGCACGTCCCGCACCATCTAGACGGCGTCGTTACCCCGCATTATGCGTGACTCCTATTGCTGCTCTATATTGTGCTCCTCGAAGTCCGTTCCGAACTTGACATCATCGTCTGTGTAGCTCGCCCGTACAAATTTGACCGCGTTCGGCATGCGCTCAGGCTGTGACAGGGGATCGTTGTAGACACAAATTATTGCTATTACTCATGCGTAAAATTGACTTTTTTGCTATAGACTCGTGCGTAAGCATGGTGCCCCCACGGGCGCATTCGGCGCCTTCAGCGAAAATCTCGGATTCTCGGGACGTACTTGGCATGCTAAGTGTTGAATTTGCGCGTGATCTCGCAGATTTTTCAAGGCACTGATATAATTAGAATTTAAGGTGAAATCGCGCTGCCCGTGGCACTGATGAAAGAGATTTTGCGTAATGAAAAGATCGACCACGATATTGTTCGATGCCTCTCGCATTAGATTATTAATGACCACAAGTTTAGTCTTCGTACCATTCGAATTGCTTGCTGTTTGCGATAAGACCTCGCGAAATTCAATTTTATCACCATACTCTGAATATCCGGACCGGCACTATGAGTAATAATACAGTATACGCTTGAACGAGACATCTGTCATTACACACATAAATTAAAAAATATTTTCCACAAAATATGTTTTACCACAGCCTGTGGTACCGCTTATCACAGCTGTCCATGGATGTTTCCAACGTATATCCATATCAATGAGTGACCATCAAATTCAATCTGCTGACTTTCAAATAAGCATATACCACGGTGATGTCACCGCATGCTTCAGCTTTTTTCTGCGGCCTTGACGAGTCGATAAGACGCAGCGCGCTTGTACTAGCTGTAGAGGTGCACGCGAGAATGGTCAATGCGGTTTAAATATTCTCGAGGAATCGCTTCCCGATCGTAGAACAAAAATAGCCCCTCGTGTGCTGCTTTTGCGTGCTAGAACTAGGGCAAAATCTACGGCAAACTATGCTCTTACGAGAGTCGAGGTAAAGGCCGTTTCAATAAACACCGGTATTCATGAAAAGAAGATCGACAATATCATACTAGGTCAATTGCCGAAGCGTATAATTATCGGTTTTGTCGATAACAAAGCATTTAATGTCGACTTCAGTGTAAATAAATTGAATTGCAAAATTACAAGATAAATGATCTCTCATTGGTGCTCAAATACTTTCCAAAACATTACAACCGGATTTCACATAACAATTTAATGAAGCATGGTAGTATGAGAATAGACCGACGATTGGAGGAGGCGCTTGCTTCAACGGTAAATTGTATTGTCTACGCGGAATATGGTGCTGTCCTCGAAATCAAAACCTCTCGCCAGGTAATTGTGGATTTTACCGGATCAGCGAAAAAATGTGCTGATGTCAGGATAAAATTGTCTCGTGTTAAGCGGCATAGAAGCGTCTCTATAAGTAGTAAATCTCTTCTCACTGGATCGTCGCACCACCGTACCACTTTACGGAACTACTACAGAATACGAGAAATCAGAATAATTTTCTCTTGGAATTCTCTCTCTCTCTCTCTCTCTCTCTCTCTCTCTCTCTCTCTCTCTTGGTTACCAGAGTACCCACATCATCCTACTTTACCATATTCACGTTACGGATACTGTTCAAGCAGAGTAGATAGCGCGGCGGTAGAAAAGTAGGGTGGCGGGCATAGCCGCATAGCGGGGGAATGTGTGGGGATAAGAGTGGGATGGAGCAAATTCGGCCACACACTACTTACCAATTGTAGACTTCTCGGCTATTTGTTGCATATAGTGATGTATAAGCAATTGTGATTTACTCGGTGGTTGTCAAATTGATTGTCTTTTTGAGCCTGTAACTTTTCACCCATCATTTGATACGATTGAGTGAAAACGTTATTCTTACGCATAATGCGATCAGGTGCACCCAGTATACCTCGATGGAGGACAGTTTGTTGTTGTTGTAGAGAATCGGGTGATAACCAAAGTCTCGAAGTATAGAGTTGTCATAAACAACAACAATACTTTCGAGATTCCGATATATATCGTCACCCATGAATTTTTTAGGAGAGAATATACATAAATTATACTGTATTTGTTGAGAAAACAGCTGACACGTGGCCACTATGGTCGCTGTGCGATAGCTCGTCGTTGTGGTGCCTCGCTGCGCTCGGCTGCCGTTCATGCGGCCAGGTGGCAGCAGCGCACAGACACACAACTCACACGAGAGACTACAATCTATCTCTCGGTTGGCAGTAGCGTCGCTAAACGAAGTTTTGAATAACTCCATAATCCATGTTGCGATTTTTCTCTACTCTCGTGAAAACCGCCAAGTGGACAGCAACAGCCTTTACTCGTCTCGGATATTTCTCTTCGTATTACTTGGATCTTCTCAACTTCAAACGTGCTCAACAGGACTCAAATTCATCTGGTAAGGTGATGCATTGATAATTTTAACAAATTAACTCAATCTAATACGGTAAATTATGTCTTTGTGCATCCTTATCTGTCTCACCTCGTGGCGTGCTTTGCAGCACGGGCTGTTCCACGCTTTTGAACCTGTATTTGTTCAACACAGGATTAATATAATTATACGTGCAGCGCACTCTGTAAATTCAGTGCTCAGTCTTCTTTATTTTTATATTATTTTTCTAGTTTTCGAGCGAATATAGACATTTTTTACATCGATATGTCTGGTTATTTTCGATCTGCCACGAGTCGGTACTCATCCTCTCTCAATATATTGGCATCAATTGCAAATAAGTTAGGAAACACAGATCGCAGCGACACCGCTAAACGCTCGTTGGAAAGGTGATACTTCGAGCGTTACTTTGAGTTTATATACATCGAAATTGGTGCAGTAACCACTGCACCAATTTCGGTTGGAGAGTTGTTTGCGTTTGAGAATGGAAAAAAGTAATGAAAAATCGCGCTATATTTTGCAATATTATTACGACAAAGGACAGGACGCTGCGCAGGCTTGTGCAAAAATTTGTGCTGTATACGGTAAAGGTACTTTATCAAAATCTGCTACGCAGAAACGGTTCACTCGCTTTCGTTCTGGTAATTTTCATGTGAAAGATGAGTCACGCTCTGATCGTCCAATCACTGAAAATGCTCATGAAATTCTTGAAAAAGTCCAGCAGGATAAGCATATCAGCAGCGTCGATATTGGTATGGAGCTAGGCATTGACCACAAAACTGTTTTGAATCATTTACACAAAGCTGGCTACAAAAAGAAGCTCGATGTATGGGTTCCTCATGAGTTGAGCCCGAAAAACATGATAGACCGAATTAACATCTGCGATGCGCTGTTGAAACGCAATGAAATCGAGCCATTTCTGAAACGTGTTATAACCGGTGATTCAAAATGGATCACGTACGACAATCGGAAGCGTCAAAGATCGTGGACAAGGGATGGTGAGCCGTCAAAAGCGTTCGCGAAGCCAGGATTGACGGCGAAAAAGGTGATGCTGTGTGTGTGGTAGGACTGGAAGGGAATCGTCCACCATAAGCTACTTCCAGTTGGTCAGACGATTGATTCTCAACTCTACTGTGGACAACAAGAGAGATTACGCCAAGCAATTGAAACAAAACGGCCCGAATTGATTAATAGGAAAGATGTTGTCTTCCATCATGACAACGCCCGACCACACACTTTTTTAATGACACGTCAAAAATTGCGAGAGCTTGGTTGGGAAGTTTTGATGCATCCACCGTATACCAGGTCTATAAATATGAAACCGGAATTTGCCCATAGATGGCCCTAGCTATCAATGTAGTTACCATCAAACCGCGTCATTGGCGCCATTTCCTTGTTAACATCTCTGACAAAGATTTTCAACTCACAACAATACAAGTTTCATACAACAGCATAGTTTGTAATAGCGTTAAACATGTCGAATTTTGTGCCTGGAAACTACGATTTGCGGACAGCATTGATTTTCTGTTACCAATTGAAGAAAACTGCTGCAGAATCGCATCGAATGCTTGTTGAAGCTTACGGTGAGCATGCTCTTGGTAAATCACAGTGCTTTGAGTGGTTTAAAAAATTCAAAAGTGGCGATTTTGACGTGAGAAACGAAGAACGTGGAAGACCACCGAAAAAGTTTGAAGACAGCGAATTGCAAGCATTGTTGGATGAGGATGACGCTTAAACGCAACAACGACTCGCGGATCAATTAAATGTGACACAAGAAGCCGTCTCCATACGTTTAAAAGCCATGGTAAAGACCCAGAAGATGGGAAACTGGGTTCCACATGAACTGAATGAAAGACAGCAAGAAAACCGAAAAACCACTTGCGAAATGCTGCTCGCCAGGTACAAGAGAAAGTCATTTCTTCATCGAATTGTGACTGGCGATGAAACGTGGATATATTTTGAGAATCCTAAGCGTAAAAGATCATGGGTAACTCCAGGAGAACCATCGACATCGACTGCAAGGCCAAATCGCTATGGACGGAAGACAATGCTTTGTGTTTGGTGGGATCAAAAGGCTATTATGAGCTGCTAAGACCTGGCGAAATCGTTAATACTGAACGCTACCGACAACAAATGATCGATTTGAATCAAGCTTTGCGTGAAAAACGACCAGCATATCAAAAAAGGCAACACAAAGTGATTTTGCTTCATGATAATGCACCATCACACACAGCAAAACTGGTCAAGGAAACGATTGAGGCGTTTAGTTGGGTAATACTTTCGCATGTGGCTTACTCACCAGACTTGGCTCCGTCCGATTACTACTTATTTGCATCGATGGGATACGCACTTGCTGAGCAGCGCTTTACTTTTTACGAAAATGTACGAAAATGGCTCGATGACTGGTTTGCCTCAAAAGAGCAACAGTTTTTTTGGCGTGGCATCCACAAATTGTCAGACAAGTGGGAAAAATGTATAGCTAGCGGTGGGCAATACTTCGAATAAAATATTTTTGATCATTTTCATACAATAAACGTGTATTTTCTATACAAAAATTCCGGTTTCATATTTATAGACCTGGTAGTCCAAACATAGCACCCTCTGACTATCACTAATTCCGATCTCTGCAGAACTTTTCTCAATGGAATTAAGCTGCTTTCAAAAGAAGCCTGTGAAAACCACTTGATTCAGTTTTTCAACCAGAAACCACAGAAGTCCTTCACAGACGGCGTCATGGCTCTACCCGAAAAATGGCGAAACATTGTCGATAATAATGGAGCATATTTGGTTTGAATAAATTCATTTTTACACTATAAGAAAACCAGTTGTATTTTATTTGAAAAAACGCCACGAACTTTTTTGGAGAATTCAGACGTTGGGGATAAGTGGATTGTAAAATTGTAGCAGGTGAATTAATAGTCAGTACACAGATGGGGTTTACTATGTTGAGCATGCACGAATCACGGTTGCGATGAAAACAGTGCAAGAGCCAAAACGCAAGATGGCTACGTTATACAAAGCAGCCGTTGTCTCGTCAAGCAGTCGTAGAGCGAGTGCGCGAAGCAACATGTTGCTTGGCACGCTGACCTAGTGCGAATATTCTGCTCTTGAGAGGTGCTGCCGCTAAGTAGCAATAGCAAGCAGTTGCCCACGCTAGCCTGCAGTGCGCAGTCCAGCAACGCGTAGCAGAATGTACAAGCATTCTCTAACAAACTTTTTCCCAGACCCATTAAAATATTGACTAAAAATAAATGTAGGTAGAGAGCTTCGCAGAGCGCAAGGAAGAAGGACTTCAATAAAGAAATGCAATGTGAACTATAACATACATAATTAAAAAACCCCGAAGAAAGATGTGCTATACAATTGTAATAAAAAAATAATAAAAGATTAGACATTAATAAAACGACGGCAGAATATGTAAAAATGACGAAGGTGGGCTCTGTCGTCCAGCCGGAAAATAAGTTCCAGCCCAAGCCGATCCTCCACGGAGCCACTGACCTCGTCAACGTAGAGCCCGTCGCACCATGAGGCATCTACCAGGGAGCGCGTGGCCGCCCGGCTACGACTTATCCTTTGGGCTTGCCGAAGGAATCAACGAGACCACTCCGGCCGACGTGGGGCACGGGCGCGGGTAAAATGTGCAGCCTGGAAAAAGAAAAGAAAACCCATACGATATAAATGAGGGAAATTTTTCAATAAAAAAAGAGAAACAACCCCTCAATAAGGGAAACAACCCCTTCTTGCACTTACCGTACGACGGAGCAGCTCGGGCGTTAGTTCCTGCCTCTGGCATAAGACCACTCCGTAAATGCCATCTCTTGCGAAAGTAGCCATGACAAGCAAACGTGAAGGCAGTAGAGAAGACAAGGACGGGATCGCAGAGTAAGAAATCCCACGGAAAGGCGGTATCTCCAAATACACTGTTTTATGGTTACAGGTTGGTCGCCGCACACTGAATCGTCAATGCCGTTGAGCCCCAGCGATATTGCAAAGTTAACACCTACACCAGCAGCCCGAGTATCTACTACGAAGATATCGGAAACCTCACGGTAACCCAATCGACGTGGCGGTTGGCCGTTAGGTTGAACCTCACAGTATTAATGCACCGAGAAGCGGACGTGAGCAGAAATCTGCAACGCTTGCGGGAGCTATGCAACCAGGACACCCACGGCCACGACCTCTGTCCCGTCATCGCCGACACGGCCCATCGCGAATGTAGAGAAGAATCGAATCAGGGGTAGTGTCCATATACGACCTCCTCGGAATGCGCCCCATTAGAAAGCGCAGGGAACTAACCGATGGCCTGAGATCAATCATCAAGGCGATCACCGGGAATACGGACGCTGCCAACGCTCAAACGCTCCACGAGAAAATCTCGAGACTTGAAGCTTTACATCAGACGCTGCAGACAAAGTTGAAAAACCAGGTACAAGTAGTACAGACCACCCTGAGTTTGTTCAACAAAAACACGCATCACATACAGGCCGACGAACAGGCCCGGCTGGCTCAAATATAGCGTTCCAACCACACACTCAACGACAACCTGTATGACGTAGTGAGGCGCCAACACTTGGACGAATGTCTAAACGCTATAAGTATTGCTGTGGATACATTGCTCAGCGACGTACAGGAGTTAGTATGGCTTATAAACGACATAGCAAGTAGCAAGGCAGGCCATGTCTCTACTACCGAAGATACTCACACTCGCCTCATCGATGCACTACCACACCTACCACCAGGCAGTAATTTCCTATTCGCTATAGAGCACAGTCAAGCGTCAGCACTTATGCGACTGGCGGACGTAAAGGCCCACAGCGAAGGCAATGCGGTGGTTGCCGTAGTCGACATACCGCTGATTGGGCAGCAACAGTATAGTGTACAAAAGGTATACCCCACACCCACACGAGCATGCAACGGTGGGTACTACTATGTGGACATAACCGGGAGTCACGTAATAATCGACAAGATAAATCGGAATTTCCTGAGGATGACAAATGATGACCTACAAAATTGCAAAGTATTAGGTAAACTGTGTATTTGTCCGCTACACATCCTTTGATTTCGCTCACGAACGACGCCCCTTGGAAAGTTCTTATATCATATATGCTAAAAACAACATGGATAACGGCAAAAAATGCGCAAAACGAGTTATCCAACTGACTCATAGGGACCTCATCGTCCCCATGCAGCAACCAGGGCGATGGATATAACATACGTCGCACCAACCTTAGAACTAATCGGGATAAACTGTGAGAAGGGACTCACACAGCACGAAATATTAAACAGCACGGGAATACTCGCTTTATTAGACGTATGTGTAGTAACCGACCGAGATTCTAGCGTCAAAACCATCGAGCGAATATCACAGGTCATCCGAAAAAACTATCTTCCCCCATACGATTTACAAAAATTATTGAATATGCCTGTTATAACCTGAGAAAAACGGAATATATGAAGAAAAATCCAGACTGTGTGGCGTCTGGATCGAGATTTAAACCACGAAACTTCCGATTATTAGTCGACTGCTCTGACTACTAAGCAAGACCAGGCCGCTTACCACACTTAGTTTGAAGTGTTGTTATATATTGAATATTCCACCACGTTACAGTATATGCACATAAATACAAAATAATTTTTTATCAAAAGAACTTACCTGAAAGTAAAGTTTGTTTGAAATTATATGAAAAGCCTCGTTCAAGAGATCACAATGTAGGACCGTGTTTTGAAAATTTCGAAGGAATCCTAGTTGGGAGCAGAGTTAATTTAAGGAATTCGCATTGACCGGTAAGAAATGAAATGATCGAAAGCACCGGTTAAATTATATGTAAATTGAAGGATATGACGATTTATTCGCTGATATCCCTCTCACCAAACAAAATATTAAACAAAAATAATAATGAAATAATGTTTTATAATGCGAGAATTAAAGTTACGTTGACCATTGTTGTTCACTATAACCGATTGTGCCGTCAAAGCGTACCATAAGACACGAGGTAAGTACAATGACCATCGCGTGAAGAATGGCTATGTATTGAACTGTCCGAACCGCTTGTAAGGCTAGTCGAAGAAATCCTTAACAAATGCACTCAATTAATTCGGGCGTAAATCGAACTATTAAAATGCACTGCAGAAACCGTTGTAGTCACCGTACCGAGGAGTTAACCGAAGGATGTCCGGCGTAGAAGCGTACTTGTACAATATCGAACTCGAAGTATTGGAAGCATTCCGTGTGAGGACCGAGAACGGAGTGTCTTCTCTCGAAGAACTACCGCACTAGTGTACTGCAATCATCTAGACGTAAATCGAACGATCCGAGAGACACTGTCAGAAATTAAGAAGAGATTAATTGAACTCCGTTGCACAACGAAAAATGACCGTAAAGCGCAAACTATAGAAGCCAGAGTTGCCTCGAAGAAGACCGGAATAGAAGTGATTTTTGAGAGAGAAACCAGAAGAAACATGAGCGAAAAGGGGCGGAGGCCGGAAGTGACCGCAAATCAAGAAGAATCTGGAGAGACAATGTCTGTTGACGGTGGGCCTTACTTGAGAGCTCAAAAAACTAGCACCTTTTCTGAACATGCTCCCCGCCTTCAGCAACCTCTGTTGATGAAGAATCGACCGAAAGAGCACAAAGTTTGCAAATCGGTCGCTTGAAGGTCAAAGAGGCCATTTGCAGAGCAATGCCATTTTTAAATGGCGAGATTTTGCTGGAGGTACTCAGAAGACGATCTCGTCCAGAAGTGTTGAAGCTTAACCTAAAGAATTTACCAAAGAGATAACCAAGACTCCGTCGTTGAATAAGTGATCCTTTCGGCATGGTGGTGAGTGCCACGACGAATTAAGTAACCAAGGCTTGAAGCTGAAGTGTCCTCTGAATCGTCCAAGAGGGAAGAAAGTGGCTGAGAATTGAGCACTGCCTCGACTTGCATAAGAAGGGTCGTGAGAAGAGTCGTAAATACAATACATGTAAGTGCAGTTTCGTCCAAAAATCGCCGAAGATCTTGCTTTGTGTATTAAAAGACCACTTTGTCCTCAGGTTAAACAGCGAAGAGATCGTGCTGCTCGTTTCTGTTTACCATGCCTTGTAGAAGGCTCCCAGAGATCCATCTGCCCCGATGAATTTTGTCCCACAGTCACTATATGGTGTATTGCAGATGCCTAGTTGACCACAAAGCCGCCGATAAGCTGCGATGGAGACAAGGAAACAGATGAAAATAGCGCGGTACTTTTTGTAGGTTTTCGCTGGTCGCCCTCGCCAAACCTTGATGGTAAAGGGTCCCACGTAGTACTGACCGGTGTGAAGAAAGGAACGTGACATTGTAATGCTTGGCGAAGGCAGTTGTCCCATGATCTGCTGAGCTTGAAGTCTCCAAACCGAGCACAAGTAGTGTAGCGTAGAATGACGGATCGAATGGAGCGCGGCCGCCCGGAATCCAAAGCGACGTGCGGAGAAATGCTAATGTGAATTGTGTGCCACCGTGAAGAATCCTGAAAAGGGTCGTTTGTTTTGTGTGTGTAGGGGGAGGGGCAAAAACTTACTATGAAAAAACAAACGGCCCTTCAGGACTAAACGGCGTGTAAACTCTGACGAGCAACGTCTACGTGGTGCACATTGAGTGATGCCAATGGTCACGGTAAAGAGTTAAGGCCTAGACAATAATCGAAAATTAAAACTGCGCTCATGAAGCGAGTGGGCGAAACTATTTTGGAAAATGTGAAACGCCAATTTTCGGCAAGAATTTGGGATTTTTGGGAAAAATGTTTCAGACAAAAGTTACGCATTCTTTTACGCAAAATACGATTTCATAATAAAAACTATAAAATTCTATTATAAAAAAAAAACAAAGTTGCCCTTCAAATGCCCTTGAAACAGCCACTGGACGTAAAAATAGTTACTATCGTCAAGTGTCCTCCTCGAAACAGTGAAACTTTTGTGAGACACATTTTTTTGTGTTACCTCCCGTTTTCGATTTATTTCAATGGGTACTTTAAAATGGGACACCCTATTGTAACGGTAATTTTAATCGTTGACATTGAATTATTTTCCCAGGGGAAATTCGAGCTCGATCACAGGTGTAATTAATTGTAGACTTCTGGGTAGGTGAGAGTAGGGTTTATTTATGCGAACAATTAAAAACAGAATGTTAACGTTCGGTTTCTTGGTACCGATAACCAGTTTAATTCATTTAAATTTTGTATTTCCTACGATTATTTTTACAATTCTTTTCGGCTATTTCGTTTACATATGCTCTCGGTGCACTCGAATTGGTAGTCTGTTATTGTTTTGTGCGTTAGTAGTGAGCCGTTTACTCGACACACACACACACACACACACACACACACACACACACACACACACAGAGTTAAACGCGTCGGACTCGCTCTTCGCACCGATATCTCTATTATGTCTCTAACTTTCTCTATCTCTCACTCAGTTCACTTCCTTACTATCTCCTTTCAACTCGCACGCTTATACACTTTTAATCTATCCTACCGGTTTGAATGCTACGCCACCATTTTTTTTTGCGCGGGTAACCAGAAAATATAAACAAAATGATCACAAAAGAGATCAACGGATCACAATAATTTTATTATGAGTGGATGTCAAAGCCTAAAACAATAGAGGTGAAAGTACCACTATCTGTCATTATTTATAATGTCTCGAAAAAACTTGCGATTCTTGTGACCAGCTAACTGTGCCCTTTATCATACATATATCGAGGTCTTTGGATTTTTCTGCAAAAGAAGACGCGTCCTTCGTACTGTGCGCTGAAAAACACTCATCTATCACCGATTGGATTAAAAAGAATTAATTAACCAGTAAAGACCAGTAGAAAAAATACGAGATGGGGACATCATGGGGGTTGTACCTATCGCTTAGAGAACCACCAATTTATTGGGGAGATTCTGCAAGTCTAAAGAATGCACAGGCTCTAAACTTGCGGCTTTCTTAAGTACTACTTCTGCATTCCAAATCATAGATTACTTCAGTTTCGTTGGACGAAATTTAAAAGTTCCTTTAAAAAAACGACAGATGAGACCGATGAGTTCGATACCTTTTCTGCATTTTTACTGCTCGACGAGAGCATTAACATCTTTCGGTGTTAAATGTGCCATACGAAGTACTTTCTTTTAATCTTTTGGACAAAAATAAAAGTACCTTTCCCACAGTAGCATTGAGAAGATCATAGCTAGAACTGACACAAAACGTCCACCAAATTTTCAGCTCTCAACTGTACTGTTTAATCATTGAATTTGGCAGTGACGCTATCATTATAAAAATGGCCGCGTCGGATATTCCTTTTTTTCTATATGCGATCCGGACAGTTTCCTTGCAACCATAAAAAGATCGATCTGCCAACGGATGATGTGTGGACCTGCAGGAGTATAATAATACATTCATTAAGGGTGGAACATGAGGCTTCTCTACTAACATGGAAGTGAATAGTGGGAACCACGGTTATGTGTATATCCCAATGATAATATATGAAAAATATATTTGTTTCGGCGCATCGAACTTTTCGATTGACCGATTATGTATGGTCAAAGCCGAGTAACTGACCATGCGCTGTTGCTATTACTTGCGCGAGATGCGAGGCTGGACTCTTTCTGCACATGTGTACACAATGCAAACTCTAGTCTTTTGCGAACTTCAACAGTATACTGCAGTCAACGGGAGAGCCATAGACCGTCGCGCAGTTTCGAGCCTGCGGGTTGGAGGGTAGGGGGGGGAGGCGTAATAAGGCTTGCTGCTCAGTACCGTAGCTAAATTATCGTACGCTTTGATCGTGCATAAAAAATCTACGCTGTTTATGAATAATAAATGTTTAAATGAATAATAGGTGAAATAATATAAACAACGCGGTATGACTCTCTCTCTCTCTCTCTCTCTCTCTCTCTCTCTCTCTAGAGACGTTGAGACGTGTGTCACATGTGCTCCGTCTTTGAGCCAATTTTTTGTGAAATATAAGTCTATAATAAGGATAAGACTATTACGAAATGTGCGGTTTTGTGTAATGAGCATTTAGAACGATAGATGATTCTGATAGCTATCGAGATCGCGGTATTGTGAACAATTTTAGATATTGAAGTTCGTGTGAAAGTGGTGACGGCGACCATTCGCGCTGCCACGGTGACACGACAATAGCGCATACCACGGCATTTGTGCGAACGCGGACGAAATGGATAGCACGACTGAGTACAATGAATATCGTTGTTCAGCGTGCAAAAAAAGCTATAAAAAGTCAGGTAGTGCGATGCAAGACGTGCCCGAAACTGTTTTATCATCCGGGATGTGTGTGTAAACATAAGGTGTACGATAAAAACAGAGAACTAGTGCCATGTAACGGTCCATTCGATAAATTCGTAGTTGACGAAAGCCAAAAGACGTTGACACCTGGTACAGGTAACAGCAGAGATCGATCGGGTTCGACTGGATCATTTACTGGAAGCAGAGGTATTAGCACGACGGCAAATATCGAAGGAAAAATAGACTGGTTGGTGAAAAATGTGAAAGAAATGAAGGACGAAGTTGCATGCAAGAATGAAGTTAGGGTGATAATTAAGGAAATAGTACAAGAAGAATTGAAGGGCATGAAGATCGAAATGGAAGAAATAAAAAAGATGATACAAGGAGGAGTTCTAGGTACAACAAGGGAAGTAACAAGAACCTATAGTGGAGCAGTCAAAGAAAAGAAAAAGGAGACGGTTATAATTATTAAGCCTAACGAACAACAAGAAAGTGAGGCCACGAAAAAGAAGATCAAAGAAAAGATAGACATAAAAAACATGGCTGTGGGAGTAACAGGGTTAAAGAAAGGCAGTAATGGAACTGTGATTTTGGGCTGTGAAACGACAGAGGAAATAGAAAAGCTAAAGACCATAGTACAAGAGAAAATGGGCGAGGGATTTAAAGTTATGGAAACAAAGCAACAAAAACCAAAAATTAAGATCGTTAACATGGAAATGGACGAACTAGAGCTGGTGGATGATGAGCTGGTTGAAACAATAAATAAACAGAATGGAATGGAAGAAAAGGAAGGAAGGGAGATGAAAAATGTCAAAAGAATAAACAAAGAAGAGAGACACGAAGGATCAGTAATAATGATAGTGGATGAAGGAACCCACCAAGAGATACTGAACAAAGGTAAGATCAGCGTGGGATGGAGAAAATGTCCGGTTTACAACCACGTCAATGTGAAGCGATGCTACAAATGTTGGGGCTACTATCATATAGCCAAGAACTGCACAAGAAAGGAAACATGCCATAAATGTGCGGGAAATCACGAAACGAGTAAATGTACAGCGACGAAAAACAAGTGCATCAACTGCATGTTTAAAAACCAAGCATACAACTTAGAGATAAACATGGAACATGATGCATTAGATCGGGAATGCCCAACGTACAAAAGAGCAATCCAAGAAGAGAAGAGGAGAGCAGGATGGGACGATTAGCAATTACTGAAGGAGGAAATGCTATGGTATACAAATGCACAAAGTCTGATAGCACATAAGGATGAAATACGATACCAAATAGTGGATAAAATGAAAACCGCATTCATAGCGTTATCAGAGACCAGAGTGACAGCTGAAATTGGTGACAGAGAAGTGTATATGCCGGGCTATAGTGCAGTCAGATGTGATGCGGAGAATAGAAATACAGGTGGTGTAATCTTATACATAAGAGATGATATTAAATATGATATGATACCAATAAATAAAATAGAATCAAACTGCTGGTGTGCTGGAATAGAGGTCAAGGACGAACATTATAAAGGAGTGATAGTAATTGTGTATCATTCGCCAAGTGCGTCAGATGCTGAATTTATAGGACACATAGAAAACATAACTGAGAAACTAACAATAAAAGGAGACTGTTTGATACTAGGTGATTTTGATATAGATGTCACGGTAGAAACGTTCTACAAAAAGAGGTTGATAACAGGAATGCTGAGTCTAGGAATGAAGCAATACGTTAATAAACCAACAAGAATAACGCAAGACAGTCGAACTACTATCGATTTATTATTTGCTAATAGGTGTGCACAAGTGCAGATGGAACATGAGCCAAAGATAACGGATCATGCATGGATAAAAGACATATTAGGTAACAGGAAGGAAAGAAATGAGTATAGAGAATATAAAACAAGAAACTATAGTAAAATTGATGTGAAGGAATTTACACGGATGTTAAGCATTACCACAAGACAAGTTCAAGAGGTAGAAGTAAGCCAAAGAGCAAGGATGCTCGTTGATAACATAGTGGGTGCTCTAGATAGGTTTGCACCCAGAAAAATAGTGAAGATTCCAAGCGTATGGGATGGAAAAAAATGGTATTCAGAAGACATAATAGTAGCTGCAAGAAGAAGAGATAAGGCATACGGAGTAGCAATTACTACTGGTTTGGAGGAGCATTGGCAGCAATTTAAAGTAGAAAGGAATGCGGTAGTTAAATTAATAAGAGAAAAGAAAAAGGAATATTATGAAAAGATGATAGACGATAATAAGAAGGATCCGACAAAAATGTGGAAAACGTTAAAAGAAGTAATTAAAGAAGAATCAATGGGTACTAGAGAAGTAGAGAATATAGATTTTGAGATATTGAATGACATGATGGGAGGTAGTATAGCTGATAAATTTAATGTGTTCTATGTGCAAAGTGTAAAGAATATAGTCAATTCAATACAACGGGATACGTCTGGAAGTCCAAACCAAAGAAGAATTATAACGGGGATAAGGATGAACAATAAAAGCATAATGGAAAACTTCAATCATATTGAAATAAAGGATCTGGAGAAGATAGTGATGGGACTCCCGAAAAAGAAGGGAACGGAAGAAGGAATATCAAGTGATATACTAAAAATGGCATTCAGTGCAATAAAAGAGGAATTTGTGGAAATAATAAATGGATCCCTACGGGAGGGATGTTGCCCGGACAGCTGGAAAACTTCTACAATTATACCGATCCCAAAAATAAACAAAGCCATAAAAGCAAGTCATTACAGACCAATTAATATGTTGCCATTATACGAAAAAGTGCTCGAATTAGTAGTAAAAAATCAAATTGAAAAATATTTAGAAACCAATGACATCATAACGGAGCATCAGTCAGGATTTAGAAAGCAATATTCGTGTGAAACGGCGATTCAAACTGTTGTAGATGAATGGAAAGTTTACATTAGTGAAGGAAAAATGGTAGGAGTAATATTCATGGATTTAAAAAGAGCGTTTGAGACAATCGACAGGGATATATTATTAGACAAATTATACCAATATGGAATTAGAGACAGGGTATTAGAGTGGTTCAGAACGTACTTAAGAAATAAAACACAGCAAGTTCGATTCAATGATAAATGGTCTGAAGTTATTCCCAACGAATATGGGGTACCGCAGGGATCAGTACTAGGGCCGTTGCTGTTTATTATATACTACTGTGTTCAAAAAGTAAGGTGAATTTTGTTTCAAAATAAATTTTTTTTATTTATTCTTCCAAATCGATTTCGTCCCCCTCAAAATAATCCCCCCTAGCTACAATACACTTATGCCAACGTCTTTTCCAATCTTTGAAGCATGCTAAAAAGTCGTCCTTAGGTATAGCCTTCAATGCGCGTAGCGATTCACGTTTGATCTCTTCAATCGACTCAAAAAGATTTCCCCGGAGTGGTCTCTTGAGCTTTGGGAACAGCCAGAAGTCACACGGTGCTAAATCAGGCGAATACGGTGGTAGTGGAGCGACATGAGTGGAGTTTTTGGCGAAAAACTCACAAAGAACCAGTGCTGTGTGCGACGGTGCATTATCGTGGTACAAAATCCAAGTGTTGTCTTTCCATAATTCTGGCCTTTTCTTACGAATAGTTTCACGCAAACGATGCATAACACTTAAATAACATTCCTTGTTGACAGTTTGGCCAGTGGGAAGGAATTCGTAATGCACCACACCACGATAATCGAAGAAAACTGTCAACAGGACCTTGATTTTTGAGCGACTTTGGCATGGATTTTTCGATCTCGGTTCACCTTTGGCACGATATTCGCTCGATTGATCGGTTGTTTCCGGATCATAGGCATAAATCCAAGTCTCATCGCCCGTAATAATTTGTTTGTAGACGTCCTGATAGTCTGAAATCATTGATTCACATGCTTGAACGCGACGCTCTTTTTCGAAAAAGTTGAGAAATTTTGGCACCAAACGCGATTTGACTCTTCTGAGGCACAAATGATCCTTCAAAATTGCTTGCACTGATCCAATTGATATTGCAAACATGTCGGCAGGGTCTGGAATTGTTAATCAACGATTTTCGAGCACCCATTCCTTGATTTTCTTGATGTGTTGCTCATTAATTGACGTCGATTGTCGTCCAGAGCGTTCCAAATCATCAATACGTTCTCTGCCTTCTTTGAAGTCTTTGTACCACTTGTAAACATTTTTCTGTGACATAGTCTCGTCACCGAAGGCCTTTTGTAACATTCGATACGTTTCAGCGGCGGAAATTTCATTCCGCAAGCAAAATTTAATAGCACTTCCTTGCTCAACAAAATTCGACATTGTAAAAATCGCCAAATTCACTTTTCTTTGTTCACAAAACCAAGCGTAAACTAAAAACTAATGATGATATTGACATGTAATTTGTCACAGATGTCACTAACAGTTCTACCAACTTGAAAAAAAATTCATTTGTCCGATTCGGTTAACGCGGGAAGTTTAAATTAAAAATTCACCTTACTTTTTGAACACAGTAGTATATAAATGATATAGTTAACTTGTGTCCAGAGGAATGTGCAATAAAAATGTTTGCTGATGACACAGTGATATATGTACCTGGAAAAAGCAGCGCGGAAGTGAAGAGAAAGATGAATATGTTATTGAGTATAGTAGAAAAGCGGATGGAAAGACATAAATTAAAAATGAATGTAGAGAAAACAAAATATATGATTGTCAGCAGTGTAAGGAAAGTCGTGAGTAGGAATATTGTACTGAAGTGTTTGGATGGAACGAAACTTGAGAAAGTAGAGTCAATAAAATATTTGGGTATTATTACTGATGACAAGCTACGATTCAAAGACCACTGTGAGTATATGTTAAAAAAAATAGGGAAAAACGAGCTTTCTAAACAGAATGGGGAATTATGTATCTGCGTATACGCGATGTGTGATATATAAACCAATCATAGCACCTCACTTT
>OZ012708.1:35459644-35467144 GCA_963942595.1 Cylloceria caligata
CACCCCCTTTTTGAATTATAAAGCGTTTCTTCACTCTCCAATTATATTTCCGCTGCTTACGAGCGACTGTACAAACACGACTACCACTACGTTGTTTTGTCACACATCCTGAGACAAGCTGTCGAAGTATATTTTTATATTTTTTTGAACGTTTTTTAACACTTGACTTGACACAAATAACTCCTTGTAAAATGTTTAACGCGCATTCACAGATACAATTGATTAGAGGTTTATCAGCATTACGCAATATTGATTTTCGCTGTTTTTTATTTGAATGACAAATACCGTTAAGTAGGGCTATACAACGTTCATCGAATGGAATGTAATGTGTATTTTTCTTATTCTTTTTCTTCGCTCTGGTGCTATCCCTCATTATTACAGCTTCACAGTTGATGTATTACGGGTGAATGCCCGAGTCTTTTCGCGTGATGCGTACACGACTCATATCCATTAGCGACTGATGTGGTGTCTACTTGTGCTTCCAATTAAATACGTTGACGAGTGTTTTTCGGCATGTAGACCAGCATTCGTGGATCATCGGGAAATATCATTATACGACATCTACAATAATCGGGTGTCGATTGTTTAAGATCCAAGAGTAGATAACCGTGTGGCTGTGCGGTAGCAACGTAATATGACTCGGTTAGAAATCGTGGATTCTCGGGGTATACTTGTCTCGCTAGATGTGTAATTTGTGCTCGATCACGTGGATTTTTAAATATCACCATATAATTGGCGTTTAATGATATAACACGTTGTCCGTGTCCCTGATGGAAAATATTTTGTGTGATAAAAATCACACTAATATTTTTATGATTGCTACATTTTGTGAAAAGGTCGACAATGGTATTATTTGAGGATTCGCGCATTAAATAATCGATAATAACCTATTTTTTCAAGTTATTGTCGCTCGAATAATCCTCCTGTTGCGGTAGACCCTCGATAAATTCAATTTTTGGGATTTTGGATTTTTTATTACTTCCAGTCTTAGTAATTAACGACGACGGTTGTTGTTGTTCACATGTGCTATTCAGTGCAGCGATATCAGAATCGAGAGTATCTCCATAATAAAATATAATTCGGTCAAATTCAACGTTACTCATTGAATTGAGAAACTTTAGAAATTTCTCACGAAAACTGTTTTCCCACATCCAGTGGGGCCACAAATCAGCGACGTCCACGGATGTTTCCAGCGTACATCCATTATTTTTACTTATAATGCGTGACAAATCCACGATACCATTGATGATGATGATGATGATGATGACGGTGAATATCGTAGAGCAGCGAGATGCAAAATCGCATACACTAAGTGCGCAATAAGCATGTTACTCAGCCGGGCGGCGGCGGCTGCGCGTACCCACACGTCGTTATGAGCTTATTAGACGTGTGCGCGGGCGCGGTTCAGCTTATACAGATACACGCTCGCCTGGTCATGAGCTTATTGCGAGCGTGTCACCGCGGCACATGCGCACAATTTAGCTTTTTAAAGCGCATGTGTATTCAGAAGATTGTATTTTTTTGTTTTTCACTATTTGACGTACATTTTAAATAAATTTTTCAAAGCAACTATTAATGCTGATGATGCTGTGTAAAAAACACGTTTAAATAGCATACATGTTTCTTTATTGTAGAGAGAGAGTATTATACATAAAAATATTAATAATTTCAATTTATACTGAGGCGAGACATGGGTGGGAAGGGTTATCGACGACGACGAGCCACGTGTGTATTTAAGAAAAGTAATGCAATAATTATCTTAACATCTACAACTGGTAAAATTAATTATTATTATCATAATCATGTGTTATCGCGTGAATTATGAAAAATTAATTCTTGCGTAACCGAGGGCAATCGTTCTTCGATCATTCTTCAAACGGTTTTGAAGCCACCAGAGAAATGTCTGTGATTAATTTTTTCATCTCCTGTGTTATGAACGGAACACAAAATATCTGCAACTCCATGCGTTGATCAGCTTTCCAGCCATAATTCGTACAGGCCCCGAAATATGATGCTATCTCGGTCAAGGCATCTTGTAGTTTACACCACTTAGTAGATTCAAAGGTAATACCACCCGACGAGTTATTATGCTGCAGCTTAACGACCGGTGTAACGTCACCGCTTGCGCGTACCTGAAGACCCACAGTTATCCTCTTTGTTTCCGAGTAGTTCAAATTGTATGTTGTAGCAAGCAACAACGGTGCTTCAAAATGTTCCATGGTTGATAGAAAATACAACAGAGCGACACAGAAAAATGAATAAATGATGAGGGAAACGAAGCTACGATAACTGTATTTCGTAGCTTGTCACCGGTCGGACTGCCACCCGATCCTCTCTACAAATGTTTTTATAGACAGGTGTGAATCGTCTCATATGTTGGAATGGTGGGGGCAAGCGTTTACCTCCACCAACGTAACCTTAGTAGAGCATATAGAGAAGTTATACTTCTGTATACTACAAATTATTGTAGTGTAAAAATTGTTTATTCCATCACAAATAGATATTTCATAGCGAAAAATTTGAAACATTATAGCAAACCCCCTCTGGCCTGATGTAGTTACGTTTCAGTGATGGTCGAAAGAATTTTGCATTTTAATGAGTCTCCGGTAGATGGAAAACACTTGAACGTTATACGTATAAGAATAAATATACGAATTTTCATATTGTGCGTCTACCTGTACGAAAAAGTATCTATGACCCCCCCCGCCCTGGAGGGTCAGCGCCGTCAGTACGACCGATTGTAAATATGTATAAACAGGCGCCGTATTGTATTGACCATATACAAATTCAATAGCTAGCGTCTGTACATTGGAACATAATTTATTACGTCGCTCGAGGGTTTTCAGTTTTCCACCAAAGTCTGATAATTATCATTGTTGTAGCAGTGTAAGGGTTGAGTGACAATGAAACGTTTGCCGGGTATACCATTTTTGAATAAGTAAATATGAATATAATTAAATGTAAAGAGAGTAGCGAGAACGAAAAATTTCTCGTAATATATTTTTGAAAATGAATTTATTATAAGAATGTATACTGAATATAATTGTGTAAAGTAAGCTAGTTCACAAGCGTAGAATTTGCGTTTATTGTCTTGTATACACGTGTTACATATGTATATATGAATGGAGCCTGTCTATTTTATCAATGCAGTCTAGTATAAAAACCGCCGACGTTTCGTATTACCGTATTATAAATAGATACCAAAAGTGCATATATAAATGTAAATTAAGAATGTCTGTTTCAGACAATACAGCTTTCTTAGAAAAACAGGCGGAGTGTAGCGCTTCATGTTTACACTCTAGCCAAAGTGCTAGTACGAATTAAATCATCTTTAAGAAATAGCAGGCGCCTACGCTGGTTGACACTGAAGCAGCGTTATCGGTGTAAGAATGTCTGTTTAGACAATACAGCTTTCTAGAGAAAACGGTAGGCGTGCATGGGTTCATGCTTACAACCTTTCCAAAGAGGTAGTACGAAATAAATTATCTTTAAGAAATAGTGCACGACTGTGTGTAGCCCTCAACCCCTTGTGAAGACACTCTGTCACTGTACAGGGGCGCAAGGTTGCTATCTTTCAAAATTTTTCTCGATTTCTGCATTTATCGTGAAGTCAAAATATATTGAAACGTTTCGCGATTTTATATCACTCTTAATTTTCGCTACGAGACGCGTTTGTTCGGCGGCGGCGTAAAATCGCGTAGTTTTATAATTTTGTTTCGAGCGATATCATCCTAGATCGTTTGGAAAGTGGAGCTTGCTCGAAACCAGTTCGTGCTCTGGGCTGGATGGAATGAGAAGTGTCTGTGGTTTTATGGATTCGCAATCAATCTATTAGGTTGTTATTAGTATTTTTATTGTTGTTGTTTGTGAGACCTCAGTTTAGGTTTTTGTTGCGTCGCATTTGTCCGTGAAGGACATGCAATACCCTTCATCATTGGTCTTTTTATTGATTGGGTAATTTCTATCTTCTTTATGGTGCTGAAGGCACTTGATTGTTTGATAAGTCTGATTGATTGTGTTGGATAATCAGCTGGCGCACGGCGATCGATATTTGCCGTGCGTCGACCTGTTGCTGTGCTCGAGCACGCAGCGTTCGGTTAGGCGGAGATAGCCGACGCAGGGCTTCGCGGAGCCGAGGTTGTGCCTCGTAGGCATGCCGCGTCGATAGAGAGGGTGTCTCTCTCGCTTGACTTCGGCGTTGCTCACCGGCTATCTCTCTCAATTGACTTCAGCGTCCAACGACGCTTTCATATTCCGCAGCCATATTGGATATTTTGACACTTACGTGAAAATCCGCACGGAACAGCGCACGCACTTTTCAAGGCTCGGACAATTTCACTCTTCTCAACCGGATTATCTCACCTTCGTTTGCTCAACAGGACTCAAAATCAGGTACGAGTGCATTGTTATAATTTACCATAAATTCAATGGCAATGAGGAGTTGGATTCTCATCGGTACATCAACATTTTTGGTCTCACTTTTTGGCGGCATTGCAGCACATGTCACGCCACGTTTCCTCTCAGCTTAATTTGCCGGTATAATTAATATAATTATGCAGGTGTACTATATTCGCTGTGCTACGCAGTGCTGCCTGTGTAGCTTGTCTCATACATGTAGTGCACTCAAGCAATTTCAATTCCAAGTGCTCTTATTTGTTCACTGCAACCTCTCTGCATTAAGCTGCTGAGAGCTTGCTGTGAATTGTAATACCACCTTACGCACTCATATATCTCACTGCGTTGCATGCTCCGCAGCACTGGCTGCGGTGCGCACATCACTCTCAGTACATACAGCACACAATTAATATAATTGTGTGCTGGTTCTCAGTCCATATCATCAAATTTAGCCTATTTAATTAAATTCAGTTTTCTAATTCTCAAATTTTTGGTGTATTTATTTTCATTATTTTATATTTTTCTAAATTTAGTATATTTTGTGTTTCCTTTCATATTTAAAATAACTGTTTTAAAATGTATTATCACATTGTGTGTGCGGAAAGTAATAAACCACTTTCTCCAAATTCCATCTACTAGTCTGGTTTTATTTCCACCCTGTTGTGAGTGAAGTCTCATATTTTTCCAATATATTCGCAGGTTCAAGATCTGTTAAGTTACACCGGATGGATTTCTCAAACAGATTGTTAGTTTTGACAGAGGTAGGAAGGACGTTCGTAGGACGATCTGGTCGTTCGTACGGGTTTTAACGTTCGCCTGCGAGAGTTTTTTTTAAATCTACGTATGCGGAATTGCTTCCGGTGTTTCGGGTTTTGACGCTATAATTCGTAAAGTGATGAGATATCACTTGTACGGAGCTTACCACTGAATTTATCTGTTTAGGGGTTGTCGCGTTTGCTGATACGCGATTTTTCTAATACTACGTAAATGGAATGATAAATCTCCATTTCCTTTTGGGTTTTGATGCTATTATTCGTAAAGTGATGAAATATCACTTGTACGGAGCTTAACACTCAATTTATCTGTTTTAGGGATTATCGCGTTTGTTAATACGCGATTTTCTAATACTACGTAAGTGAAATAATAAATTTCCAGTTCTTTTTGGGTTTTGATTCTATTATTCGTAAAGGGATGAGATATCGCCTTTACGGAGCTCAACACTCAATTTGTCTATTTCGGGGTTATCGCGTTTGCTAATGCGTGAGTGTCGAATATTGTGTAATTTTGATTTTGAGTATTTCTTGAATTGCTTTAGGATATCATTGGTCGAATCTAGATGGCCATTGGCGCTTCGCGTGTCTGTATTTATGCGTTGCAAGGTGTTGCCTAGCTGCTGGGCTTAGTCCTCATACGGGGCGTTCCTTGGTACCTTCGTTAGATGTACCGGTCCGCCTTTTTTTAATCATCGGACGTCTAGCTGGTGTTGTGCTATTTAGGATGTTATTGTTTTGAAATGCCCGTTCGCGAGATCTGTCTTTTGAGGCTCCGCCCTGCTAATGGTCGCGCGGAGATCTTATAGTAGGAACGCGAGTGTCGTGTGGTGAGGTGGTGTGTGTGTGTGATTTTACCTACCTATCTTTACTCGTCTTTGTTATTGTTTGGGTCCTTAGCTATAGCTCGCTGTTCGCAAAAGACACCGGGTTCGAAGCTATGACCAACTAGCTCTTCCTGTACCCCGGATACTGAGGCCTTTAGTCGCACTTAATTAAGCCACCTTATTGCGCCTTTAAGGGCTTTACAATTTGGTATTTTAATTAGTGAGATTGGCCGAGGTATCCGTTCGCAGCAGGTGGTAGTTGGTGCTGGCCCTGAGGTGGTCCCACCCACGCAGGTATACCCTACGAGTCCAGTGCGCGTGGTGCAGCAAGGGATGCCACTCCCTTAACCTGGAAATACACGTGCTTCTTCACTCTTCAAAAGACATGTAGCCACGGCGCTATGCGTGGGGACACGTTAATGACAGAGTGCCCTAACGCTGCGATTGGAGGCGGCCAAGGCGCAATGCAGGGGAGCCCTTTCCTCGCAGAGTATCCTAATTAATTCGTTTACTCAACTGACGGCCAGGACGCAATGCCAGGGAATCAGTTGAGCAAAAGAATACTGCTTACTACCATGATATTTCCCAAACGGTTAGTTCTTATCGGTATAGTTTCGTTCGGTCAAACGACGGCCAAGCGCAATGCAGGGGAATCGATTGATCGAAAGAACACTGTTTTCGTTACATTCTGAATTTAAAATGAATTTATGATCACTGTCGGGCAGCACTTCGTCTTGAAGAACAGATTTTCAACAAGAGCCCCGAGGTTTGTCCGGTCGTGGTTTATATAGTTTGGTGGATAGACCCCGAGGGGGTGTTTTTGGGTATGTCACGTGATGTTTGTCGCTCTTCAATCACTAGGTGAGGGAGGTGCGGGGTGATGTATCGGTGTACCGTTATTTCTATATTTAGCCGGGCTTTGTCTTTTCTGAGTTTGAACCGCGGTTGTAGCGAGGTTGAATTTTGTTGGTCTGTGTTAAATTTCCACCCGCAGGAGGTTCAAACTTTTCCTGAGAGTTTTTTACCGTTTGATTAATGTTTTTACTAATTATTGTCATGTGGGGTCTTACTTATTCTTTGTATGTTTTTCCTTGTCTAACTTCTGGTTCGATTCGCGCTAGGGTTGCTTCATTATTGTGAATTTGGTGTTTTACAATGTGTTTTCTAGATGTTTTTCCTAGATTTTTGTGTTGTTCTTACTTTTGAGTGTTTTATCCGGGTAGGGCTTGCCCTAGTCTTGATTTGTTAATTGTTTTTTGTAAGATTTCGGTTCGTTTTACGTCTTTATTTTGTTATTAATACTTGATCCTTGAGTGGGGGTATGTGGTGAGGTTTCATGTGGAATCCCCTTGTCGTTCGCTCTTGAAAATTTGTGGAATTTCAAAAGTTCCACTAATTCTTTTGTAATTTCGCCGTATCGTGACGTTCTCTGCGCATCGCGTCGGTGTGGTATGGTTGGCTTAAAGGGTGAAGCTGAATATGCCTTCTTAGCACGGTAAGGCATTTGT
>OZ012708.1:35472144-35665837 GCA_963942595.1 Cylloceria caligata
TTCAGTATGCCGCCCTATGTCAAAGAGTTAGTCCCAACGGCTGATAAAGAGCTCGTGCCCGGTCCGGTGGCGGATACTAGTCAAACAGTGCCCCCCGCTGTGAATAGCGAGAAGTCGTGCGACGATTGTGGACGAATGTTCCACAACCCCTATTGTTTCGCTAACCATTAAAAACCGTTGGTTAACCGCTATAAGCTGCAACAGCTTCAAAAATCTATTTGCGAGACTTACCGTATTTGTAAATCTTGTGATAAAGTTATGAGTAATAATCACAAGATTCACGAATGCGGTATTTCTTTTTGTCGTTCGTGACGTAGTTCGCATGGCTACAATGATCGTTGCTATATGCAAATTGTGAAACCACGGAAAGAATTGGAACCGGTCGCGGGACACCTTGAAACGCTATTTATATTTTATGATTTTGAAACGCGCCAGGATAAGCCGTCTATTACTCCAAATACGGGAGACGACTCGTTCGAGCACGTAGTCACTCATTGTGTAGCGCAACAGCTGTGTGAGCTTTGTTTTTCAGCGGGAGAGCATCTACCCTCGAGCAGTTGCTCGTGGTGCGGTGTGCGAGAGTTTTTATTCAAAAATAATCCAGTAGATGAATTTATAGATTTGGCCTTGCGACCTTCTACGAAATTTCGTAATATAGTGTGTATAGCACACAACGCCAATTCATTTGACAGCCAATTTGTATTGCGAAGTATCGTAGAATGTTCCACGGATATGCCCACACCCAGTATAATCTTGACCGATAATTCAATAGTTTCGATGCGAGTGGGCCGCACGACTTTTATAGACAGCATAAATTATTTTCATATACGACTCAGTGCCTTACCCAAAGCCTTTGGGTTTAGCAAGCAACTGACCAAGGGTTATTTCCCGCACCTCTGCAACACTGAAGATGCACGAGGCGGTGTTCTCCCCGCAGTTACGTATTACTCGCCCGACACAATGAGTAAACCAGACCGCGCGGAATTTTATGAATGGTACGGTGAGCAAGTCGATAAAGTCGTAACATTTGATTTTGAAAAAGAAATTTTTAAGTATTTGAAGATGGATGTTGACATACTCCGTCGAGCTTGCTTCGAATTTCGGAAAAAATTTTTATCCGTAGGTAATACATGCCCATTCACCGAGGCTACTACGATAGCATCGGCTTGCTCGGTTGTGTACCGTCGTAATTTTCTAAGACCCGACACAATTGGTCTTATACCTGCCGGTGGTTATATGCGTGCGGAAAATCACTCACAGCAGGCCGTCGACTGGCTATTATGGGTCGAGCATGAGCTCGGTCATGCGCTTATTCACGCGGGTCGCACCCGTGAACATAAGCTACCCGAAGGGCCACGTGTCGACGGCTATATAGAGGTAAACAATCGTCGTATTGTTTATCAATACCATGGTTGTTACTGGTAGTTACTGTACTTATGTAAATACATTTTTGAAAATTAAACAGGAGGCGAGCGGTTGGCCCGAGCACTGTATCGACGAAGCGTCTCGCGAGGAATATATAGATTATTACGAACGCGTGGAGGGTATCCGGCTGAACGCTAACATCATTACGCGTAATCAGGGCTTACGCTCAGCTGCTAAGCTTTGCTTAAATTCGTTCTGGGTTAAGTTCGGTCAGCGGGATAACCTGACGCACACGGAAATAATTAACACTCGCGAGAAGCTATTGTTGTATTTGTACGACAATGAGAAAGAAATTCAACGCCTGCTACCAGTTAACGACGATTTGTTACATTTAAACTGGATATCTCGTGAGGAGGCTATTACCCCTAGCCCCTTAACTAGTGTGGTTATAGCTGCATTTACAACGGCCTTGGCCCGTCTGAAACTTTATAGCTACCTCGAGCTATTGAACAGACGGGTTTTGTATTACGACACGGACTCTGTTATTTACGTGAGTACTGGTGATGATGCTTGGGAGCCCTCGGTAGGTAATTTCCTCGGCGACATGACCAACGAGTTGATATCGGTGGCTCCGAACGCTTATATCAACTTGTTCGTCTCCGGTGGCCCGAAATTTTATGGTTATACGGTTACGACTACCGAGGATCCTGAAACGGTGGTGGATACTGTTTGTAAAGTGAAGGGGATAAGTTTGAATTATAAAAACGCGGAAACAATTAATTTTAATTCAATAAGTGAGCTCATAAAATCGGAATTACCGTCGTTTAGTAATACAGTATTTAATTAAAAATTTCATTCAATTCAAAGAACGCCACTCCACAACGTCATCACCCGTACAATGTACAAAACTTGTCGTGTCGTATGTCGTAAACGTCGCCATATTACACACCGGTTATCAGTACCGTTTGGTTTTAAAGATAACGATGTTGATGATGGCTAGTAACATCTATTCGTAATATAAACTTTTGTAAATATGTAAATATGTATCAACATGTAAATAGAATGCGCTCGCCTCTGTGTGTGTGGTCATTTATGTATATTGTTTGCAGATAATTTTTCACAATTGTTTTGCACTTGTAACTTTGTGTGTGTGTGTTATGTGCATATAGATACAGTGCGTGCGTGTGTGTGTGTGTGTAAATGCGTACATTTATCTGTACAGCCTTGTACATTTTTTTATTCTTTATGAATATTATTGTATATATGTATATGTGTAAAAACGATAAAAATATATGGCTTTATTTATATAATTTTTTAAATGATAATAAAAACACGTATATACAATCGTGTACAGAGCAATATTATATGCGGATTTATTTGTATAATTTTGTGAAATTATAATAAAAACACGTATATACAAACGTGTGCAGAACCATTTGAAATTCGTATGAATAAATTCGAAACTTTGAATTTCCTGTCTTATTATTCGAAAGTACTCCCACCATACACATAATCCCACCATTTCATATTTAACTATGCTGGCCATCGACGCGAGATGTATATATCTAATTGTAACAGCTGTGAAAAAAGTTAGTTGAAAAGGAAACGTCGTTGTGAAAGTATCTTTACCTCTCTTTCCACAATGAATACTATTGGTAGTATACTCATGATCGACTGCTGCAAGGTTCCCCGAGACTTCACCAAAGCTGAGCTCGCGTACATACCGAAACCGCTGCTATTGAAACATTGGGGCGGAAAAATAGAAATTCTGTATGACAAACTACCGGAGGAGCTGAAGGTTGACCGTGAGGTCTCCTCGTACATGCTGTGCTATATACATTACATCAAACCGGGTCCGAAACTGGAAATTGACGGTCGTCCACCTGCTTGCCGTGACTGCCACGGATGCCATTGAAAATTACGGATGAACAATATATGTTCGTTGGACGAGAATGTTAAAATAAAAAAGTTTTTTATGAAACTAAAAAATAACGAGCGTTTTCATTTACCGTTGTTGTAAATAGTCGTTTCAATTAATACATTTTTTTAATTAACAAAAATTTAAAAAAAGACACGGAGGGGTCTCGGTTATCGACGACTGGAAGGAAACCGGTTGATGGGAGTGCAGAATATTATTTACCGCGAGACCCAGTCTACTTATCTTCCGTAAGTCCCAAATTTGCTGTAGCGATGGTCTTCTACATACCGACGGTTGACAACCGATCCGCTTTACCGATTGCCGATACATTTTCGGCTAGACAGACTACCAAGATTCAATCTTCTTTACCACCTGTCGGTAACACGGTTACCGACAGTAGCGCATCGGTAATTAATTTTCTGTTGGACCGGCTGCCAACATTCGATCTTCTTTACCGACCGACGGTAACACAACTACCGACAGTAGATGGCGCGTTGCTAATTGATTTTCTACTGGACCGGCTGCTAACATTCCATTTTCTTTACCGACGATCGGTAACACGTTTACCAACATTAGATGGCGCATCGGCAATCAAGTACGAGTCAAAATCATGGCGCTGCGACGCTGTACCAATCAGAACACTAGGATAGGTAAACTGGGGGTGGAGACTGGTGGGGACCAATCAGGGATGGGGTTAGGGGGGTGGGGGTTGTGGGGATCAATCAGGAACGGGGGTGGGGTAGTGGGGGTAGAAAGCCCCCTGGAACAACCAATGAGGAAGCAGCAGGGGAGGGGTGGTGGTGGGGAGGGGCGGGGCTAACCTAGGCACGCCCTGGCGCCAGCCGGCCACGCCCTGTCTTTCTATAACGGGCCCCTTTTACTCATGCTGATAATTCCGTTATACCCGGAAAATAATCATTTACGCGTGCCGTCCGCACTTGATATATATACAGGGTGTCCGCCGGGAAGGTATACTACTTTGTTTGTTTATAATTTTTGATTAAATGAAAGAGAATGGATCTTATATTGATAAATGTTTTATTTAATGTCGGCAATTATGTATGGAATACAATATCAGATAAATGTCCGCCTCTGTTAGCCTCACAAATGCGAGCCCTTTTGAGCACATTTTTCATTACATTCTCACACATTTCAAGCGGTATTTCATTAATTTCATCACGAATATTTTGTTTGAGTTGCTCAAGCGTTTCTGGTTTGTTTGCATAAGTCTTGCTTTTTAGATATCCCCACAAAAAGAAGTCCGGAGCAGTCAAATCAGGCGACCGTGGAGGCCAATCAACATCACCATTTTTTGAAATAACTTGTTGTGGAAAGAGGTCTCGCAGTAATTCCATTGTAATCCTGGCTGTATGCGATGTGGCACCGTCTTGTTGATACCACATGTTAATCAAGCCCAAAGCATGCAGTTGTGGCGTTAAAAAGTTTTCAATCATCACGATATCGCTCCCCATTCACAGCTACCGTTACGCCGTTTTGATTTTCAAAGAAGTAAGGTCCAATGATTCCTCCTGACCAAATTGCACACCAGACTGTCACTTTTAATGGATGTAAAGGTGACTGATGAATAATTTGAGGGTTTTCCATTGCCCAGAACCGACTATTCTGTTTATTCACATATCCATTTAAATGAAAATGTGCCTCGTCACTCATTATGATTTTTTCATGAAAATCGGGGTTGTCATGGGCGAGCTGTAACATCCTATTGGCAAAATGTTTTAACGATTAAAACACGTTGGTTTATCGAATATTTTTCCATAATAAATTTGCCACGTGTCTACTTCACGACTGCCAAATATGAACTGTCAAGACTAATGTTTACCAAAATGGCGGCAAAACAAAGTAGTATACCTTCCCGGCGGACACCCTGTATATAAATCGTACGCGAGAGCTACGGGATAAGAGCTCAACACTGTTTATCTCGTTTCGGAAACCACACAAGCCTGCTATAACTCAGACCTTAAGTGACTGAATAAAATCTACACTAGCTGCAGCTGGTGTGGATACAAAGATTTTTTCGGCGTACAGTATACGATACGCTTCGACGTCTGCAGTGAAGCCGGGTGGAGTCAATATGGAAACAATTCAAAAGACAGCAGGATGGACCAAAGCTTCACAAACGTTCCCCAAATATTATAATGTAAGTATAGTGGAAGAGGCATATATCATATTTGCAAGATTTATTCTGGAACTATGAAGTTAATAAGTAGAGTTTGATTAAGAAGAAAAAAAAACAATATCTGCTGTAATATGCTGTCAACATCTACCATATGACTTACGGTAGTGCTTTAAAGAAATTGAGTAACACATCATGAGGGCCTCGTGGTGATGAGAAAAAGTTTTAGCTTTACTATAAACCTGCGGCGACATCGGCATGGGGAGAGGGGTATTACGATGTGATCTCTTCGGAAGAGGCGCTGCATACAATTACGATGGAACTTACAGGTAAGTTCGTTTAATCGTTCAATTAGTAATCACACACAATCGAACGAGATAAATAGTATGCAAGCACACGAAAATCAGAGTAGATATAGGTACGAGGGTGGATCAATAACTCAGTGACTTTTTGAATTTCCCGCGTTGTCACTTGAAAAGCAACACCGTTCCCGTCAACTGCCATCTGTCGATTGACTGCTGTGAAATTTGGAGCAAGCTCCGTCATTTAGTTTGTGTTTGACAGCCATTGAAAGCAGACAACCGCATAAATTATTACGAAAAAGGAAAAAAGTGAATTTCGTGTACGCATCAAGCATTATTTTTTGCGGAAAAAAACCATCACTCAAACCAAGGATAAGCTTGATACATAGTATGGGGATTCTACACCATCAATTTCAATTGTAAAGAAGTGGTTTACTGAATTTTGTTGTGATCAAACAAACATGAGTGACGCCGAACGTTCTGGATGCCTAATTGAGGCATCCAGTACACTACACCTAAAACAATTGAAAAAATCTACGATATGGTGTTGGCCAATCGGAGATTGAAAGTGCGCAAGATTATAGAAGCCATAGGCATATCACACGGCTCAGTGGTAACGATGTTGAAAGATCATTTGGGTATGAAAAAGCTATCCGCAAGATGGATGCCGCGTTTGCTGACACTTGACCACAAACGCAATCGTGTGACAACTTCGAAGGAGTGTTTGGCAGAGACCAAGTAGCAATCGAAACAATGGGTTTCTTCGGGCGAGAAAAACTTAGAGAAACGTTGGACGAAGTGTATTGAGCTCAAACGAGACTATGTTAAGAAATAAAAAGTTTTGTGACGAAAAAACTATCTTTCATTTAAAAAGTCACTGAGTTATTGATCCACTCTCATATAATCAAAGAAGGTAACGTATATTCGCACTCTTCGTGCCCTATTAGATGCTTCTTATCGGACACAAGATAATCCTTGTATCAAGCAAAATCAACAATAATATAAACATTACGCTTGTAGAACGAAATGATTTATAGTAAGAAAACATATTATAATTAACCAGTCAACTGGTAAGCCTCTTTCCGTGCCAAGAGTGGTACGATCGAGTACACTTCAAAAATGGGTACAACCATTTTTGACGTTTTAGGTTTCGAAAGTGGAAACAGAGGATATCGATAACAATGTCTTGAACACAGAAGTAGAGTTTATAGAAAAAAATTGTGAATATATTTCTTGTGATATCATATTCTTTAATGAATATACAGAACCTGGTTATGACAGGTGTCTTTTACTGATTTGGAAGCTCTCGCGCGTAAGCTAACGTCGCTCGATTCGACGAAAGTCGGAGCTGTAGTCCAATTATGAGGAAAATTTGAGTCTTTGTTCTCTGATAAACCAGAATGTGTATTATAAGCGTGAAATAAAGTTAATAAAATTGAAGTCTTTCGTTAGACGTTCGTATCCAATCCCGTTATGTTTTCGAGATGTGGTTAATCTGAAGACAAAATCAATGCTTGAGTGTTATACGCTCGAAAAACCCCTGTTTCAATCCGGTAAAAAAGTACGCGTTTGCCTCGATGCAAGATATGTGAATGATGTTACCGAGAGGCATCATGAATCACCTCCAACGTAAAAGAATCATTGCAAAAATATCGGGGTGTAAAGATCATGTCCACTTTCCATTTTGTGTCGGCGCCGTATCACTTTAAAAGAATTGCTCTTGGATTGAAAATTGCTGGCGGCGATTTTATTCGTATGCTAGGTATGGCTATGGGGGATGAAATAAATGGATCTCACATATTATATTGACGATTGGTCAACCTACCTCGGAAAATTTTGAAGATCATATGAGACATCTGGAACTCGTGTTCACGAAATTAAAACAGCACAACTTTACCTTGAAGCTTCATAAAGCGCAAATATGCAGGGATTTGGTGAAATTTTTAGGGCACATCATCACGCCGCATCGAATCAGTCCAAACCCTGATAAGCTCGCTGTCATAAAGGATTATGAGTTGTTGAGCCACGGAATTTTACATTACATTCCATTACACTTCATTCTATTACATTTCGTAAACGAAGTCCAATGCTCTGTCGTACGATCGCCACCGAGCCACGAGGAATGCTGACACAGCATGAGGACTTGCCTGCGGTGATCGACGGTGGGCTAACGCAAAAATTTGCGAACCAATGATTTTCGCTAAACACAGTGTGCAATTGCATTTACGAACATCAGTCTTAAGGTAGATTCAAGAGAGATTGGTTGGTTCCTCGGCAGAGACTCACAAACATCGAAACCTGATATTCAACTCTTTATTTTACACTTGTGTATTGTAACAAATAACGAAAATTTCCCGTTATTTGCAATAAACTCCTAGTTATTCGTTTTTCTATAAACTCTCGTGTCTTAATTTCATTCACGCGAGTTCCAACTCATTGTCAGCAAACGATCCCAATAAAAACTTTTAAAAAAATATTATACCGTCGACCATAATATTCCATTTACGCGTTACCGACATAACAGAGTCCAAAATCGCGATTGGACCTTAACATTTCTTAGATGTGTGTATTTATTATAAGCAATTTAATATAAGACATGCGAAGTACTTGGATCCCTTCAGAATGCTCTTCAAAAGTACACGCCGTGTTATTTTTTACGAAAAATACAAGTTCGAAATGAATCGGTAATGTAGTTTTTAAATAGCAGTGCACACGGACTTTTAAAAAGTGGTTTTGAGAAAAACGCGTTTAAAGTTTTAAAATCTAAAAAAGTGAAAAAACAATTTTGTTTTCAACTTACACTGAATTATCGATTCCAGCTCCATAGAGTAGACTCCCTGCAGCAGCTTCGATGTCTTCAGCCTCTTTTTTCTCAAGTGTTTGCCTTATTTTGGCTTCTTTGCTCTGCTGCTGAGCTTGTATCTCGGCCCTGTTGATGCGACAGCTGTCCTCCGATCTTGCGTATTCGTGATTGCTCGGCTCAACGCTGACGTTCATATCTGACAGAAAGGTGAGAAAAGCACCAGTACCTTCATTGAAAGTGCATGCCGCTACGTAGGATGCAAATTCAACGATTTATTTACTGCCAGATAATTTTTTCGGTGCAATCCTCCCAATTAGTTGGTTCAAACTTTCGTTGGTATTTTGGATAAAACCCTCAAGACACCTTTCTAGAAGTTCGTCCTTACTCAGATCTTCGTAAATCGATTTGATCGCTTGTATAACATCTTCTGCAAGTGGAGTGTAATTATGCTCAAAGTTTTCCAGTCTTGTGTGGCCAGAGCTTTTTGATCCAGAGTCTGTCGACTGCTGGTGGTAGTACGTTGCCCAGATGGCATTTTTCATTTTCTCTACCGAATCACAATTATACTTTATTGCTGCTCCGTAGTATTGACTCAACTTATCGATGACTTTTCCGTTGAGTTTTCCTTTGTCGCCCAGTACTTTACTTTGCCGTGTTGTACCTGCCTTTTTTCCTGTTTTCACAACTTTATCTTCAACAGTGTTTCTTACCAGATCACGTAGACGTCTTCCCATTCTCTTATTCACGTGACTTATACATTCTTTTTTATTTATAGTGAAATTTTCACCGTAAGGTTTCGCTTGCACTAAATTGCCGTAAGTTTTGCTATCGCCGTCTCCGACATAGTTGCTGATCTTTGCTCCATACTTTTCCTCTGAGCGGCGGAACATTTCGATTACTGCGCATACTTCCATGTTACCTGATGGTACGGTGTGATTGGCTTGGCATTCAGCATTATCAACGTGTTCTTCGTGCCACTCTTCAAATTCAGCAGTATTTAACTTTTTTCCCCATAATTTGCAAAGCTGACAATGCAAACTACTTACGAAAACATCAATAACTTTTCCAGTCCAATAACCTATCAATAGAGTGACGCCAAACAAGGAGCTGAAGCCTTGCTTCTGCCACGTACCATCGCCAGAAACGGTCAAAGTATCAGACTCCGCATTTGCACTTGTTTTCTGTTTCTCTTCGTCTGCGGCGGAAAGGAGACATTTTTCAGCAGTCGTTTTGACGTAGGAGCAAATCGATGACATAGTATCCAAATAAGACGGTTTGGATAAAAAATTACTTGCAATGTCTATTAGACCGCAAAACTTATTGCAGCCTGCTAAACCCAAACCTAATGTACGCATTACGAAAGCAAATAGAGTGTTGATTTCGTAGCGATGACCAGTTTTCTCACTCGACGGTATATAGCGTGGATTACAATTGGCACATTTTACCTGGATTGGAAAGCCAAGACCTTCTTTTGTGCAACTTTTAAACTCAACTGAACCATCACCCTGAGCACATTTAACCAAACTTGAATTTGTTGAGAAAACAAGCAAAAAATCGATGATTCTATAATGATTTTCAATGTCCTCTGGCACGCTCGCACTGGTTTTCAACTTTATTTTTTTCGATGATGCACTCTTCGTATTAGCTTCATTCTCATTTTGTTTCTTTGGAATAGGCCTTTTTTTCGTTCTGCACAAATAAGTTCTTGTACCTCTTCGGTCATCTCTCGAAACTTTAGATACTCTCGGCATTTTTTAACAGAAAATATCTCGACAAAATTATAAAATCACTGAGAATAAGCGCACGATCGAACATAAAACAACTAACTGACGCTCGTCTCTCTTTTACAGTGTATAATATACACATATAAAATAAGTATTTACGGCCTTAGTTCCCTGTCTTTACTAAATAGAAATTTTTCGAAACAGAACAATAGGCCACAATGATCCCCAAGTGAATAAACTGTAAACCTGCTCGCCAGCTGCGCGCTGTCTTTCCGAGAGGAGACTAACTAGTCAATAACTTCGAGAGTTTTGCTCTGATCGACTCCAAATTTTGAGACTATATTCTTGATATGTTTAACTATAAGAAAAGACAGAAAAATCGATTTTTCAAAAGTGCAAACCCTTCCCCCCCCCCCTTAGTCAGCTCGCAGAAATTTTTTTCAAAATCGTACACCTTTCGCATTATTCTATAGTGTAACGGTAATTTTTCACAGGACTAATTAATGTAGACTTCGTGTTGGTTGAGAGTGAAGTTTTATTCACAAGAAAACAATTTCATAAAAATGTCATTATTCAATCTCTGGTTCACTGGTACCCCGTATAATGCATTTAAATTTCGTAATTTCGGCGATTATTTTTACATAATTTTCGTCTATTGCGTGTACACAGATTCTCGGTATTCCTGGCTTGCAAATCTGTTATTATTTCGGACGCTGGTATGGAGCTATACGCTCGATGCACACACACACGCATACCACCAGACCGGCCTGCCTCGCTCTTCGAGCCGATGTTTCGCTTGTACCTCTATCCCTCTCTATCTTTCATACGGTTCACTATCTTGCGTTCTCTCTCTCACTCTCACTTGCTTATACGCTGCTTGTTTCGCCTACCGACTTAAATACTATGTGACCTAGTTTTAATTTTTTCAGTATAGCTGACCTACTTCTATTTAATTTATTTTCTACACTTAGCACTATTTACTTAACTCTATCCTCTTAAAAAATAACTATTCACTCGATCCTATTTAATTAATTCTATGCACCTAATTCTAGTCACTTACAACCTGGCTAAATCTTGATTAATAACAATTTCTAAAATGTTCGTCTAATTATTGTTTATTTTATGGGAATATCTCGCCTGTCTTTCCTCCTTGCTTGGTCTCCGTTTTCCACCCACTTGTTGACCATTTTCGCACATGAACACGGATTTTACACTCCGAAATCGAAAATAACTTTTGATAATTAATCAGTAATCTCAATGTTTCGTCTTTTAATTTCTTTGTACCTCGATACTTGTGCTTTCTGCGCTAAGAGAGCCCCTCCTTCCGCGCGGGCTCTTTTATAGCCTTCCCCGCGGTCGGATACCCCTCTCCCTCATAATTGTTGCAGTTTTTAAATTTACCGAGATTTCCTAATTTTGTAGCTTGCCGTCGCCGCGCTACCCGTCTTCCCTTCGCCTCCCAGCGAGGCCAGCTGGTCGCTGACCTGCTGTTTATGTCAGCGAGGGAATTCCAGAGGTGTGACGTAGCTAGATTTTCATGCTCGGGTGCGATGGCCTAGTGCCCGCAAACCTCGGTGTTTTTGTACCGAGTCTATTTCTCAGGTGTTTTCGCATATACCTTCGGCTTTTATAGCCGTTCGAAAATAATAAAGGAAACCGCTCTATTGTAACTATGTTACAACACATCGTCCATTTAAATTTCACACGGATGCTTCAGATCAAGGCCTGAGTGATGTATTGCATCAGACGATGAGGGAAATCTTCGGTTGACATCGGCAGTTAGTACGTTCTTTAATTCCCGCCGAGCTGCATTACACAATAACTGAAAAAAGCTTCTCGCAGTCGTGTATGCGCTTACCAAATTTCGCATGTATTCAATGAGAAAACCTTTTGATGTTACAACGGATCACTAAAGTTTGGTATTTCTTCAAAGAACTTGTATTCCGTACCAAAACGACTGGCCAGATGGAGACTTCTATTAAAGGAGAACTGTTTTAAAGCGATCCATATTTGGGAAAGTCAAATTGATATCGCGGATTTTCTCAATTGCAACCAAAACAAAATTTACACTTGTTATGCCGGTACCGAGTAATTGGATTCTTCGGTAGTCGGTATAATATTAAAAGTTATTATTTTTTTTTTTGTTGGGATCGTTTGCCGATAAGGAGATGGATCTCGAGTAAAAGATGGAAACGCGAATTTATATAAAAGGAAGTATTTATTATAAGCACCGGTAACTTTCCGTTGCCTATTTATATATCAAAGTAAGAAGTACAATAATCCGTTGTTTCGAGTGTTGAACGAGGAACCAACCGTTCTCTGTTAAGTGGAAATTAATTCTGCTTTTACTGAAGCAGTTAGCAACTGCGTTTGCTAAAATCCCTTAGTTGGCAGCTTTAGCTTTAGCCTATCGTAGATCGCCTCGCGAGTCGCTTCATGCTGCGTCGGCGTCTACTTCGCATCCCGTCTTGTATGACAGCTATCTTTCAGAATTCCATCTCTAACTGTGTCCGCTAAGGAATATTCCTTATACGTTAGAGAATACGTTAGAGGAATATTCCGCGACACAACATCCCTCCCCCCTTAAAAGGAAAAATTTTCAAAAAAAAATTTTTTTTTCAGTTGGTTTCCCGTACCTTACAATTTTGATACAATTTTACGATTTGATATATGATATATAATATGTGTGTAAAATGTTTCATTTTTGTTTGCTAGCGTCGTTCAAGTCGAGCAAGTCGTTCTCGGTTGGGGGGACGATTGCATAACCTGGCCAGCTCGGTTCGAAGTCGTTTCTCTGGCTGTTGTCGTCCGAGAGGCTAGAGGTTGATAGTTACCTCGGCGGCTGCCGGGGTTATTGCTTCTCTAGTGCTCGGTGGTGTTCTGTTTCTTTTGTACCTGTAACATTTAAGCAGAACATAGCCAACCAAGGCGATCGGCGCTATAGCGCCCAGGGAGTAGAAACTCAGGTTGTGGATGTGTTGCATCCCGTCTCCGGCAGTATGGAGGTTGTCCATGATTTGGTCGGCTCGAGCTCCGAGCTTCCGAAGCTCTTCGGGGTCTCGCAGCACGCTCTGTAGTGGGATGGTCCTCTCGGTCTGCGGCGGGGGCGCCCGAGCTTCGATCTCCGTTAATGTCAAGTTAAACGACGGGAGGTAGTTTTCCTGTATGATCTGCGATGTTCGCCCGATGGTTTTGATGCTGAAATCTCGGGCGGTTACTATACATACGCCTACCAAAGCCAGTATTCCCGAATTATTTAATATTTCGTGCTGAGTGGGATTTTTCCCACAATTTATTCCTATGGGGACCGGGGTTGGCGCGACGTATAACCATCGTCCTTGCTGTTGCATTGGAACGATTAAGGTATGTGTGATTTCGATAACCCTTTTCGCGCAATTTTTTCCGTTACCGGTGTCCATTTTCGCATAGATTAGGACTTCGCAGGGCGCGTCATGTGTGACCGGCATAGTAGGGTGTGTTGGTGGGCAAATGTATGATTTGCCCAGTACCTTGCAAATTTTTATGTCATCGTATGTCATCCTTAGGTACTTGCGATTCTCTATATCTATTACCAAGTGGGACTCGGTCGCTTCTATGTAGTAGTGCCTGCTGTTGTCCGCTCGCATGGGTATAGGATATACTTTTTGCATACTATATCGTTGCTGCCCGATCAGCGGTATATCCAGCACAAGTACCACTGCGTTGCCTTCGCTGTAAGCCCTGGTATCTGCCAGTCGCATAAGTGTTGACACTTGGTCAGGTGCTATTGCGACCGGGAAACTACTGCCCGACGGTAGGTGTGGTAGTGCCTCTACGAGGTGCCTAGCGAGCGTGCGTGGCGGCAGGGACGTTGCTCGGGCCTTACCGCTAGCTATATCGTCCACCAGCCACACTAGCTCCTGTACGTCGCCGAGTAATGCTTCGACCGCAATACTTATCGCGTTGAGCGTCTCGTCTAAGTGTTGGCGTCTCTCTATGTAGTATACTTCGCTGTTGAGCGTGCGGTTGATATGCTGCATCAGGGACAGCAGGCTCTGCTCGTTAGCCTGTATGTGTTGCGCGCTTCCATTAAATAAGCAGAGCGTGGTTTTTATGACCTGTATTTGATTTTTTAACCCTTCCTTCAGGGTCTGGTGGGACGCCTCCAGGCGCGTTATCTCTTCGTGTAGTTCCTTTGCGTCGGTGGCATCCATGTTTCCCGTGATGGCTTTGATTATGCTTCCGAGGCCATCTACCAATCCTCGGCGCTCTCTGACGGGGCGCGTCCCGAGGAGGTCGAATATGGTCAGTATTCCTGTCTCTATTCTTCCCTTCATTCTCGGAACCGAGTCGCTTATGACGGGGCATATATCGTTGACGCGAGTTTCGCTTTCGCACAGCTCCGTCAGACGTTGTAGGCTTTCGCTTATCTCCCCCTCTCGGTGCAGTAGTGCAGCGAGGTCCAGCCTGATTATCAGTCGCCACGTCGATTGAATTATTGTAAGGCTCCCTATGTTCTCGTAGTAGATGCCCGGAGTGCTGGCAAAAGTGCTGACGACGTAGTCGGCCGTATGCGGTGTGGCTGTGGTTTGTCCGCATCTTGCTGCGATTAATCTGCAATCAGACGAGGGGAGGAAAGCGTGAGTTCTCCCTCTTTTGTTGCAGTCTCGCGGGTTTCGTTGGGCGAGGGCTCTTTAGCTCATTCTTCAATTAACAATTGAGCTCTAAACATGTCTTCCACGGTCTTCTTCCAAGTCTCCGGGGCTCACGGAGCCGTTGTGTGTACGGGGAGCGATTTGTCTCCCGAGGTGTTGGAGCTGGTGGTGAGTATTCTCCTTACCTTGCTTGGGTTTTTAATGTTAGTGCTTGTTCTATAAAATTCTTATTTTTATTTTCATTTTTATTTAGCTTTTAATGATTGATAAATAGTTTCAGGCGGTTGGCATGGACCGCCTGAGTTTTCCGTCCCTTCTGGACGATGTAATTGACGGGAGGCCTCGCTTCCACTATCTCGTGGGGTCCCGTCCACTTCGGGGTCAGCTTGGCCGACCGCCCTCTGCGCACCGTCTCGTCACGGAGGAGTACGCGTTCGCCGACGCGGTACTCCTGCGCCTGTGCGCCTTGGTCATATGTAGTCTTCGACCGTCTTTTCGCGCCTTCCAGGTTGTCTCGTGCTGCAGTCCATGCGGCGCGTAGTCGTTCGCGTAGCTCTTGGACGTAGTCGTCGTATGCATAGGTGCGACGGGGCTCCTGCTTCACGGCGGTCGGTAACTCCGCTTCGCGTCCATACACCAATACATAGGGTGACAATCCGGTCCCTGTATGTGGAGTGGTGTTGTACGTGAACATCGCGTACGGCAGCCACTCGTCCCAATTACCTTGGTCCTCATTTATGAAATTTTTCAGGTACTCAGCGAGGGTGCGATGCGATCTTTCTAGCGCGCCGTTTAATTCTGGGTGGTATGCAGTCGTTTGTATCTTCTTGATTCGGAGCAGTCGACACATCTCTCTGAAGGTCGAGCTGAGGAAATTCGTGCCTTGATCCGATAATATTATTTCCGGTGTCCCGTGCCGGCAGATCAATTCTTCAACGAGCGCCTTTGCTACTGTTGAGGCCTCTTGGTTCGGCAGTGGGACCGCTGCGCTGTACTTGGTGAGTGCGTCTTGAATTGTAAGTATATATTTTTTCCCGGAGTCGCTTTCCGGCAGCGGTCCTACAATGTCGACTGCAACCTTTTCAAAAGACCTCGACGGGGTGTCCGTTACCACCATCGGCACTCGTTCCTTTTTCCCGATTTTATTCTTTTGGCAAGAGTCGCAGGATGTTATGTATTTTTCCAAATCCCTTCTTATGCCGGGCCAGTCGTATTTGGTCCGGATCCGGTGCAACGTACGCCTGATACCCTGATGCCCTCCTAAGGGGGTGTCGTGGTATTCTTTTATGATTTTCAGGCAGTCTTCGAAGGAGGGAGTGGCTACGCCACTGCGGCAGTCGCTGCGCTCTTTCATAACGCTGTCTTCTTCTGTGCTGCTGGAAGTTCGTAGGCCACGGGCCCCGCCGTGCCTCGCTTCCTCAGCAGGCCTTTGCGGTGCTCTGTCCGCAATTTCTTCGCTCGGCGTGCCCACCGTTAGCTCCGTTGTTGCTGCGCTCGCTCTGTCCTTTTCAGTGATACTCGCAGTCTTACTCGTGCCTGTCTGCACTAGCTTGCGAGGTCTGCCCCTTCTCCGACCGCTCGGCTTCGCGGCGGGGCTGTGTGGTTCAGTAGAGCGATCTGCAGGTACGCTGCGAATCTCTCTATCTTCTTCTGGCGCATTGGACGGCGCGGCCTCTCTCTCTGCCGCGTTGCTCGGCTGGCCCGCTGTATTCTTGGCTCTCCGCTTTGTGCGGCTGTCCGTACTCGGGCGCTTGCTGTCCTCGTCTCTCTCGCGGGCGGGCTCGACCTCTCGCTCCAGCGAGCTACCATGGCTATACGGGGTATCTTCGGCCGTCCGCTTTGTGCGGTCATTCGTTGTGCCGAGCTGCCCCTTTGTGCTGTCCTCTTCCGACTCACGGACTTCGTTCCTAGCTCTCGCTTGGGTCCTCGTAGTAGCGAATATACGACTTAACACATCGGCGTTTGTATTACGCTTTCCGGCCTTATATTCAACGTTAAATTCGTGTTCGGCCAATTTAATTTTCCAACGCATTAATCTCGAACCTGGGTCCTTCATTCCGAACAGCCAGGTGAGCGGTTGGTGGTCCGTCACTACCGTAAAACGTGAACCATAAATATATGGTCGAAATTGAGCGAGAGCCCAAACTATGGCGAGTAGCTCTTTTTCCGTGGCTGTATAATTGAGCTCGGCCTTTGACATGGTGCGGCTCGCGTAACATATGGGCAAATCGTCCCCGATCTTGCCTTGCGATAAGATTGCGCCGAGCGCCCTGTCTGAGGCATCTGTCGTTACAACAAACGGCTTCGTGAAGTCTGGATACTGCAGTATCGGTGCTGTGGTAAGGGCTGTCTTCAGTTCTTCGAAGGCAGCGTCTCTTACTGCGGTCCACTCGAATTCGACCCCTTTCTGGGTTAATTCTGTGAGTGGCTTCGCGGTTCTCGAGAAATCCTTGATGAATTTCCGATAGTAGCCAGCTAGTCCGAGGAAAGATTGTACTCCTTTTATATTTCTCGGTACTGGGAATTCCCTTACTGCTTCCAGTTTCTGCGGATCAGCACGTACGCCCTCTTTGGATATGATGTGGCCAAGGTACTGCGTTTCCTTGCGCAGGAACTGGCACTTGCTCGGTTGCACCGCTAATCTGGCTTCTCTTAGCCGCTGCAGTACCTCTCGCAGCCTGTCATTGTGCTCCTTGAAGGTCTTGCCGTGAATTACTATGTCGTCTAAGTACACATAGCATTTGACGCCCTGTAGTCCTGCCAGCGCGGAGTTCATCAACCTCTGGAAGGTCGGTGGGGCGTTTTTGAGTCCGAAAGGCATTCGGTTATACTCGAAATGGCCCTGTGGTGTGGAAAATGCGGTCTTTTCCTTGTCTTGCTTTGCCATCGGGATTTGATGAAATCCAGAGGCGAGATCTAAGGTCGTATAGTATCGGGCCCTTCCCAGCTGGTCCAATATCTCGGTGATATTAGGCAGTGGGTACGAGTCTCCGATGGTGGCTTCGTTCAGCTTCCGAAAGTCCACTACTACGCGCATTTTTCTCTCTCCGGCTGCGTCAGGTTTCTTCGCTACAACCAGCAGCGGGGCGTTCCATTGACTCCGGATAGGTTGGACAATGCCTTCCTCAAGCATTTCGCGGGTCTGCCTCTCCACTTCTCTCTTGTGGGTCTCGGGCAGCCTGTATGGGTGCATCTTAATGGGCTGCACCCCATCCTTAAGGGGTATCACATGTTCTACCATAGGCGTGCATGGCAGCCTGTCCCCTGGGAGGTGGAACACATCTTCGTATTCTCTCGTGATCTCATCGAGCGCTTCGCGCTCTTCCTTATTGAGATTTGGCGGTTGGCCCCTCGCTCCGCGCTGACGGTGCATACTTCGGGCGTCGCGGCCTCGGGACCGTGACCCACTGCCGTTATCTCTAGAGGCTCGAGTTCCACCACCGGGCGTTGTACCTCAACAGCCTTCTCTGTGGTGTTTATTAGACTTACTGCACAGCTGCTACCGTGCGGCGGCGTGATGCAGGCTCCCATTATTACTCCGTTTCCGAGTTCCATTTTAGAGAGCAGTCCGATAAATTTGCTCTTGGTCGCGGCGTAAGCGACGGTCTCGCTGCGCGGCGGCAGGGTCATCTTCACCGAACCATCTAAAAGCGGCATGCAATGTCCGTATAGTTTAATCATTTCGCCGTGCAAGATATCTGCTTTATGATGTTTAATGAAGTCCATACCAAGCAGTCCGTTGACCCTCAGTGGCACGGTGCTCGGAACGATGTAAAACCAATGCTCTACATTTAGAGCCGGCGTCTCGAGCGTGATTTTCGCTATTCCTAGAGGAGTAAATTTTTCGCCCGCCACCCCTTGTAATTCCACTTTGCAGTCTTTCACCATAGTCTCGGGTTTGAGACAGTCTTCTTTAATGATGCTGCATTGGGCTCCGGTGTCTGCCTTGAGGGTGAGTACCCCGGTCACAGCCAGCGATGCAATAATATCGAAGTCACTGGCGGTGGCACTCGACGACGGCAACGTTACTTGTAGCAGTTGTAGCTCGCTTGCGGGCTTTTGCTAGGCTGTTAGTGTGTTCAGCCTCATTGTTGCCAGCGGGCGGGTGTCCGTACTATTCCGACCGGTACCCGTCGTTACAGTCGTTTTTTTTTCTTGTCTTCCGGGTCCTTTTGACGTTGGGGCTGCTGTGTCGTCCGAGCGGGTTCGCTCTGGTTTAGCGATAACCTCTTTCTGCAGTCCCTCCACACGTGGCCCTTCTTCTGGCAGTAGTTGCACACGATGTCGACGTTGTGTATGGACTTGTTTTCACTGGGCATTGGCAGGCTCACTCTTCCCGATCTCTGGGTGCAGTCTCGTGCCATGTGTCCGGCGTTCCCGCAGGTGAAACAATTTTCGTTCCGCCAGGATAGTGCGCCCTGGGACTTTCTGGGGTGGCTCGACGCTCCCCCTAGCCCTCCCTTAGGCTGCACCATGTTGGTTATCTCTATGGCCCCGGCCACGGAGTCATGCAACGTTTGGTAATTTCTAGCACGTGCCAGCACTTGCACCTGGCCGTGCAGGCCGTTTTCGAAGTTGGCCTGTGCGCTTCGTCGTGTGACGCTCTCGACGGTGATCTTTTGATCCTCTGTTTGCAACGGCTCGCAGAGTATTTCGGCGATGTCTACCGTGATCCGCTCCGTCCGTGCCGCGTAGGCGGCGATGTCCTCGTTCTGTCCCTGCCGGAGGGAGCTGAACTCCATTTGCAGCGCGGCCAGGGACTTCCGTTGTCCGTACAACGCTTCCAACTCGCTCCTGAGTTGCGCCATGGTGCTGATGGTTTTGTGCTGCAGTTGTCTTGCTGCTGCACCCTCTAGCTTACTCATAACGATAAACTCGAGAAGAGTGTCATGCTCCTCCTCTGCTACCCTGCGGAATATCGTCTCGCAGGACTTTAAGAAGAGCGGCAATGCCTTCGAATCTTTGCCGTCGAATGTTTTTACCATTTTCATTCCGAGACTGAGGCTGAGCATGTTTGAGGGCCTCTGCGTCTCCTCGAATCGCGTGCGTCTCGGGGGCAGCGCGGGGGGCGGGATGTCCTCCATCCCCGCTCCTCCTAGCCGTCGCTGGAGCTCGGCAATTTGCTCTCGTAAGGAGTGGATTAGTTCGTATTCGTCTGCACCTACCTCGTTGAGCGTGCTCGCCAAGTTTCGTCTTGCTGACGGTGTTTCAACCCCCTGGAGTTCGCGATCGAGTTCGCGTCGACTTTGCTCGTGCTCGCGCTGCAGCCTTTCGCACTGCCGTCGAGCTCTTACCAAATCACGGTGGTTCCGGTCGATCGCCTCTAAACGATCTTGTACTCTCGAAGTCACCGATCGTGCCGTCGTACCGGTAGCTGTCGGGAAACCTACGCGATCTATCGTTTGCAAGCTTCCGAGTTCCCGCTCATCCATGTCATCATCTAGGTGTTCAGGCGTTCGTTCGCCAGTAGCCATATTGAACACGTCGTCGCTACCTATACTATTGTTATCGCGAAATGCCGTGCCCCTGAGAGGGTTTACGCCAAACTCGGCGGCCAGTTGGCCTGCGACGGCTTCTTGCCTATCGGTGGGGATCCGTCCCGGCGGCGAGAGCTCTGTTAACGCCCTGCGCGCTTCGTATACTATTTCCCCTACGGCGGCAGCTAATCCAGCTGTGGAGTCTGCCCCTTTGCCGGGAGTCGCAGTTCCTAATGAATTGACTCTACGTTTCGGTTTCGCTCCCCTAAATATCGGCATGTTGCTAATTTCGCGGTGAACAAAACTCTAAAATATGCTCACAAAATTTCAAGAGATATTTTCTCCAAATTTTCTAAAAATGTTTTTTTTTTTTTTTTTCTGTCAGGCTTCGGTTTATTGGCTATGTATGAGTATAAAGTAACCGCCACTTACAGAAAGATGATCTGGTAGACGGTCCTTTCCATGGTGTTGTTCCGGCGCGTTGCCGACTTGATTTCCTGCGGCTCCTCTCTGTCGATGGTCCTTGGCGCCTTCCTTGACGCCGTTGACCCGTTTTTTCGTTGGTTCCTGGGTTCGTTCTTAGTGCGTCGTCAACGGTTGCGCGACGGCTTCTTCTCGAGTAGCTGCTTTGCGTACTCGGCTGCACACTTTGTGCGGTTTTCCGCGACTTGACGTGACACCGTCAATCGGGACTTTAAACGGTTGACCGATACGTCACCCCGCACCGACGTTCACTTTGCGTCTTCGCGTTAGATTAGTCGGGTTTTCACGAACTACACTGGTGTCCTTGCACGCGTCGTAGTCGTCACTTCAGAGTATTCTCAACTTTGTCCAAAACACTTTTGTCCTAATAAATCACGAATCACTTAACTTCGGCACATCCCACCGCTGCCACCAAATGTTATGCCGGTACCGAGTAATTGGATTCTTCGGTAGTCGGTATAATATTAAAAGTTATTATGTTTTTTTTGTTGGGATCGTTTGCCGATAAGGAGATGGATCTCGAGTAAAAGATGGAAACGCGAATTTATATAAAAGGAAGTATTTATTATAAGCACCGGTAACTTTCCGTTGCCTATTTATATATCAAAGTAAGAAGTACAATAATCCGTTGTTTCGAGTGTTGAACGAGGAACCAACCGTTCTCTGTTAAGTCGAAATTAATTCTGCTTTTACTGAAGCAGTTAGCAACTGCGTTTGCTAAAATCCCTTAGTTGGCAGCTTTAGCTTTAGCCTATCGTAGATCGCCTCGCGAGTCGCTTCATGCTGCGTCGGCGTCTACTTCGCATCCCGTCTTGTATGACAGCTATCTTTCAGAATTCCATCTCTAACTGTGTCCGCTAAGGAATATTCCTTATACGTTAGAGAATACGTTAGAGGAATATTCCGCGACACAACACACTCAACAAGAGTCTGATATAATCATGATTTAAAGGATGATTTCAAGCAACACCACTGTACATGGTGATTTTGAAATGGACTACTTATCAATGGTTTGTCTACTCGAGTTGAGTTCTATTTTGAAAAAGAAATTAACCCTTTCGCTACTACGGGCGACTATAGTCGTTCTGCATAAAATGCCACTGACGTACTACGGGCGACTACAGTCGCTCTTCATAAGATGCAAAAAATTCATTTACAATTAATTCGCCAACTTTTAAGTCATTATCAAGAAATGAAGAACAATATTTCAAACAAATCCACTTCGGCTTACTGGAAGACACTTTTCTTCGCTGTATACAAGTACAACCACAAAACGAAAAAATCGATTGCGAAAGTGCGTTGTATGCGCAGTTTTTTTTCAATAAACATCGTCAAACTAACTCCGGATGCAGTTAAACGTAAACGCGGCCGCTGACGATCTAACTCGAGCACCGTGCAACTTTTTAGCGCGGCGGCCCGTTCAGCGGGAGTACCGCGGCGGAGAACCCGCCCGTAGCGAAAGGGTTGAAGACCAAACTACTATCATGAATTCCGACGGAATAATGAAAGAGTTTCATATGGAACACAGTCGATTTGCTCACCTTGGAGTTTATAAGACTATAACCCATATTGAAAGATTTTTCTGGTGGAAAGGAATGTCAAGGGACATCAGAAGATCAAGAGACGCGGCAGAGTCTTGAGAAAATTACATTTATAATACCTGCCTACTTCATCGACGGCAAACGAGACGCACAAAACTCCTTTTACAGAAGTTTATGCCGCTCCAACCTCACTTTAGGCGATCTATTATATAATAGATCTATTATTAATATCTTGATGTTTCAGAGTAACAAAATGTTGTGGCTGATGTTCTCCGAATGTCTTAACAGAATTGGGTACACGTATTCTGTGCATCCCCACCTCTATTTGTGTCTTAGAGTGTATAGATTAGGTGAGATTTTAATAAAATAAACGGGTTTAAAAAAATGTATGAGAATCACGGTTGTATATATCGAAATGCCCCAAAATGGCCGTCATTCCTACTATAATCGTTTATCTGTACCTAACTTCAGAGCGCTCACGGTGGAGTGAGAGAAAGAGCACGAGGACTCAGTCAATATTTGTATATATATTTTACATTCGTATTCATAGTCGTCCCTTAAGGGGGAAGGGGCCCTTATTGACTCACTTGTATCGAATACGCATTTCATAGAGGGTCCCTCAAGGCATTATTTGTTGATGTGGTGAGGCTACAGAGATCGAAAATGAATTGAATTGGCGTATTGCGCATGATTTTTAGCGAGTACCTGTACAGGATCAAAATGTGGGTACGAAAATTGAAAAACGCCAGGTAGTGAATCAAATATTTTTTTATTTGTTGCGTATTAGTTGATGCTCGTGATTCAAACCTAAACTAACTAGAACGAAAGGGCGGATCAAACCTAACAAATATTGTTGACAGCAAAAAAAAAAGTACAGTACTATTTTAGAAAATGGAAGGTCGCTGAGACATCAATACTGGGTCAAGTTTATTAAGATGCTAATACTGAAATCATTTCAGTTATTTTTGGTTCAATCGTTTAGGTTATTTTTAGAGTTATTGCACGACTTTGAAAATTTTGATCTGTTCAGTTTTCGCACCTATCATGCACACACTCAACTCATGCACGCATTACACTCGCAACCATCTGATGCCCCGCGTCATGTGGTATAGCTCACAGGCATACTATATCGATTTGTCGACCCAGCACGCTCAAGCGCATTGTCCATCAGCTCGCATCCTCGATCGAAGCACACTCAAGCGGCCAACGCTCCTAGCTTGGCCCCAGCGGCAAGACCGCTCACAGGACTCACTTTCCATCGCTGGTGGCGAATCATAACTCAAGCAAGCTGTGACGCACGTCCGCCCTCATGATACTCTGCCTCGTGGTCGACGAATGTAGCCATTGTTCTCATTAGAGTCGTTCGCGCTAGACATTCCCGCGTCATCTCACTTATCTATTCATTAGTACCACTCATATTTTGTCTACTCAGTAGTGTAGTATTACATTCTTTGTCAAATCACCCTTAGTTCAAATCAGTGTAAGTGCAACCCACAGCAGATCACCAGAACTATAGAAACATTCACATAAAAGTCAACGGCGTGGTGCGTCGTTGGCAGCATAGACGCCACGCAGCCTCGCATCACACGTTGGCTATAGCTCACTCACCAGCCTGTCGTGTGGCTTCAATACAGAGCTCTACAGTCAGACCACCTCACCAGGATCATCCACACGAATCAACGAGTCAACTCAACAGCCTGAGAACCCACTCAACATTAGTACATCATCACACAGGCCAGACCAAATGAAATTACATTTTTTGTGTATTCAACAGGTATCCATGCAATCATTTGTAGCAAATCTTATTAGGATGTTATATTTCGCGCCGTGCGAGATGTATCCTTCGGGGGTCGCCACCTCTGCGGCATCGGTTTTCGAAGCCGTTCGTTGGCTAGTCGTACGTAAGGGTAGGAGAACTCCGAGACGAGACGGTTACAGGTAGTCGTCGAGCGAAGCTGCCAGCCGGCGGTACTAACCTCTCCAGTCTTATATATGGGGATTCACATTTTGGAGCAAGTCGGTCTGGTAGCACTCATATATCCACCTGTGGCTCAAAAAGTACGCCATCGACTCACAAATCTAGACGGATGAAAATCTCTTTGCTCATGGTGCACCTCACTGATGAACGATTCACGCCCACTCCGGTGAACCAACATCCAAGGAGAGTATAAGGTTTACACGGACCTAAGGATTCCCATGGAAGGATGCGGCCTGAGCATAAAACACGGGTATTTCATTCTTTCCGTTAGCCCCACCAGGTGAGCGACATATCTATCATCTATAATATATTGGAATACACCATGGGAATCTGCAAGTAAGACAGGAGTGTTCTTAAAATATTGAGAGTCAAGCCAAACGCTCAAGACCTATCGAAATCCGGTTCAGAAACAGTGGTGACTACAATAACAAGTTTTTGTGTCACCAGTTCGCTCCAATGTTTTGGTCTTGCTCTTCACATAGCCTATGGGCTAAGTCCTTGGAATTATTATCGCTTGTCAATTCCATGTAGAGTAATATGAAGATGCAGTTTTATTTTATACAATCGACTGATATAACAATTTCTTTTGATCAGAAGCTCGATATGTTGTTTCCACCTGTCCTTCAACTCGCTTGTGCACTTTCAACTTGTAAGCTATTTTTATATTTCCATATGAGAGATTACCATATTAGCAGTGGCATGATTACATATGAGTGTGTATTTTAATTGTCTGCGATCAGACAGGTTTGGAAGGATTTCTCAATGTAATATCTTGTATTTGGCCAAATGGCTATGAATGAAACTCATAAATGTAAAACCTAGTTTATATTATTTATGTGTATGTTTTACTGTAGTTGGATTTATGTTTTATGGACCTATGGGTCGATTATTAGATTGAAGAATGACGCCTCTAAGAATGTGATTTAGAATAATATATGATAAACTGATCTATGCCGAAACAATTATCTCTACGAGAGAAAGCTGCTAGTAGTCAATGGTCTCTCGTGGACCGATTCAATAAATCATTATTATTGTTAACTCTCATATTTGGTTACATTTCTGGTAATTTTCATATAACGTTTTAGCTCTTTCCCCAGTAATTCAAAAAGAAGACGCGGGAGAAAGTTAAAAAGTCACACATTGTTAATTAATTAAGTAAACGTTGATTTATTATTGTTAACTACTGAGTGAATTTTATTTAGCATGCTTGTCACCAGGATCCTTAATATTAATATTCGCAGCTGTCACTCGACATACTAAGTGCGAATGCATCGACCCGCTATCCGTCGACAGCGTAGTAATACTCAAGTGATACAGATTCACTGCGCAGAGCACTATATTCATTGCTGTTTATGTTATTATGTTTTACTCAGTCTGACTAGGTGCCCACTCTGCGCACTTGTCGACTTCTCTCATAGTGCTTTGTCGCATCAGTTAGTTTTCATCTTAGAATTCTTAATCATTTTTTTTTTGTGAAACATTATCAAACGTTTTTAATTTGCTCTCACTCATTCGCATACATTTTTTGGTCCTTCGAACCGGATCTAATTTACTCACACTCATTATCATACACGATCAAACATTATCTATTCGTAAATATTTGATTATTTTTACAAAATAAATTTTTATGAATATGACACTTTGCTGATAGGACTTTTGTGAAGATAAGCATATTCCAACGTGACAATATAGATTAAGATAAAAGGAAATACATGAAAATTCGTAAGGCAATTTTTATTATCTTTGTAAATGCATAGTGCTGTTGTTATGGCACCGACAGACAAAGAGGTCCGACATTATATTCTCTATTTTTCTCAACTGCACCTTGGTGAGCGCGTTCCATCTTGGGCATAATTCGATTAAGGACAACCTCTATAAAGACCCCAGAAAACTCCACTGGCGGCATATTACGAAGTGTTTATGAAACGTGATTAGAAATAAGTGTGCTTCAAAAATTGAGGGGCTCTTGGTGGAGTAACACTACGACCTCGAGTTGAAGGATGACTATAAATATGGGTGCTATTCAACAACATGTAAATTTTAATAAGTTTGTTGTACATTAGAGATGTTGTTAACAACTAGAAATTAATAAAAACGCCATGCAATTTTCTAAATGCGTTTGTTAATTTAATTCTAAATACACGAATGCAATAATGGTTGAGTGATAAAATAAAGATAAATTATGAAAAATGATGACCATTTTTTATTTTTCTAATTACCTTTGTTGCTTTAATTCTAAATACACGATTGTAAATAATTGAGCAAACAAATAAAATAGTTATTAAAAATGATTTCGCTGTTTCAGTTTTAAAAAATATGGTAATTATAAAAATATATAGCAATTATAGAAAAAGCTGTAGAAAGTCACATTGAAATAGCTTTAAAAAGTATCTAATAAAAAAAAAAAAATTAAAAATTAAGAGACTCCCGACTGTAAAAAATTTTATAAACAGGATTTTAGCTTTAAAAGATTTTCATATGAAAACAAATCTAAAAAGGATGAAATAACTTCGATGTCCTTTTAGTTAACTTCATATTTAAATTCCAATAAATCAGATATCGATATCACTACAGTCGGGAGACGTCTCCTCAACATTTCAACTGTCTTTTACATATAAATAAACATGTTGGTGTCTGGACTCTAATTTTAAAGAAAAAATATATACGATATGGACGTTTTCTAACGCAGAAGAAGATGTCTTCCAACTGTAGTGACAGCGGTAAATTAATTATTGTAATTTAAATATGTAGTTATCTAAAATGACATGGGAAGTTATTACATCCTTTTTAGATTTATTTTCGTATGAAAACTTTTTGACGCTTAAGTCTTGTTTATTATAGTTCTTTGCAGTCGGGAGTTAAACATTTAAAAAATATAGTAGACGGTGGGAACTGAGTGGAAGGGAATAAATTTGTTGGGAAAGTGACAGAGAAACGGTAAGTCGGTTGAAGAGTGACAGGAAATAGAGAAATGGTGACAGGATGCAAAGAGTACGGTCTTTGCAGAATATTATACGAATATATAAATAATTCCGGTTTTAACTGCAGTATCTGTAGTATTTTATTATGTAAATGAAGTGATTTTCCTCCTAGTTTTATATTTGTTTAAAACTGAATTTTTTTTTCGTTACTTTGATCATCTTTTATTTCATATTGTTGAGAATTCCTAGTGTTGTTGAATCTGCAAGATATTGAAAAGGAATGAGTTTTCACTCACGACAGGTGTGAAATAACCAGACCAAAATATGTAGGTAGAGAAAGTGGTTTTATTCTACCATCGACTAGCAAAATACAAATATATATATATAAAAAAATGCACAAATAAATTTTGAGTGAATTTTTATGAGAAGCACTTACAATTATAATTGTGTGCCAACATTTATGAGATGAAAAGTGGTGCATCCCGCGCTGCAGAGCACGCCACGAGATGAGACTTATAAGGATGCACAATTGAGATTTCTCCACCTCACCGTTATTGAATTTATGTAAATTGTGATGGTGCACTCTTACCGTGTATTTTGAGACCTGTTGAGCACTTCTGAGTTGAGTAGATTCTGAGAAATCGGTGAAAATTGTACTAGGTGAGCGCAGTTGTTGGAGCTGTCCAAGCGGTTTTCACGAGAAGTGTCTAATTTTTCAAGATTGTTCAGTAGCACAAAAGCGTCGTTGTGAGACGCTGAAGTCAAGCGAGAGAGACAGCTTCTCGCTTGCGTATCATGCTTGCGAGGCGCTGCCTTGGTTATCTTTGCGACAGCCGAGCGCAGCACACCACCCAGCAGCAACAGGTCGACGCATGGCGAATATCGATCGCCATGCATCAGCTGATTTTCCAACACATATTTATCATATTTGCTTGACCTCTAAATGTTTTAAATAAAGTTTGTTTAAAATATTCTGCCTTCATCGCTTTGGTCATCAGTATTGAGAAAATGGTTGGGTTGGTGGGGCGAATTGCCATAAGTAGAGTTGGGCGTAGTACTTCTAATAACGTCGCTACTTTGTTAGCGTCGGTCTCTTTGCTGCGAATTCGCTGATATAACAGGTATTTTTGCTGCAAGTATATCCCAGCTTTTTCTTTTTCGCCTTATTTTCGGGAAAAGAGTTGTGCGTTTAGGCGGGATAAGACCGCCGCGCTGTCATATCTGTTGAAGAGGAGTTCCTGGAATTAGTCCCATTCAAACTCTAAGTGTTGATAGCAACTCCACCATTTTACTGCGTCTCCTCGGAATTCGGTGCTGGCAGTGTTGGTTGTGAGAGAATGGGCTGTTTGGGTGTCGTTAAAGAACTCGTTACATTTTCCAATGAATTTTTTTGGGTGTTCGTGATCGTCGCCACTATAGGTCGGCAGTGGTGGTCGTGGTCTGATATGGTTGAGTGCAATGGCCCCGAGTGGGTTTGATGGTGGTAGTGGTAAGACTTCGTGTTAATCTGCTTGATCTTGACGTGGTGATTCCCCACGATTATCCTCGGGAAGGAATGATTTCCGCATTATTTGCGTTGTCAATTATTTGAGGAGGTTCAATTCTTGGAGCTGGTTGATTTGGTCCTGGTGTGGGCGCCACTGGGTTTAGATATCGCACTCCCAGAAATACAGGTAGTGGAGATTCGCCTCGTAGGCGAGCCGATCTCCCGATCGGGGCGTCGTCCGACTAGCATGGATGCGGTTTTGAGTACGTGGGTTTGTTTCGCTCAATTGTGCTTTTTATGCCCCACGTTGGGCGCCACTTTGCTATCCCTCCATGTGGTGAAAGGGGCAAATCTTGAAGAGGTGAGAGGTGTGGTTTTTGTATTGGTCCTGAGAAGAACCGGTGGTCTGATAACGAGGCTGGTTAGTCCCGAAGAATTCATTTAGTTGGGTTTCTAGCCGACGAGGGTCGGCTTTGCAGGGTGCCTGAGAGTAGTGAAGGTAGTCGAATGGCGGGACCTCGATGGGGATCAGAGGAAGTAAAGCGGAGTTAATATCGAACTGTAGTTTGCGACGTTGTGCGGCGGCAAACATGAGTCCTTTGACTTTCTTCTCTGGTGTGGGTGGGAGTTCGGTGACTGGATCTTGGATTTTTATTTCCTCTAGGATGCGGACGATTTCCAGATCGGATGGAGTCGTAGGTGGAGGCTGGGGGCCTTTGTGTCGCCGTCCCGATCGTTAAGGCATCGGGGATGGTGGATAGGAAGAAAAGGAAAATGGGGCAGAAGGAGGATTCAGATGAGTGGAAGAAGGAAGGGTGGAGCAAGATGGCCGCTACCCAGGGTTGGGAGCGAGCCGACAGCTACCACGAAGGTGAAGAAGTGGGTGAAGCAGGAAGGCATCTACCCAGGGTTGAGAGCGAGCCGACATCTACCACGGAGGAATATGTGATGAGGAGGGTGAGAGGTGAGGAGAGAGGTAGGTGGGAGACTTGTAAAGGAAGTAGTGGGTCGCTGTACAATTACGGAATTTATTTATTCCTCAGAACCGACTGATTCTCAGTCGTCTCCGAGCGCTTTATATTTACATCAGGAGACTGTGAGGCTTGTGAGTAACAGGTGGCCATCTCGCCGCTGAATCGTAATACTATGGGTTCCATAAGTAAACCGAGGGAAGCTCGGAGTGGGTTGGGTATGGTGAACATCGATCGCTTTACTTTGGCGGGCGAGCGTGTATGTTGAGTGACGTTTGGCATGTATATCGGTGAAGCTGAAGGTGAATATCTGTTGGTGATGTGAGTCTGTGTTAAGGAATATTTCGATCGTGTTACGTGGGTACACAGCTGTGTATATCGAGTGACGTTTGTAATGTATATATCACATCACTCAATCTACGGTCGTAGGATGACGTATAGATGGCGCCACTATTAACAAACCTGTGGCGACGCGTAGTTAAAGTCACACTCTACTTACCGACAGGGCAGTCTAAATGCCCGATACATTTTCTGCTGAATCAGGCAGCGTGATATATGAGCAATGTTTTAGTTAGTTGGTAAAACACCCGTTTGGATAGAACTAAGTGTTCAGTTTTCATGTCTACCAAGTACACACTCAACTCATGCACACGCTACAGTCACAATCATCTGACGCCTCGCGTCATATGGTATAGCTCGCAGGTATGCTATATCGATTTATCGACCGCGCACTCATGCATATTGTCCATCTGCTCACATCCTCGATCGAAGCTCACTCAAGCGGCCAACGCTGTTAGCGTGGCCCCATCGGCAAGACCACTCACAAGGCTCGCCTTCCATCGCTGACAGCGAATCACAAGCAAGCTGTGACGCACGTCCGTCTTCTTGATACTCTGCCGCGTAGTCGACGGATGTGGCCTTTGTTCTCACTCGAGTCGCTCGCAGTACACGTTCCCGCGTAAACTCACAGAGATATTCATTCGTTCCAATCACTTTTGTGCGCATTCATTATTATAGTGTAGTACATTCTTGATCAAATCACCCGTGTGTAAATTCAGTGTCAGTGCGAATCACAGCAACTCAACAGGACTAGTGCAGCACTCACATAACCGTCAGCGGCGTGGTTCGCTCGTTGGCAGCAAAGACGCCATTCTGCCTCGCACCGATCATCGGCGTCCGGACACTCACCAGCCTGCCGTGTGGCTTTACTCGAGCTCTACAACCAGACTGTATCACCAGGATCAACCACACGGAATCAACAAGTCAACTCAGAGGCCTGAGAACCTACTCACCAACAGTACATCAACACGCAGGCCAGACAAATCACAGTATATATTTGTTATAATCACCAGGTATTTTTTATGCAATCACTGTTATATAATTTAAATAAACATTGAATTTATTATTGTTCATTACTGAGTGCTTTTAATTATTTATACTTGTCACCAGGATCCTTAATCTTACTATTCGCATCTGTCACTTGACATGCTACGTGTGAATGTATCGACTTGCTACCTGTCGACAGATTAAAAATAATTTCAAACTCAAACTCAGTCTCACACTCATTATCATAACATTTTTTGGTCCTTCGAGCCGGGTATAATGTACTCATACTCAATATCATACATTTTTTGGTCCTTCGAGCCGCATCCTGGTCAAGTATATAAATTTATGCCTCGATACTCACATAAATCACCAATCAACACATGTAATACACTACAGATTGCGCAACTCAGCATGCTTCGATACAAGACAATGCTCAATAATAATAAAATACTCACCCAAGTGCGCTAATCATTTATTGTAAACCATTCAACAGGCTCAACCAGTTCAAATCATGGCTGACGATAAGAAAGCGCTGTCAGACCAAAGTAAATCCTCGCAGGAAGGCGACTCACATGATGGTGATGTGGAAGCAACCGATGAAGCAACAGTCGTTAGCGAGACACTCAATGTACCACCCACGGTACAGAGACCACGCACCAGATCGCCATCACCAAGCACCAATCAAGCTAACCTCATGGATTATAAGGTCGCATCACAGCATACGAGGATAGCAATGATCAATCAGCTACACGATCACCTGCAAAACTCACCAGGCTGCGTTTTCGAAGAACTCAACGGCCATTTAGAGATTTTAAATCACACTTGGGAGTGTTTTTGTAATGAACATAATCAAATGGGAGAAACACGTAAACGTGCTTTTCTCACTCACCCTTATGTTACAGATAAGGTGTACGACTCAGGCTTTGACAGTTATTTCAAGGCACTCACAATCATCCTGCGAGAGAAGGCAATCGCAAAAACTCAAGAGACCACATCAAATAGAGCTGATCAACAGAGTCAACCAAGTCAGCACAGATCAACATTGCCGAAAATAACGTTGCCGGAATTTGACGGTGATTTTACAAAGTGGCCGGCATTTAGAAACTTGTTTGCCTCAATGGTGGTCGACGATGAACAAATCAGTGATGTAGAGAAACTTCACTATTTAAAGATTAGCCTCAAAGGATCAGCCGCTCAACTGATCTCCAATGTGCCGATCAACAATGATTCATTCACCTCATCGTGGCAAATAATCAAAGACAGATTTAACAACAAGGAAAGACTCATTCTGTCTTATGTTGAGAAACTCCTTAGCAACACTCGACCAGTGGCGAAGTCTGCAGCCTCACTCAACACATTAATCAGCTCAACGAAAGAGATAATCAACGCACTCAACGTTCTCGGAGTTGATACAGAATCTTGGAATTATGTATTCATTTTCGTAGTTGCTCAACGCCTTGACACGTCCATGCGTGAAGCATGGGAATACAAAAGGAGTGCACACAAGCAGCCAACCTCGTTTGAAGATTTGATGGGATTCATCGAATCCAGAGCGAGAGCTTTAGAAGTCATCCCAATCAACCCAGATCAATCGGCTGACAGAGCCAGCAACATCTCAAGACACTCAACAAAATCTACACTTCTGCCAGCAAGACCGGCTCACCATGCGTCCACTCAACCGAGGACACACCAGTATCCATGCGATCACTGTCGTGGTTCGCATTACATTGTGAGCTGCGCCAAGTTCAGAGATCTACAACCTGCAGATCGCCACAAAGTTGTGACTGAACATCGACTGTGTTTCAATTGCTTTGGTCATCACAACCTCCACTCGTGCCAATCAACCATCAACTGCAAGACGTGCGGTGCCAAACACCACACGATGATTCATTTGCCATCCACCGCAAGAATTACACCAAAGTCAAATCAACCAAGCACATCAGCTGTACCTGCCACAGCTCATCCAAGCACCAGTTCACGTCAATGAGAAATTGACGTGCCATTTTGCCAACTCATCAACTCACACGGTAGAACAGCAGTTCTACTAGCAACGTATCAAGCATTACTCATCACATCTTTCGGCACTCACCAAGTCAGATTACTCATTGATCCAGGATCAGAGCTCACCTTCGTCTCAGAACACCTTGTATCGGATCATAGGCTTACTCGTCAACACTCATCAATTCCAGTCATTGGCATTGGAAACACGAGATCAACACAAACAAGAGGTACCACCACATTAACATTACGATCAATTCATTCATCACGTGGTGTTACCATCGCAGCTCACATACTCAATAAGTTGACGAGTACATTGCCATCAGTACACACACAACCACAGAAGTGGCCACACATTTCATCACTGCAATTGGCAGACCCTGACTTCTTAACACCACGGCCAGTAGATATCATCATCGGGGCTGATTCATACGGGCTAATCATCCAGCCTGGCATCAAGAAACACTCGGACGTCTTACCGATTGCACAATCAACAATATTTGGGTGGATTATTCTTGGTCCAGTCCCAGAGAATTATTCAACACCAAGCAACTCATACCACATAGCAGTAGAATCATCAAACAAGGAAATTCAAGATCTTCTCACGCAGTTCTGGGTTCAAGAAGAAACACCATCGACAACAGATCACAAGCTCACCCCAGACGAAGAAGCGTGTGAAAAGCATTTTCAAACGACTCACACTCGAGACGAAGAAGGACGATACATCGTGCGAATCCCGCTCAAATCATCACCATCGAGTCTAGGAGACTCAAAACTCACTGCTCAACGATGTCTACAGCGACTCATGAAGAAACTCTCAACAAATAATTCATACACCAATTTATACAACTCATTCATGAAAGAGTATGAAGAGTGTGGTCACATGATACGTGTACCATCCTACCACCAGTCAACTCAAATGAGCGAATCTGTTCATGACTATTGTGAAACCGAGACGACCTTGGCACATGATGCTGTAGCATCAGGAGGGTTGAGGGTCTCGGGAGATCGATTGTCAGAACAAACTTACGCTCATCCTCCATATTATCTTCCTCATCATGGTGTACTGAAAGAAGATCGAATCACAACAAAGTTGAGAGTTGTCTTCAACGGATCCAGCCCAACGACGTCGCAAGTATCACTCAACGACATCCAGCATGTTGGAGCAAAATGTCAACGTGACATCTCAGACGTGCTCATATGGATCCGACAGCACAAACTCATCTTTTCAACAGACATCACAAAGATGTACAGACAAATCAAAGTCCACCCGGACGATTGGGATTTGCAACGAATCATATGGCGAGATGACCAACTCAATATGGTGCCATATCACCTAACAACAGTGACGTATGGAACTCGCTCAGCACCATTCTTAGCAATCAGATCATTGCTTCAACTAGTTGAAGACGAAGGTCATCGCTTCCCGCTCGCAATTGAACCACTCATGAAAGGCAGATATGTTGACGACATATTTGGAGGAGCTAATCAGCTTGACACACTCATCGAAATATCAAATCAAGTCACCCAGCTCTGCATGGCGGGCGGGTTGCCTCTAGCAAAATGGCACAGCAACACCGAGCAATTCATAGAGCATATCGACCACCACTCACCATCAAACTCACACTCATTCGAAGATAGCAGTACCAAGTTACTCGGCCTGTCATGGATACCTCGTGAAGACGTATTCAAGTTCCACGCAGAGCCTCCATGCTCAAGTTCCAAGCTCACAAAGAGAATCATCTTGTCTGAAACAGCACAACTCTACGATCCACTCGGGTTTCTCTCACCATTCATCATCAAGGCCAAATCATTATTACAAGAATTATGGCTGGAGAAACTCAGCTGGGACGATCAAGTTTCAGATCAGATACACACCAAGTGGACGTTGCTCAGACAAGAGCTCACTCAAGTCGATGAAATCTCAATTCCGCGATGGATTCAACTCACAAGCTCAACACTTGTGGAGTTGCACGGATTCTCCGACGCATCTCAAATAGCAATGGCGGCTGCTATCTATATCAAAACAACAACTCCAGGGGAAGAAACCAAGGTTACACTCATCTGCGCGAAATCAAAAGTAACACCACTCAAGCGACTCTCCATCCCTCGACTCGAGCTCACAGCAGCACTGATCTTAGCAAAGCTCATGAAGTATGTGCAAACAACCTTGGAACTCACCAACACTCAAACGTTCCTGTGGACTGATTCCTCAGTAACGCTCACCTGGATTAACTCACACCCATCACGGTGGAAGGACTTTGTCAGGAACCGAGTGTCAGCAATTCAAGAACTAACTCCAAACAGCGTATGGAAATTTGTTCCTGGCAAAGACAATCCAGCCGATTGTGCTTCAAGGGGCATCAGCATCTCCCAGCTCCAGAAGCACCTCCTGTGGTGGACAGGACCACAGTGGCTCACAGGCGATCAATGTTCATGGCCAACTCAACACTATCAACAAGACTCACAGACTCATCAGGAAGAGCGACCGGGGCTCGCACTCACAGTGGCAACAAATCAAGCCGTATATCATTGGGAGATGATATACAGACACTCTTCTCTCACTAGACTACTCAGAGTAACCGCAATATGCTTTCGAGTAAGTCAACTCATCAAGAAATTGCCAAACTCAACGCTCTTTAACCCTCTCTCGCTACAAAATATTGAGAGAGCAAGAGTATTTTGGATCAAAGCAACTCAAGCAGCATATTTCTCAACAGAGCTCAAATTGATCGCTATAGCTCAACTACCAACAGCTCATCCCTTCAATCGCCTGACTGCCTATATCGACACTCAAGGCATCATTCGGGTTGGAGGAAGATTGACCAACTCACAACTGGAACTTGAGGCAATTCACCCAGCAATACTCCCACGACATTCTCACTTCACCACACTCATCATAGCAGATGCACATCACAAAACCATGCATGGAGGCACTCAACTCACCCTGAACTACACAAGGCAATCGTACTGGATTATTGGTGATAGAGCTCCTGTACGGTCGCATATACTCAGCTGCATGAAATGTGCTCGACAACGTGGCATCAGAGCACAACAACTCATGGGTCAATTACCAACTAAGAGAGTCACCCCAGCACGACCATTCTTCTACTCAGGTGTGAACTACGCTGGTCCGCTGACCATCAAAACCTGGAAAGGTAGAGGCGCCAAACAACATAAAGGATGGCTGTGCATTTTCGTGTGCTTCGTCACCTCGGCCTTGCATCTGGAGGCCGTGAGTGACTACTCAACTGACTCATTCATCGCTGCATTCAGACGGTTCACTGGACGCAGAGGCATCTGCAACACTCTCTATAGTGATTGCGGCACAAACTTCATGTGAGCAGATGCCATACTCACCAAACTCTTCACTCAAGGTACAACAGAATCACTCTCACTGCATTGCTCACTCACCAGCGATGGAACTACGTGGAAGTTCAACCCACCAGCAGCTCCACATATGGGAGGAAAATGGGAAGCAGCAGTCAAATCAGTAAAATATCACCTGAACCGAACAGTAGGAGACATCGCACTCACGTTCGAGGAATTAACCACGTTGCTCATCCAGATCGAAGCAACGGTCAACTCACGACCATTGGAACCACTCACAGAGGACCCTGAAGATACTTCAGCACTCACACCAGCTCACTTTCTCATAGGAGAGCCGCTCACAGCCATACCAGAGCCAACACTCACAGATCTGAACGTTACTAGACTATCACGATGGCAACTACTACAACAAAGGCTTCAATATTTTTGGTTCAAATGGTCAACTCAATATCTCCAGCGCCAACTGTCTACATCGAAATGGCATCATCCATCGAACACCATCAAGGTCGGTTCATTAGTACTGATCACTGATGAGAGGTCTCCACCATCAAAATGGCCTCTCGCCAGAGTCACTCAACTCCATCCAGGAAAGGATGGACTGACCAGGGTAGTGTCACTCAGAACTGCAACAACAACACTCGTTCGACCAATCACCAAGCTCGCCATCTTACCAGCTCAAACTGAATGAAGAGCAGATCACACTCAATCATCAACACCGTTGCTGATGGCGGGCGGAATGTTCAGTTTTCACGCCTACCAAGTACACACTCAACTCATGCACACGCTACAGTCACAATCATCTGACGCCTCGCGTCATATGGTATAGCTCGCAGGTATGCTATATCGATTTATCGACCGCGCACTCATGCATATTGTCCATTTGCTCACATCCTCGATCGAAGCTCACTCAAGCTGCCAACGCTGTTAGTGCGGCCCCATCGGCAAGACCACTCACAAGGCTCGCCTTCCATCGCTGACAGCGAATCACAAGCAAGCTGTGACGCACGTCCGTCTTCTTGATACTCTGCCGCGTGGTCGACGGATGTGGCCTTTGTTCTCACTCGAGTCGCTCGCAGTACACGTTCCCGCGTAAACTCACAGAGATATTCATTCGTTCCACTCACTTTGGTGTGCATTCATTATTATAGTGTAGTACATTCTTGATCAAATCACCCGTGTGTAAATTCAGTGTCAGTGCGAATCACAGCAACTCAACAGGACTAGTGCAGCACTCACATAACCGTCAGCGGCGTGGTTCGCTCGTTGGCAGCAGAGACGCCATTCTGCCTCGCACCGATCATCGGCGTCCGGACACTCACCAGCCTGCCGTGTGGCTTTACTCGAGCTCTACAACCAGACTGTATCACCAGGATCAACCACACGGAATCAACAAGTCAACTCAGAGGCCTGAGAACCTACTCACCAACAGTACATCAACACGCAGGCCAGACAAATCACAGTATATATTTGTTATAATCACCAGGTATTTTTTATGCAATCACTGTTATATAATTTAAATAAACATTGAATTTATTATCGTTCATTACTGAGTGCTTTTAATTATTTATACTTGTCACCAGGATCCTTAATCTTACTATTCGCATCTGTCACTTGACATGCTACGTGTGAATGTATCGACTTGCTACCTGTCGACAGATTAAAAATAATTTCAAACTCAAACTCAGTCTCACACTCATTATCATAACATTTTTTGATCCTTCGAGCCGGATATAATGTACTCATACTCAATATCATACACTAAGTTACTTTAAAAAGCGTAGAGAACTGTTTCTACTAGTTCCGTTTCCAGACACACAGGTTAAGGCCACGCGGTGAATGTACAGCGAGAGTTTTACGTATCCATGTAATACTGTTAATAAAGTACGACTAATTACAAACGATCAGCGAAGTCTGAACAAGTTCTGTGTTGGGTCATCCTTTCCCCACAAACCCATATGATTTTTAGGAAGTGCCAACCTTCAAACGATACGTCTCAATGGAAAAATCTGAATTTCGTGTGTTTATAAAGCATTGCTTTTCAATGGGAAAAAAATACCGTTCAGCAAAGCAATGGTTCGACATGTGTTATTCGGACTCTGCTCCATCGAGACAAATGGTGGAGAAGTGGTTTGCTGATTGTAAACGCAGCGGTACAAACACCGACGATGCTGAACGCTCTGGTCGCCCTAATTCGGCAGTTGTTCCAGAAAACATAAAAAAAAGTCCACACAATGGTTTTGGCCGATCGTAAATCGAAGTTGCATGAGATACCTGACACCTTAAAGATATCAGAAGGCAGTGTATTTACCATTTTTAATGAACATTTGAGCATGAGAAAGCTCTGTTCGAAATGGATACCGCGTTTGCTCACAGTCGATCAAAAACAACAACGCGTCGACAATTCAGAGCGCTGTTTAGAGCTGTTTCAGCGCAATAAAAAGAATTTTTCATGCAGTATGTGACAGTACATAAAACATGAATCCATAACTACACTCCAGAGTCGAATCGGCAGTCAGCTAAGTAGACAGCAAAAGGTGAATACTGTCCAAAGCGACCAATAACGCAAATGTTAGGTGCTAAGGTATTGGCCTCCGTATTTTGGGATGCGCAAGGTATTTTATTCATCGATTACCTTGAGAAAGGAAGAACCGACAATAGCGAATATTATTGCTATAATATAATAGCGATATCAATAGCGAATTACATATGGCATTATTGGTGCGTTTGAAGGAAAAAATTGCGAAAAACAAACCCCAATGAAGAAAAAAAAAGTACTCTTTCACCAAGACAATGCACCGTGTCACAAGCCGATCGCAACAATAGCAAAATTGCACGTTGAACTGCTTCCTCATCCACCGTATTCTCTGGATTTGGCTCCCAGCGACTACTACCTATTTGCAGACCTAACAAGATTGCTCCAGGGAAAGAGATTTGGCTCCAATGAAGAAGTGATTGCCGAAACTGAAGGGTTTTTTGAGGTCAAAGATAAATCGTTCTACAAAAAAGGCATCGAAATGTTAGAGAAGCGTTGGAATGAATGTATCACTCTTGAAGGAGACTATGTTGATGAATTAAGTCGAATTTTACTTAAAAGTTGTTGTTTCATTAGTCGTCTTACGAACTTATTGAGTGATGTGTTACGTGAATCTCGAACGGGTGTAAAGGGAACAGCTAGAGAGTTTCAATGAGCAACAGTTGGCTTTGGCGACTAATAAGAATCTAGTAAGTACGTAATTATTACAACTATGCATGACAATAGCATCTCCTGATTCAGATACAGGTGCATACAATGATTTGGCGTTTTACGATGCATAATCAGCTGTGTAACAGGACTTGGAAATGCTGTTAGCTATGCTAAACTAGAAAACAGTTTATTTTCAGTGACGTATCAAAGTTTTTTAAGCCCACTCAGGAACAAATTGTAGTGAAACTCAGTTTTCCCTACATAGAATTATAGCCACAAACAATGAAACTTTGAAAAATTAGGATAATGTAGAATATATCTGTGAATAAAAACAACTATTTAATTAGGACATTGGTAGATGTAAGTGAATCGTCTGATATTGACGAACTGTCGATATCTGATTATATTTCGCGCCTAACAGTATCTGGCCCTAGAGTTCGCCTCATCAAGGATAACGGTAGTTTCTTACAAAGTCTCGTGGTGAACGGGCGATAATTTTTGGATCACGCATCAAGCGCTCACCCAGTCATGGATAAGAGTTTATAATAATATTCAGTACACTGCCCCTAGTTAAAGTGGAGAATCGTTTTCTGCCGCCCAATCGAAGTATGAAACTACTCGCAAACCGCGGGGTTCTCCCGGTCATCGGCATTTTTCATGGCTAATAACCAAGATAAGGAACTTCACATTTCTGGATGAGATCGTCGGCTCTACACAGCCATTCACCGCCTTTAAAAGCTGGTGTAATCATTGGAGCATCTCTGCCGATCTGGAATAATCAAACGTAAACACGTATCCTCATGGCGTCATGATTCGAAGCTAAGAATTCCTTAAATTAGTAAAGGCAGTAAAAGTACTGCTAATAATACCCGCGAACGATGTGGGAATTACGCGAGAAAGTACAAACCAACTTCTTTACGACGGCCTGCGGTCCCTGTCGCACCATTGGTCTGGCGCCTGTTAATAATACCTGAAACGATTACTGAAAAATTAAAGTGCAACAAACTTTTTTTTGCAATAATTTCAGAGGCATAATTGGTACACAAACAAAACCTATTTTGTTTAATAGTTCACCAGGTACAGAGATAAACTATTAATGAAGAATTTTTAACCAGGAATAGCAAAATCATGCAAAAAATACAAAAATTTGAGGGCACAAAAAGTATTCGTACACTTATAATTAAGCTGCTAAACTACGATACTCACTCAAGCATGGTCTGACCTCTACCTAAAACAAGTCTTTGTTCACGCAGTGGCTTTGACCTGTTCTATGCCATTAGTAGATCTTTGAGCTCTTTACGTCCATGACGGCAAAGAAAAGCGAAATATGTATAGCAATGCGAGATAGAGTGATTTTTCGGCAGACACGCAGTGAAAGTTACCAAAAAGTTGGTAAAGAATTAAATTTAAGTTTCACGACAGTGAAATACATAGTTAAAAAATATGAAACATCAAACATCACAGAAAATAAGGCACGAACCGGTCGGCCGAGGATACTGACAGTTCCAGAGCGTCGGAGTATCATTAAAGAGGCTACAAAAAACCGTTTGTAAGTGCTCAAAGCTTATCGAATGGTGTCGCGTCAACATCAGGGAAAATCGTGTGTCCTCAAACTATACGAATCGTTTTGCATTCTGCCGAAATATACGGCAGAATTGCAAGAAAGAAATCATTAATTAATAATACAAATCGAGAAAAACATTTAGGTTTCGCCGAAACCTACGTAAATAAACCGATAGAATTTTGGAAACGACATTTTCGACATTCGAGTATTTTCAAATAAATCGAAGTTCAATATTTTCGGGTGAGATGGAAAGAGATTCGTCCGGCGGAAACCGAATACCGGGCTCCAACCGAAAAATTTAATACCGACTGTGAAGCACGGTGGAGGAGGCGTAATGGTTTATGGCTGTATGGGATACGATGGTGTTGGTAATCTGGCATTTATAGATGGGCTAATGAATGCCCAGAAGTACATCGAAATGTTGCGCAGTAATCTGGAGGAAAATGTAACTAAAATGGGCCTGAATGGAAATTTCTACTTCCAACCAAATAATGACCCGAAACATACTGCTGTTACGCCGGTACTGCGTAATTGGATTATTCGGTATTCGGTATAATATTAAAAGTTATTATTTTTTGGGATCGTTTGCCGATAAGGAGATGAATCTCGAGTAAAAGATGAAAACGCGAATTTATATAAAAGGAAGTATTTATTATAGGCAACGGTAACTTTCCGTTATCTATTTAATTGTCAAAGTAAGAAGTACAATAATACGTCGTTTCGAGTATTTCACGAGGAACCAACCGTTCTCTGTTGAGTCTGATTTAATTCTGATTTTAGTGAAGCAGTTAGCAACTGCGTTTGCTAAAAGTTGCCCTTAGTTGGCAGCTTTAGCTTTAGCCTATCGTAGATCGTCTAGCGAGTCGGGACTCATGCTGCGTCAGCGTCTACCTCGCATCCTGTCTTGTATGACAGCTATTTTTTAGAATTTCATATCTAGCTGTGTCAGCTAAGGAATATTCCTGAGAATACGTGAAGTAGAATATTCCGCAACACAACATCCCTCCCCCCTTGAAAGGAAAAATTTTCTAAAAAATTTGTTCTTCAGTTGGTTTCCCGTACCTTTACAATTTTAATACAATTTTACGGTTTAATATATAATATATAATATATACGTAATAGTACGTAAAATGTTTCATTTTTTGTTTGTTAATGTCGTTCGGTCCGAGCGAGTCGTTCTCGGTTGTGGGGGGCGATTGCATATCCTGGCCAGCTCGGTTCGCAGTCGTTCCACTGGCTGTTGTCATCCGAGTGGCTCGAGGTTGATGCTTACCTCGGCGGCTGCCGGGGTTGTTGCCTCGCTCGTTCTCGTTGGTATCCTGTTTCTTTGGTACCTGTAGCATTTAAACAGAACGTAGCTAACCAAGGCTATCGGTGCTATAGCACCCAAGAAATAGAAGCTCAGGTTGTGGATGTGCTGCATCCCGTCTCCGGCGGTATTGAGGGTTTCCATGATGTGGTCGGCTTGAGCTCCGAACTTCCGAAGCTCTTCGGGGTCCGCAGCACGCTGTGTAGTAGGATGGTCCTCTCGGTCTGCGTCGGGGGCGCCTGAGCTTCGATCTCCGTTAAAGTCAAATTAAACGACAGAAGGTAGTTTTCTCGTATGATCTGCGACCTTCGCCCGATGGTTTTGATGCTGAAATCTCGGGCGGTTACTATACATACGCCAGTATTCCCGAATTATTTAGTATTTCGTGCTGAGTGGGATTTTTCCTACAATTTATTCCTACGGGAACCGGGGTTGGCGCGACGTATAGCCATCGTCCTTCTGTTGCATTGGAACGATTAGGGGATGAGTGATTTTGATAACTCTTTTTGCGCATTTTTTGCCGTTACCGGTGTCCATTTTTGCATAGATTAGGACTTCGCAGGGTGCGTCGTTCGTGACCAGAATGGTAGGGTGTGTTGGTGGGTAAATGTACGATTTGTCCAGTACCTTGCAATTTTTGACGTCATCGAATGTCATCCTTGGGTATTTGTGATTCTTTATATCTACGAGGGTCAATCAATAAATAGTTGGCCTTGCGCCATCTGTTGGTCGAGGAAAGAAATCAATAGCGACGTTTAGTAGTGCCATCCTTCACATGACTGTTGTCAAAGTTTCAGCTCGCTGCGATGTTTAGTTTGCGTTTGACAGCCATCGAAAGACAAACAACTTTTGTGTTTTTACAAAAATGGAAAAAATTGAGTATCGTGCAGTGATTCGATTTTTGTTTTTGAAAAAGAAAATGAACAATGAAATTAAAGAGGAGCTAGACGAAGTTTATATGGTCCTTGCACCTTCGTTATCAACCATTAAACATTGGACAGCTGAATTTGAATGCGGTCGTACGAGCATTGTTGACGATAAACGTCCAGGTCATCCAAATGAGGTCGTCATACCAGAAACAGTTGAAAAAGTCCACGATATGGTGTTAAATGATCGGAGACTAAAAGTGCGTGAGATTGCTAAGGCCACAGGCATATCATATGGCTCAGTGATTTCAATCCTGAGTGATCAGTTGGGTATGAAAAAGTTATCCGCATGATGGGTGCCGCGTTTGCTCACTATCGACCATACAAAAGAACGTGTAGCTGATTCAAAGGCGTGTTTGGCGATTTATAAGCGTGATCCTGTTGAGTTTTTGCGTCGTTACGTAACCGTGGACGAAACATGGACCCATCACTATACACCAGAGACAAAGGAACAATCGAAACAATGAACTTCACCGATCGAACGTGCTCCGAAGAAGGCGAAGATGGTGTCGTCGGCCGGTAAGGTCATGGCTACAGTTTTTTGGGATACACGCGGCATAATCTATATCGATTACCTTCCGCCGAAAAAAACGATTAATGGCGAATACTATGCAGCCGTACTGACTGGATTCACCGACGAATTCAAGAAAAAACATCCACATTTGGCGAGGAAAAAAGTGCTCTTCCATCAAGACAATGCACGCGTTCACACGTGCCCAGTTGCCATGGCCAAAATTCATGAATATAAATACGAATTGCTTTCGCATCCACCGTATTCTCCAGATTTGGCCCCTTCCGACTACTTTCTGTTTCCAAATCTGAAAAAATGGCTTGGCGGAAAGAGATTTGGTTCCAGCGATGATCTCATCGCCGAAACAGAAATCTATTTTGAGGACCTTCCGAAATCGTATTATTCGGAGGGCATCGAAATATTGGAAAATCGTTGGAATAAGTACATCGAGCTAAAAGGAGATTATGTTGAGAAATAAAAAGATTTTTGTCCAAAAAAACGCGATTTTTTTTATCAAGCCGACTATTTATTGATCGACCCTCTTATTACTATGTGATTCTCAGTCGTGTCCACGTAGTCGTACCCGCCGTTGCTTGCTCGCGTGTGTATAGGGTATATTGTACTGTTGCTGCCTGATCAGCGGTATGTCGAGTACTAGTATAATTGCACCACCTCCGCTGTAGGCCTTTAGGTCAGCCAGTCGCATAAGTGCTGACGCTTGTCGATGCTCTACAGTGACAGGGACTGGATTGTTTACGTGTACCTTCTTCCTCATTATGAGGCTTAACCAGTGTAATATAATATTTTTTTCATAAGTATAGATATCGTCTTGAAATATGGAAATATTTTGGCATCTTTCACTGTCATTTGCGGAAATCGAATTACCAATTAACATGTGTATGTCAACCGATTAGAGTGTGCACATTGACTTATTATTAAAATGAAGTATGCTCTTAGAGGCTTTATTTCTTCAATTTACTGTATATATTCTTTTTACTCTCTACGCTGAACACTATCCTGTGTCAGAATTAATATGATATACATTTTTCGAGGTGGTTTTCTGGCATGTTCACAGTCCCCTCTAGATTATACAGCATGATTATACAGCGTAATGAAAGTGCAATTTCTTCTCAATTGTTTCGTTTTTCCTGTTGATAAAATTACGTCTCCTAAGACCTCTTCTACTTTATTGGAGCGCCCTTCCCTGTGTCCTGAGGGGCTCCGTCCCGCATTTATTTCCTAGCTGATATTTAGTTTTAACTAGCTATAATTATGCGAATTCTTCACTTCTTAAGCTGTTAGAGCTCGGTAAAGAGCATCAGGCGGTTAGCATGCACCGGCTGAGTTTTCAGTCCCTTCTGGACGACGTAGTTAACGGGGGCCCTCTTTTCCATTATCTCGTGGGGTCCCGTCTACTGAGGGGTCAGCTTTGCCGACCACCTCCTGCGCACCGTCCCATCTCGGAGGAGTACACGTTCGCCAACGCGGTACTCCCGTTCCTGCGCGCTGTGGTCATACGCATTCTTTGACCGTCTTTTAGCGCCTTCCAGGTTGTCGCGAGCTATAGTCCATGCAGCACGTAGTCGCTCTCGTAGTTCTTGGACGTAGTCGTCATACGCATAGGTGCTTCGGGGCTCCTGTCTTACGGCCGTCGGTAATTAAGCTTCGCTACCGTACACCATCACGTGGGAAGATAGTCCGGTCCCCGTATGCGGAGTTGTTGTACGTAAGTTGTTGTACGTACGTGCACGTCACGTACGTTGTACGTGAGTTGTTGTACGTAAACATTGCGTAAGGCAGCCACTCGTCCCAGTCTCCTTGATCCTCGCTTATGAAATTTTTCAGGTATTCTGCAAGAGTGCGGTGCGACCTTTCCAGGGCGTCATTCGATTTTGGATGATAGGCTGTTGTTTGTATTTTCTTATGATAATTCTCAGCAGTCGACACATTTCTTTGAAGGTCGCACTGAGGAAGTTGGTGCCCTGGTCCGACAGTATCATTTCCGGCGTTCCGTGCCGGCAAATTAATTATTCAACGAGCGCCGGTGCGACTGTCAAAGCCTCTTGGTTCGGCAGGGGGATCGCTGCACTGTATTTGGTAAAGGCGTCCTGAAACGTAAGTATGTATTTTTTCCCGGAAGCGCTTTCCGGTAGCGGTCCTACGACGTCGACCGCAACTTTTTCAAATGACCTCGATGGGGTGTCCATTACCACCATCGGCACTCGTTCCTTTTTCCTGATTTCGTTCTTTTGGCAGGATTCGCAGGACGATATATACTTTTCCAAATCCCTTCTTATGCCGGGCCAGTCGTACTTGGTCCGGATCCGATGTATCGTACGCCTAATACCCTGATACGCCTCCTTTAGGGTGTCGTATTCTCTTATTATTTTCAGGCGATCATCGATGGAGGGAATGGCTACACCACTGCGGCAGTCGCTGCGCTCTTTCATTATGCTGTCTTCGTCTGTGCTGCTGGAGGTTTGCGAGCTGCGGCCCCCGCTTTGCCTCGCTTCCTCAGCAGGCCTGTGCGGTGCTCGGCCCACAGTTTCTTCGCTCGGTGTGCCCACCGGTAGCTCCGCCGTTACGTCGCTCTCTGTCTCGAGCGGCCTTGCAACGTTTTCCTTTCTCGGCCTACCGCGCCTTACGGGTCGATCATGCTGTGCTGCGCTCGCTCTGTCCTTTTCGGCGATGCTCGCAGTCTTACTCGTGCGTGTGTGTACTAGCTTGCGTGGTCTGCCCGTCCCCGACCGTTCGGCTTCGCGGCGGGGCTGTCGGGTTCAGTAGAGCGATCTGCATCCACGCTGCGGATCTCTCTGTCTTCTTCTGAAGCGTTGGCAGACGCTGCCTCTCGCCCTACCTCGTTGCTGGGCTGACTCAGGGTATTCTCGGCTCTCCGCTTTGTGCGGCTGTCCGTACCCGGGCTCTTGCCGTCCTTGTCTGTCTCGTGGGCGAGCTCGACCTCTCGCTCCGATAAGCTACTATGGCTATACGGGATATCTTCGGCCCTCCGCTTTGTGCGGTCGTTCGTTGTGCCTACTTGTCCCGTAGTGTTGTCCTCTTCCGACTCACGGACTACGTTCTCTGCTCTCGTTTGGGCACTCGTAGTAACGAATATATGGCTTAGTGCATCTGCATTTGTGTTGCGCCTGCCTCGCATTCTACATTAAACTCATGTTTCGCTAATTTGATTTTCCAACGTATCAATCTCGAGCCTGGGTCCTTTACTCCGAACAGCCAGGTGGTGGTTCGTCATTACGGTGAAACAAGTACCATAAATAAAGGGTGGTTAAATTTTAAGGGCCGATGTTGATTTTGAATAAAACACAAATTATTTAGGAAATTATTGTCAATTCTTTTTATTATGATAATATGGTATGGTTCAATTATGTATGGAACAAAATATCGGCCAAATGGCCGCTGCGACCTCGGCGGCACACCTCCATCCGATGGTCCAAATTTTTGATGACGCTTAGGCATAATTGAGGTTCTATGCCGTTAATGTGCCGAATTATCTCATCCTTTAGCTCTTGAATTGTTGCTGGCTTATCGACGTACACCTTTTCTTTCAAATAACCCCAAAGAAAGAAGTCCAACGGTGTCAAATCACATGATCTTGGCGGCCAATTGACATCGCCACCACGTGAGATAACACGGCCATTGAATTTGTCACGCAAAAGAGCCATTGTTTCGTTAGCTGTGTGGCAAGTGGCACCGTCCTGTTGAAACCACATATCGCCCACATCCATATCTTCCAATTCGGGCCATAAAAAACACCATTCACAGTAACTGCTTGACCGGCCTCATTTTGGAAAAAATACGGCCCGATGATGCCGCCAGCCCATAAACCGCACCAAACAGTCACTCTTTGTGGGTGCATTGGTTTTTCGACAATCACTCTTGGATTATGATTCGCCCAAATGCGGAAATTCTGCTTATTGACGAATCCACTGAGGTGAAAATGTGCCTCATCACTGAAGATGATTTTCTTCGAAAATTGATCATCCACTGTTGCCATTTCTTGCCACCATTCTGACCATTGACGACGTTTGGAATGGTCAAGAGGCTTTAGTTCTTGAGTCAATTGCACCTTATAAGCGTGTAAATGCAAGTCTTTATGCATAATGTTCATCAACGACGAGCGTGAGAGGTGCAATTGTTGGGCACGACGACGAGTTGAGGTGGACGGCTCTTCAGCCACACTATCGCGAACAGCAGCAATATTTTCTGCAGTACGAGCTGTACGAGCATGCACTGGTGTTTTAATATCTCCTACAGACCCGGTTTGCTTAAATTTTTGCACGATTTTTCAGATTGTACGCACATTTGGACGATTAAATTGACCGAAAAAATCACGAAGTGCACGATATGCATTTTGATTTGAACGCCCATTTTCATAATAAGCCTGAATAAGTTTAACGCGTTGCTCGATTGTGTATCTTTCCATGGTTCAAATTGAGTTAGTCTGAAATTGAGAAATGTCAAATGAAATGCAGAAAAAAACTTGACGTGTAGGTGTGGTTCACATTCAACATCGGCCCTTAAAATTTAACCACCCTTTATATAGCCGGAAATGAGCAAAAACCCAAATTATCGCGAGTAGCTCTTACTCCGTGTGTTACTATGTCGTCGAGGTACACAGTATTTGACGCCCTGTAGTCCTGCTAATGCGGAGTTCATTAGCCGCTGGAAAGTCGGTGGTGCGTTCTTCAATCTGAATCGACTCAAAATGACCCTGCGGAGTGGAAAATGCCGTTTTTTCTTTGTGTTGCTGAGCCATCGGGATTTGGTGAAATCCAGAGGCGAGATCTAAAGTCGTATAATATCGGGCCCGTCCCAACTTGACAATATTCCGGTGATATTGGGCAGTGGGTACAAGTCTCCGATGGTGGCTTCGTTCAACTTCCGAAAGTCCACCACTACGCGCATTTTCCTCACTCCGGCGACATCGGGTTTCTTAGCCACGACCATCAGCGGCGCGTTCCATTGACTCCTGTTGGACTGGACTATTCCTTCCGCTAGCATTTTGTCTGTCGGCATCTCCACTTCTCTTTCGCGTGGGCGAGTTTAGCCTCTCGCTTCGACGAGTTATAATGGTTGTCTTGCTATCTTTCTCTTTCTTATGGGACTTTCTTTCCTGTCCCACTTGGGCTCGTGTGGTCGCGTATATGCGACTCAGAGCGTCTACATCAGTAGTTCCTTTTCCGGCTTTCTGCATTTTACCGGACCAATGCCCCGATTTTACGTTCTTTCCAGGCAAGGGTTGCTATCCTAGGTCCTTCGATCCGACCTTAGAGGGTGCGCGATGCAGCACTTCGTGCGTGCGCTGTCGCTTGTTCCCTGGTAGATGGAATACACCCTTGTATTCGCCTATTATTCCTGCGTGAGCTGATTGCTTTTCACTGCTGAGGGGCACCAAGTCGGGTTTCCGTTGTTGCTGCGCAAAGCGTTTGGCCTTCTTCCCCGTGCTCTCTGAGCTTACGCGCAGTGTCTTGGCCTGTCGGCTACGTACGGCCTTCGCTATCTCCGACGGCTCGAGTGTCGCCGTCGGCTGTTGCACTTCCTCGTCGTGTTTGGAAACATCCAAACTCCTTCTATTGGTTTTTGACGGTGTGACACGGAATCTTTGCCTCGGCTGATTCCGCTTCTTATAGGTAGTCCGACAAATTTATTCTCCTTGACGGTATCCGTGTTAGACCCGTTTCCGGAAGGAAGATTTATTTTTGTAAGCAGGTCTATGTATTTGCACGTGCCGCAGTTCTACTGCGTGGTGACGAATATATCCACGTCGCGCCGTCCCGTAGCGGCAGGCAGTGCCCATACAACTTGAACATGTCACCATGCAGGATGTCCGCTTTATGCTGCTTGATAAAGTCCATGCCAAGTAGTCCGTTGACCTTCAACGGCACATTGTTCGGAACGATACAGAACCAATGCTCTACATTTAAAGCTGGTGTCTCTAGCACAATTTTAGCTATCCCGAGGGGGGTGAATTTTTCGCCTGCTACCCCCTGCAGCTCTACGGTGCAGTCGCTCACGTTGGTCTCCGGTTTAAGACAGCCTTCCTTGATTATGCTGCACTACGCTCTGGTGTCCGCCTTGAGGGTGAGTACCCCGGTCGTGGCCAACGGTGCATCGATATCGAAGTCGCTGGCGGTGGCACTCGACGCCGGCAGCGTTACGTGTAGGAGCTGCAGCGTTGTTTTCTTCTTCTTGCACGCAGGTATCTGCTGGACAGTTAGAGTATTCAGTCTCATCGTTACCAGTGGGCGGGTGTCTGTATTCGCTCGATTAGTTCCTGCTGTTACACTTGTTTTTTTCGTCTCGTGCCCTGAGTCCTTCTGACGTTGGGGCTGTTGTGACGTCTGAGCTGGCTCGCTCTTGTTTTGCGACAATCTCTTTCTGCAGTCCTTCCACACGTATCCCTTCTTCTGACAAAAATTGCACATGATGTCTACGTTGTGTATGGACTTGTTTTCGCTAGGCATTGGAAAGCTCACTCTTCCCGATTTCCGGGTGCAGTCTCGAGCCATGTATCCAGCTTTGCCGCAGGTGTAACCGTTTTCTCCCTGCCGGGATGGCGCGCCTTGGGATCTTCTGGGGTGGCTCAATACTCCACCTGCCCTTCCCTTTGGCTGCACCATATTCGTAATCTCGATGGCTCCCGTGACGGACTCGTGTAGGATGGTGTAATTGCGTGATCTCACCAGGATCTGGAACTGCCCATGCAGTCCATTCTCGAAGTTAGCCTAGGCGCTCTTCCGACTTATCTTTTCGATTATGCGCATCTCCAACATCGTGGCGGCTTTCTCGCAAAGCTTTTCTATAATATCGACGGTGATACGCTCTGTCCTGGTGGCGTATACCGTGATGTCCTCCCCCTGGCCCTGCCGGAGGGAGTTGAATTCTACCTGTAACGCAGGCAACGACTTCCGCTTCCCGTACAGGGCCTCCAGCTCGGTCTTAAGCTGTGCTACCGAGAGGATGACTTTATACTTCATCTCTGTGGACGCTCTACCCTCGAGCTTGCTGCTGAGTACTAATTCTAGCAGGATGTCATGATCCCTGGACGCTACTCGCTTAAAAACGGTCTCGCATGATCGTAGGAAGGCATCCAGCTCGTCGGCGTTGCTTCCGTCGAAATGCTTGATGTTCTTCAGCGCTACTCCAAGGTCGAGCGTCCAAATCTGAGTCTCTGGCTCCCTCGGTTGTTCCCTTTGGAACATCGGATCCGCAGGGGAGTAATCCGGTTCCTCGAATCGGGTTTGCCTCGACCGCGGACATAGTATCGGGCCTTCTCTCAACCCTGTTCCTTCCAGCCTCCGCAATAATTCCGCATTTTGCTCCTGTAGGGACTGGATGAGTTTGTATTCGTCCGCACCTACCTCGTCTAGCGTATCCGCCAAGTTTCGTCTCGCCGACGCACAGTAGACGCAGAGCCCGAAATCGTGGCAGAAAAGTCAGAAAAAAATTTTTACAATCGGGATATTTGAGCAGGCAGTCAGGTAGAGGACTAATGGCTGCGTTAAATTGTAAAAGGGGAACCTTTTTCACCGTATACCTTCGTCGCTGCGTCAGTTGAAAGTTAGCCTTCGAGACGAGTGTTCGCATCGCGCGCTGAACGAGCGAAAACTACCGTGACTTATAAAATCGATAACTTTAAAGTGAAGTGTTTTAAATCAATCCGGAGACATGGATACGACTTCTGGAGGTATGTAGAAGATATTTTTACATTGGTTGAGTTTAAAATAAATATGTAAATTATTGAAGTGTAGTATAAACTACTGCATAAATAAAGTGAAAGAATTTTGTAAACTTATATTTTCAACTATCCGAAAAGTTATACCATCTGCCATATTCTGCGACAGCCAATGTCTAGGCCTTTAGTTTATTATATAAGCTTGCGAAATTAACAGGAATTAGCTGCCTAGAGCTGCCTAACTTTGTCTGTTATGGTTTTTGGCAACGTAAAACAGGCGGTTGCCGACCGTGCACGCGCGCGCGGCGCCATACGCCATGCCATGGGGCCATTGAACAGCTGCTACTTGAGCAATAGGACTATATCCATACATATACCATATATAATATATATATATATATACATATATATATACAAAATACAAATTCAAGTAAATCATTTATATATCTATTTTTGTAGACATACAACAATACATATATATGTAAGTATATACTAAAGTAATTAATTTGAATCGTCACATTTTATTTATATTTGATACATTTTTATTATATATATAGGTATATATAGGGCATTCCACGCCAAATCGGACAGTTTAATTTTTTTTCCCTTGATTTTGTCATATTTTCATGTACTCATCAAAAATCGGCTTCTGGTACATTTTGAGATGTTTTTGGTCACCCGTTCAAAAAATATTTGTTTATGTTTTTTTGCTCATAACTTCTTTCATAATAGTCTAAATTCAATTTTTTTTTCATAACTGTTGTTTTTTATGTACTTTTCAAAAAAAAATACGAATAATTATTGCGGCTACTTATTTGTTACAATAATTAAAATTCATTAAAATTTTGATCTGATCCTTCAACACGAATTCTATACAATTTTATGTCTTTATTACAGGGTCCCATTACGAAGGAGTACATTTGACGAGGAAAGAATTATATCTTATTAAAAAGGATAATTTGAACGATAATTTCGCTACGTTATTGAATTTCGTGGAAACTAAAATTTCCGAGAAAAGTGGACGTAAAGTTGTGGTGCCTGAGGACTCGAGAACCGCCTTTTCAATGCTGTTTAATAAAATAAGAACCAGGTGGCAAGAAGCTAATAGAACATCGGACATTTTCTTCAAGAAAAACAGTAAATGGCTTAGCGGGCAGGTATATTTTGCCGTACCTACAGACACTGTTGAGAAAGACCCAGGTAGTAAAAGAGGCCGCCCGTCCCTTGAGTTTACATCGGCAAGTGAAAGGTCAAAACGAAAGAAGACCGAAGATATTCGTAAATCCTCAACCCCGGAAGAATTAGCATACGCTACTCAAATGAGCCTTCGCGCTTCAGGACAATTAGACGCTTCGAAAGTTGTTAAGGACGTAACAATGACGAGTCCTTTAAGAGCTTCTAAGTATCGAAAAGCTTATGCAGTAACGGGTGAAACCTCTTTATCGGAAGAGGCTGCACTTTCCGCTTTGCTCGAATGTAAATTGTCAAAGGGAGCTTACCTAACGATGAGAAAAATATCGTTGGCACATAACTGTCGTCTATATCCGTCTTACGAAAAAGTGGTGGAAGCAAAAAAGCGTTGTTATCCTCGGTCTGACGCAATTACCATTACAGAGACGAGTGCAGAAGTCGAATTGCAGGCATTATTAGATCATGTAATGCTCGTAATATGGATTTAATTTGCAAATGGGGTTGCGATGGAAGCTCTGGGCAAAGTGAATATAAGCAGACTTTTACTGATGATAGCAAATCAGATGCGCATGTGTTTTTTACTTCGGTTGTGCCATTACAACTCATCTGCATTGATCAACAAACAAAAGCAGAAATCATGGTTTGGAAGAACCCTAGGCCCTCGTCTCCACGATTTTGTAGGCCGCTTAGACTACAGTTTCTGCACGAAGATACAGAGTCCACACTAAATGAAGTTGGAATTGTCGAAGCACAAATAAAGTCGCTTAGTCCACTCCAAACTTTAGTAAGTGGAAAAGATATCTCTATAACGTACAAGCTGGCGTTCACCATGATAGATGGTAAAGTTTGCAATGCTGTGTCATCGACGAAATCTGCTCAACGGTGCCATTTGTGTGGAGCAACCAGCAAAGATTTTAATGCCATCGACGTTATGTTGCAAAAGGAGGTCGTTGAAACGAATTTGAAGTTCGGGTTGTCGACACTGCATGTGTGGATACGGTGCTTCGAGTATTGCATACATTTGTCGTACAAACTCGGCATTAAAAAATGGCAAGCACGAAGTTCCGAAGAAAAAAAAATTACCGAAGAAACCAAGAAGAGGATTCAACGCGAATTCAAGAGCGAATTGGGTCTAAGCATTGATCGTCCGAAGCCTGGATATGGCAGCAGCAATGATGGCAACACAGCTCGGCGATTTTTTGAGAATTGGAAGGTTTCTGCTTTGATAACCGGGGTCAACGAAAAAGTAATTAACCGTTTCTACGTTATCCTACAAGTTATCTCGTGTGGCCTAAGACGACATACTCGTCTTATATTAAATATACCGCCGAAATGACGAGACTAAACTAGATTCACACACACCAACTCAGAGATCCATACCACACAGCACGCACACATATAAACAAACTACCGTTACTCAAGATATAGTTATACTACCAAGCAGTATAACTATAGTCTCAAGATACATTGAAGATTCATCTACAAGCAACACGCCAAAGTATTATAAACCAGAAGAGAGGATATTAACGGGACAAATGGGCTACAGGAGATGGGCTACAGGACGACTAGGAGATATAGTAATACCCTGCTATACCGGCAGATGTGGAAGAAGAGCGGGGAAGTCGGTATAAAAGGGCACGACAAACCACAGTCGAAGAGCATTCTGTTCACAGACTTTCGCCAACATCCGGATCTACCCAAAAGAGGACCACCTAAACAACCAAAGGAAGACCAGCTAATCGACCGAAGGAGGACCAGTTATCCAACTAGAAGAAGGACCACCTAGTCAACCCAAGGAGAAGCATCTTCAACTGCAACATCTCCAAGGATCAGGCCTGAAACCGCTGGCCCAGGGAAAAACGAACATCTCCAAGGCCAAATCCAGAGCCACCAGTCATCCAAGTAGTCCAGCATCCCAGCCTACAAGATCTTCCATCAAAATTATAACAAGTGGTATGGATCCAAATTATATTAAAATCCAGAGGGACTAAAAAACGCCATAGAAACTAGCTAGGGCCGCTCCTGTAGCATTTCCGATGCGCCGATGCACCGAGGATGCACCGCGCTGACGCCTCCACCGGAACAGCGGCGGGACCAGCGAGTAGATCGCTCAGCCAGAGGAGCTCGAGTGAGAGCTCCGTCCCCACTACAGTCCACGCGCTATAGATATAGAATAAGGCTATCCCCAAACACCGAGAAATAATAACAGAGGCGATATAGATATAGTAACGATGGCAAGCCCAGCAAGCGCGTTCTATGTGTAGATTCAATACCACCAAATAGCTATAGAAATACTTTATTAATTCAAGATAAAATCTCCTACTTCATGCGGACGCGATTATAGAGGCATGCGTAAGCCCGGGTTAAATTCTTGTTGTAAGGTGCATAATCACCAAAATTAAGGAGCATATTTAATTTTTACACAAATCATTTCACTTTTACTTGTATTATTTATTAAATGTGTATAATAAACCATACTTTTACCTAATACAGAAGCCTATATTAATTTCCTCCCTGCTCGAGATCGAACTAAAACCCTTTAAGGGTGATGTTAACGTAAAATACCGTTACAGGCCACAAGATAAATTGTGAACTATTTGAGCAGTATACTATTGAAACGGCAAGAACTATCGTTGCATTATACCCTTGGTACCACATGCCTACTTCGGTACACAAGCTATTAATTCACGGTTCACTGATAATAGCTCATGCGCTTTTACCAATCGGCGAATTATCCGAAGACGCTCAGGAAGCTCGAAATAAAGATATTAAACGATACCGAGAAAACTTCTCGCGAAAAACTTCCAGGATAAAAACAATGCAAGATGTTTTCCACCGGCTGCTAATTTCTTCAGACCCGTACATATCTAGCATCCGGCAACTACCGAAGAAACCACTAAAAAGTTTGTCGCCGGAAGCTGTCGCGATGCTGCTCGCTCCAACTATCAATGCTGCAGCACATCAAGGTTTCGTCACAAATAACATCGAATCGGGTCTTGTGGACGATACAAGCTCGGTAGATGGTTCCGACATCGACGACGGCGACGGCGACTCCGAATCCGATGTTCCATTCGACTAAAAATTAAATTCGATTACACGATTTCGAGAATAATGTATTTTGAAAATAAAAATATTAATTCCGTAGAAGGCACGGCTCACGTTTATTTTATTATGATTATTATATTTTATATTATATCTCATCCATTTAACAGGATACGTTTTGTGTACCATAATTTGTCTGTCGGATTCGTGATCAGTGACCCTAAAAACCCGCGTATACCAATTTTTGTCAAGATCTGACACCTTTTTCCATCTATGTCCGCCATATTGGATCGGCCATTTTGTTCAAAATTGTTTGGCTTTCTGATTCGTAATCAGTCACTTTCACAACCCGCGTATATCAATTTTCTTCAAGATCTGACACCTTTTTACCATTTATGTCCGCCATATTGGATCGGCCATTTTGTTCGAAATTGTTTGGCTTTCTGATTCGCAATCAGTCACTTTCACAACCCGCGTATATCAATTTTGTTCAATTCAATTATAATAATTAAAATTCAAATAACTAATGCAAGTTATATATCATTGTATACGAAAACGTCATACTAAATAAGTAAATTATTTCATCCTTTTTTGAGTGGTACGGCAGGAGGGAGTTTTTTTGAAAATTTTAAATTTTTTTTAACATACTTGTCCGCCATATTGGATCAGCCATTTTGTTTACAATAATTTGGCTTTCGGATTCGTAATGAGCGACCCTCAAAACCCACATATAGCAGTTTTTGTCAAGATCGGACACCTTTTTAACATTCATGTCCGCCATATTGGATCGGCCATTTTGTTTACAATAATTTGGCTTTCGGATTCGTAATAAGCGACCCTAAAAACCCGCATATACCAATTTTTGTCAAGATCGGACACCTTTTTAACATCCATGTCCGCTATATTGGATCGGCCATTTTGTTTACAATAATTCAGCTTTCAGATTCGTAATCAGCGACCTTAAAAACCCCTGCATACCAATTTTCATTCCGATCGGAGGTTATTTGTATTTACTGCCACGATTTCGGGCTCTGCGTCTACTGTGCGACGGTGTCTCGGCCCCTCTGAGTTCGCGATCGAGCTCGCGATCATGCTCGCGCTGCAGCCTTTCGCACTGCCGTCGAGCTCTTTCCAAATCGCGGTGGCTCCGGTCGATCGCCTCTAACCGATCTCGTACTCTTGAAGTCTCCAACCGAGCTGCCGTACCGGTAGCCGTCCGAAAACGTACGCGATCTATTGTTTGCAGATTTTCGATTTCCTGCTTGTCCATGTCCTCGTCTAGGCGTTCGTCCGCCAGTAGCCATCTTGAACACGTCGTCGCTACCTATACTACTGTTATCGCGAAATGCCGCACCCCTGAGTGGGTTTACGCCGAACTCAGCGTCCAGTCGGCCTGCGACGGCCTCTTGCCTGTTAGCGGTGATTCGACCCGGCGACGAGACCTCTGTTAACGCCCTGCGCGCTTCGTACACGATTTCCCCCACGGCAGCAGCTAATCCGGCTGTGAAGTCTACCCCTTCGCCTGGCATCGTAGTTTCTAACGAATTGACTCTGCGTTTCGGTTTCGCTCCCCTAAATCCCGGCATGTTGCTAATTTCGCGGTGAACAATACTCTAAATATACCCACGAAATTTCGAAAGAAATATCTCTAGTGGAATATATATATTTTGAAATTTTTCAATTATCTGTCCTAACTGGCTTTGGTTTATATCGGCAATACGTATTAGTAAAGGGTGATTTTTTAAGAGCTTGAGAACTTTTTTTAAAAAAAAAACGCATAAAATTTGCAAAATCTCATCGGTTCTTTATTTGAAACGTTAGATTGGTCCATGACATTTACTTTTTGAAGATAATTTCATTTAAATGTTGACCGCGAATGGGCCCTAGAAAAGTTGGCAGAAAATCCGCTTTTTTATCGACAAATTTTGTTCAGCGATGAGGCTCATTTCTGGTTGAATGGCTACGTAAATAGGCAAAATTGCCGCATTTGGAGTGAAGAGCAACCAGAAGCCGTTCAAGAACTGCCCATGCATCCCGAAAAATGCACTGTTTGGTGTGGTTTGTACGCTGGTGGAATCATTGGACCGTATTTTTTCAAAGATGCTGTTGGACGCAACGTTACGGTGAATGGCGATCGCTATCGTTCGATGCTAACAAACTTTTTGTTGCCAAAAATGGAAGAACTGAACTTAGTTGACATGTGGTTTCAACAAGATGGCGCTACATGCCACACAGCTCGCGATTCTATGGCCATTTTGAGCGAAAACTTCGGAGAACAATTCATCTCAAGAAATGGCCCGGTAAGTTGGCCACCAAGATCATGCGATTTGACGCCTTTAGACTATTTTTTGTGGGGCTACGTCAAGTCTAAAGTCTACAGAAATAAGCCAGCAACTATTCCAGTTTTGGAAGACAACATTTCCGAAGAAATTCGGGCTATTCCGGCCGAAATGCTCGAAAAAGTTGCCCAAAATTGGACTTTCCGAATGGACCACCTAAGACGCAGCCGCGGTCAACATTTAAATGAAATTATCTTCAAAAAGTAAATGTCATGGACCAATCTAACGTTTCAAATAAAGAACCGATGAGATTTTGCAAATTTTATGCGTTTTTTTTTAAAAAAAAGTTCTCAAGCTCTTAAAAAATCACCCTTTATAACGTAACCGCCACTTACAGAAGGATGATCTGGTAGATGGTCCTCTCCACGGCGATGTTCTCGGGTGCTGTCGACTTGGTGTCCTGCAGCTCCTTTCTGTTGATGGTCCTTGACGTCTTTCCTGACGCTGTTGCCCGTTTCTTCGCTGATTCCTGGGTTCGTCCTTAGCGCGTTGCCAATGGTTGCACGACGGCTTCTTCTCAAGTAGCTGCTTCGAGTACTTGGTTGCACACTTTGTCCGTTTTTTCCTCGACTTGACGTGACACTGTCAATCGGGATTTTTAAATGGTTGACCGATATGTCACACCGCACCGACGTACACTTCGCGCCTTCGCGTTAGCTTATTCGGGTTTTCACGAACTACACTGGTCTCCTTTGCACGAGTCGTAGTCGTCACTTCAGAGTCACTCTTATTTACTTTGTCCAAAACACTTTTTGTCCAAATAAATCACGTATCACTTAACTTCGGCAGATCCCACCGCTGCCACCAAATGTTATGCCGGTACCGCGTAATTGGATTATTCGGTATTCGGTATAATATTAAAAAGTTATTATTTTTGGAATCGTTTGCCGATAAGGAGTTTTTTTTCTCTTTAATTTTCAACTATTTATTGTTATTATCAATAACAATTTATTGATAATATTACATTATTTAATACTACTATAATATAACATTATTGTTATTGATAATAACAATAAATAGTTTTGAGTAATTCCTGTTAAAACAGAAGCAGGTAGAGGTCCATCGATTCTCCCCTGGTTGGTGGTTGCATTATATGCGGACTTTAAGTTTTTTTTTTTTTCAAGTTTTTAGTTGAATCTTTGGTGTAGATGTCCTGGTTTGAATCGCCGGAGTCTCGTACTTTCGGAGTTGTTTTTCACTATTCTTGCGGCTAGCTGGTTCGGGTGATCTTTGAGTTGATCCTGGTACTTTTTACTCCACTTTTTTATTTTCTCATGGACGGTGTTGATTTTAAGATTCTTATGTAATGATGTGTTCTTGACATACCAAGGCGCATTCACTATCAGTCTTAGCGTTTTTGACTGGAATCTCTGAATTACTTCGAGGTTTGAGCTGGTGGCTGCGCCCCATAGTTGTATCCCGTATTTCCAGATTGGTTTTAGAATGGCCTTGTAGACGGTCACTTTATTGTGTAGTGATAGCTGGGAGTTTCGCCCAATGAGCCAGTACATTTTTTTCAACTTTAGGTCCAGCATCTTTCGTTTGGTTTTTATGTGTTTGGCCCAGGTAAGCCTTCTAACGAGGTGCATACCGAGGTATTTGACTTCGTTTACGACTGGAAGGGTTTTGTTTTTGAGTTGAATGCTATGACAATTTTTTTTTCTTAGTGCGAACGTGATGTGGACGGATTTTGAGTCGCTTGCTTTAATTCTCCATTTTTCCACCCATTTTTGAATTTTATTAAGTCCTCGTTGGAGTTTCTTGGACGCTGTTTCAGGATTTTCGTGTGTTGCCAGGAGGGCAGTGTCGTCGGCGTATGTCGCTGCTGTGATGTTTCTGTTAATTGGCAGGTCAGCCGTGTATATGGTATAGAGTACTGGACGTAAAACACTTCCATCTGGTACACCAGATTTGATTGGGTGGAAACTTGAGAAATCTTGTGCATAGCGTACTTGAAATTTTCTGTTAGATAAGTAAGATTTTATTAATAGGAAGTACTGGGGCAGGTGTTGCTTGACTTTGAACAGTAGTCCGGTATGCCATACTTTATCGAATGCTTGCTGTATGTCGAGAAACACTGCTGAGCAGTATTTTTTGTTCTCTAGGGTGTTACTTATGGTGTTGTATACTCTGTTAATTTGCTGAATCGTTGCATGGTTGTTCCTGAATCCAAATTGGTGATCGGGAATGAGCTTTTTTAGGTGTATTTCTGCATTCATTCTTTTAAGCAGTATTTTCTCGAAGATCTTGGAGAGAATAGGTAGCAGGCTTATTGGCCTGTATGATGTTATTTCGTTCGGTGGTTTACCTGGCTTCAGAATCATGGTGATTTGGGCGAACTTCTATTAGTTCGGTATTTGTGTCGTACGGATAATTCCGTTGAATAAGTTCGTAATAAAAACGAGTCCTTTGCGTGGTAATTCTTTTAATACTTGTCCCGTGATTAGATCGTAGCCGGGGGCTTTTCTTGTGCTGGTTTCCTTCAGGATAGCTCGCAATGTTTCTTGGTGGGCAACTGACTTAATGGGAAAAGATAGTGGGAGGGCTGCATTCAGGAAGTTGTTTACTTCGATGTCGTCATCGCCTGTTTGGTTGGTTAGTGGAGTGAAAACTTCTGGTAGGTGCTTTGCGAAGAACTCAACTTTCTCAGCGTCGCTGTTGGCCCAATTTCCATCATCTTTTTTGATGGGAGGATTTTGGTGTTGTGGTCGTTTCATGTATTTGGTAACTTTCCATAGAGAGTAATCTGTGTCTTTTGTATTGGATAGGTTTAACAGTTTGGCTTGGAATGTGTCATTGTTATAGTCTTTAATGAGTTGAGTCAGCTCTCGTGTGACCCGGTTTAGGGTAGTTTTGTCTGTCGGGTTTCTACTCAGTTGCCATTTTCTTCTCAGCCTTCTTTTATCTGTGATTTTGTTCCTGATGTGCGTTGGATATTTGATGCTATTGTCTTTTGGGTTTGCTGCTGGTGTTTGCTGTCCAAGCAGCTTCTTGGATTAGCCGTGTGAAGTGTTCCGTTGCGTCGTCGATTTCGGCACCATTTTTCATTGGATATCTTAAGTTTATTTTTCGCTGATTATTTCTCTGAATAGATCCCAGGCTGTTCTTTTGTTACAAAGGGAGGGATGGTTTTGTTTGTGAATTAATCCAGTACTCACCGTCAGCTTCACTGGAGAATGGTCAGAAGATAGGTCATGTATCTCTTCTGTGTGGGTAAAATTGTCTGCTATTCCCTTTGTTACAAAAAAATGTAATAGATCTGGGATTTTGTTGATGTCCGTGCGTCAGTATGTGGGTTTTGAAGTAGAGAGTCGGTTGCATTTTTTCCTTTCCATGGCTTTTAGTAGTTCCCTGCCTCTGGTGGTGATGATTCTCGAGCCCCACCACTGATGTTTAGCATTATAGTCGCCTCCTTCTATGAAGCAAGGTCCAAGGCTCTTGAAAAATTCAATAAACATCTCCTCCTTGATTGCGTGTTTTAGAGGACAGTAAACAGCTGATAGGGTGATTAGTCTATTGTTTAAATCGGTAACGACTATATTCGTGGCTTGTATGTGTTCTTTCTCGAATTTTTCGATCTCATAGTGTTTTATTGTGTTTCTTATTATTATTGCTGTGCCACCGTGTGCGGTGTCACCAGGATGTTTCGTATCGTATAGTGTGTATCCGTGGATTTTTACCTAGCTTTTACTAGTGAAGTGGGTTTCTGAGACTAGCATAACATCTATTTTGTTTGTATGTAGAAAAGTGGTTAATTCTTAGCGTCTTTGCACCAGACCGTTGGCATTCCAAAGTATTATTTCATAAAACTTATTCATTTTTCAGGGCTTTTTGTTAGTACTGTGGTTAGTAAATTAACCATCGTATTTGATAGTTGTGTTTGTTGTTGTATCATTGTTCTAATTTCTTGAAATGTTTTCTCAAGTATCGCTACTACTTCATTTATGTTCTCTCTGTTGTTGTTGTTGTTGTTGTTGTTGTTGTTTTTGATTTGTCTGTATCTCTGGCATCTAGTGCATTGCACTACCGTTGTTTTTTTCCTAGGAGGCTCGATTTCAATTTTAGCATTCAGCAAGGTATTAATTTGATATATTTCTTTATTGTTATTACTGCGTTCGAGGTCTACAAAAAAGGTCGGTAGAGGGTTTCTAGTTTTTGCGTGACGGACATTTATGATGTTCCGTACTTGGTGCCCAAGGTGTTCGATGGCTTCCTTAACTTCTTGTGTGGGGGGGGGGGGGGGGGGTGGAGTGATTTGATGACTATCCTGTATGCTCGCATTTGTTTGAGTTGGTAGGTGTGGTAGGATTCTTTTTCATTGTCGAGGATGCGGATTATTTTTCGGAATGACTCAGTATTTTTCGCTATTATTTTCAGTTGTCCTGTATTTCCAGTTGTCTTGTGGGTATAATCGTTATTTCGTATATCTTGCTCCAGTTTAGCTTTTAGAGCTACGATGGACTTTACTCCGGGTATGAATATAGGTGGGGGTTTAGGCTCACCACTGTTCTCGTCGGGTGATTTATTGTTGTGTGTGTTTTGATTCTGATTTTGATCGTTGTTGCTAGTAAGAGAGGCATATCGATTTTGCGTCAGGATGGCTTGTGTATTATGGTCACTGTCTAGACTGGCGTTTCTTCTAGCGCGCTTTCTGGGATGCGAGAGTTGCCAGAGTGGAGAGTTTTGCGAGGAGTTATCCGTTGAAGGATTTCGTGTGAGGATAAGAGGTTACATAATACCTCTTGCTGCCTCTTGGATGACCCCGTTGTCTTGATTACTCATGTTGTTTCTTGGATCATACATCTGTATGTCGTTGTCCTTCGAGGTTTGGTTTCTTCCAATCATGATGAGAGGAGGTTGAGAAGGTGATATCTGAGTATCTTTTCAAAGAGAAAAGATCTCTTCGTTGATTATTCACGGATGCTTGTGTGCTGTTAATCGTTCTTATTATATTTCTTATTTCTATAATCTGTACAAGGTACACGATGTAAACACAGTATTTCTCGGAATTATCGGAGCGTACGATAGCACGTCCGTCATTCGTGACGGCTCGAGAAGTGATAAGGAGATGTATCTCGAGTTATCGATGAAAACGCGAATTTACATAAATGGAAGTATTTATTATACGCAACGGTAACTTTCCGCTGTCTATTTTAAAGGCAATAAAGGAATATACAATAATTCGTAGTTTCGAGCATTTGACGAGGAACCAAACGTTCTCTGTTGAGTCTTATTTAATTCTGATTTTAGTGAAGCAGCTAGCAACTGCGTTTGCTAAAATCCCTTAGTTGGCAGCTTTAGCTTTAGCCTATCGTAGATCGCCTAGCGAGTCGGGACTCATGCTGCGTCGGCGTCTACCTCGCATCCCGTCTTGTATGATATCTATCTTTTAGAATTCCACATCCAGCTGTGTAAGCTAAGGATTATTCCTGAGAATACGTGAAGTGGATTATTCCGCGACACAACACTGCCATAAAAACGAGGGAATGATTGCTTTACAACGTCCGCAAACAATTAATTACACCACCACAATCTGTGGATATTAATCGTATTGAAAATTTATGGCACTTGGTGGATATAAAAGTCAGGAAAAGGAAAATATCAAACAAGTCCGATCTACAAAAAGTGCTTTTCGAAGGATGGACGAAAATATCAAACGAAACAACGTGAAAGTTAGTGGAGTCCATGCCTAAGAGACTGCAGGCCATAATTGAAGTTAAAGGAATACATAAAAAAATATTAGTTTTAATTAACAACTAAGATTATGTAGATTTTCATTATAATGACCAGTAAACGAATACTTTTTTTGCTCTTAAATTTTTTTATTTTTTGCATAATTCTTCTATTATTCCTGGTAAAAAAATCTTCATTTGCAGTTTATCTCTGTACCTGGTGGACTATTAAACAAAATAGGTTTTGTTTGTGTATCACTTATGCCTATGAAGTTATTGCAAAAAAACAAGGTGCACGAATACTTTTTTGACCCACTGTATGTAATATCTTCGTGGTTCCTCGTCAGTGTCGTCCAGCAATAATACGCGTAAACGCTAGTAAAACTTAACAAGACTTTTTTTATATGTTGAGCTCCGGTGACCTTATTATTAAGTTAAATGGCCTCAACTGATTTTCTTCGCCATGGGTCGTATTATGGTCATAGATAAATCTATCCCGTCATATTGTGTATTGGTCTGTCACACAAACTATAGCAAACAGAAAGTGTCTATGATTAGTGGTGTTCTTGCTATCTTATTGTGAATGTTTCCAAGCTCCAGGAATAATCAATTTTGTACTCTGTTGATTTTCGTTAAAAGAATGTATGATAATGTCCAGCTCCGGTTGAGCGTAGTCAATCCATAGCAATTGAACTGTTTCGTGATATCGATAAATATGATAGGGAATTTTGTTTGTTAATAAGGGATGACTGAACGTGCACAGTTAGAATTAATCGTCGTACTCGCCGGTCTTGTACCATATATCAGGAGTACAAATTGAAAATGCGGGATTTTTTTCTATTTTTGAACGTTTATTCTGAAAAAATGGTAACAAATGAATTATTCAAAGTATTGTCCATCGCTAGCCACAACTTTTTCCCATCTTTCTGGCAATTTACGGATACCGTCGCGAAAAAATTCGGCCGGCTTGGCTGCTATCCAGTCATCGACCCATTTTTGGGCTTCTTCGTAAGAATGGAAGCGCTGGTCAGCTAGGCCATGTGTCATCGATCGGAAAAGGTGGTAATCGGAAGGAGCAATATCTGGGCTATACGGCGGGTGGGGTAAGACTTCCCATTTCAGCGTTTGTAGGTATGTTTTGACCGGCGCTGCAACATGTGGCCGAGCGTTGTCATGTTGCAAAATTACTTTGTCGTGTCTTTGCTCGTATTGTGGCCGTTTTTCTTTGAGTGCGCGGCTCAAACGCATCAATTGAGTTCGGTATAGTGCTCCTGTGATGGTTTCGTTCGATTTCAATAGCTCATAATACACCACACCCAGCTGGTCCCACCAAATACAGAGCATGAGCTTGGCGCCGTGAATATTTGGTTTGGCCGTCGATGATGATGCATGGCCGGGGTAACCATATGATTTTTTGCGCTTCGGGTTATCGTAATGGATCCACTTTTCATCACCAGTGACAATGCGATGCAAAAAACCCTTCCGTTTTTGCCGTTCGAGCAGCAGTTCGCATGCAAAAAAACGGCGCTCGACGTCTCTCGGCTTCAGCTCATACGGCACCCAATGTCCTTGCTTTTGGATCATTCCGAGGGCTTTTATACGATGGGAAATGGCTTGTTGTGTCACTCCCAATGAATCTGCGAGCTCTTGTTGAGTTTGACACGAGTCTTCATTGAGTATTGCCTCCAATTCAGCATTCTCAAACTTTTTCACTTGGCCCGGCCGCTCTTTGTCCTCAACGTCAAAATCACCACTTCTAAACCGCACAAACCATCTCTCGCACGTTGAAACCGATGGAACATGACTCGGATAAGCCTCGGAGACCAATCGATGTGCTTCAGCAGCACTTTTCTTCAAATTAAAGAAGTAAATTAAAACTTCCCGCAAATGCTGTTTTGTTGGCACGAAACTCGACATATTGAGAGCTCAAAAAAACTATGAATTTGACACTGCGACAAATTGACACATACTGAAAATTAAAGCTATAAGACGTAGCTTTGACATGAACATAGTCACAGTACTGCCTGATGCGTATAGCGTTAGTAACGCCATCTGTTATCAAACCCGCATTTTCAATTTGTACCCCTGATAATATGAAATACGTTCTTGATTATCGACGTGTAATGCTAGCCCACTGAGGCCTGATTTATGTCGTTGTCTTAATAAAAATATTTCTGCTTTGTTAAAATATTTTTTTAATGGTAGCCAAATATCTAGGCGATGGTTGAACCTTAACAACCCTACCGCCTCGTATATCGTAATATAATTTCGTTAATCGCTCTTTCCTGTATACGCTCTCGGACATTTCCCAAATGGTATCCAATGACGTCTGGAGGACTACTGATTTTCTTATCGCCAGTGGGGAAGGACATATTCTCGGTTCAGCATCTGATAGCCTACTATCCTATTTCTTTAAAGTAAAGAATTGACGTTATCATTTCTAGTGACAAGATAAATAATCGAATTCGGTACTGTAAATACCTCACCCAAGGCGTGTTACCGAAGACTCAACCACGACTAGCGTTATATGGACCGTCCAAGGCCCAAACAAACAAATGAATGAAAATCAATAGAGTTACCCAGAAGCTTGAGGGTGTTCGCTTCTTTTATCTTTGATCCCTCTTTCACAACTAGACAGTAAAGGAAAGGTAGGGGGACCAATCCGGTCCCATTATTCAAAATACGTAACGAAAAGAAACAAAATCGTCACAGTTGTATGGTGTGATTTGGCTATCAACATCTTATTCTAGTGACTGTAAATCTATTTATGTAAAACTCAGCTGTGCTACTGTCTGGGCAAGTTTTAACCAATGGTTACCGAAAGTGAAAATTGAGAGCGAATACATAAGTGAATGAATTATATAAATGAGTCCTTATTTGAAAATATGAGTGATTCTCGTGTTTTTTAAATAATGTTTTCATATATTATTATTATCTTTATATATAAAAATGAATGTTTGTCTGTCTGTCCGGTATACAAAGCTACACGCGTTGACCGATTTCAGCCAAACTTTATACCAATATTGTTGAAGACCAAAGGAAGGCGACTGTATATATCTCACCCCTGAAAACCACGCCCTTCATCCCCTAAAAATTTTTTTTTAATAAAATCCACACGCCTTCACCGATTACAACCAAACCAAGCACAAATATTGTTAAGAGCCTAAGGAAGGTCACTGGATATATTCCACCCTTAAACCCCACCCTCTTCACCCCCTAAAAAAAGATTCTTCAAAAATATTCACGCGAATCAACTGATTTCAACCAAACCTTACACAAATATTATAGCGAGTCTAAGACGGGTACGACAAAGGTCGTACTGTATACATATCCACCCACTTAAACCCCTAAAAAAAGATTTAGTATAAAAATCCACACCCCTTGACTGATTTCAACCAAACTTTACACAAATTTTGATAAGTTATAATGGAAGGTCACGGTATAAATATAGCTCACCCCTTAAAATCGTGCCTTTATCCCCTAAAAATAGTTAGTTTTTCTGCCTTAACCGATTTAAACAAAACTTCACAAACAAAATAGAAACTCACTCACTCTATATATCTCACCCCATAAAACCACCCCCAACGAAAACAATCTTTATCTCCCACTGAAAGTAATGTGGTTTTTTTCAACTTTTTTAAACACTAATTTAGCTGTTATTGCCCGTATGATGTGGCACTCGGGCAACGCCAAGTAAATCAGCTAGTTATGTTATAAAGAAGGCAAAAGAAACAGTACTTTCTGATTTGGAGTCTGACGTTTCCCATTACTAAAAAAATGACGAAGCATAGCTTCACACACATCTGAAAACAGTCATACACTATGAAAACAGGTGCACCCTATACATTTCTGCGTTATGAGAATTAGTTACAGAAATAACTAATTCTGTCTCACATGCATATTGGAACATGTATGAACAAGCGAGAGATAGAACTAATCTAGCGATCCCGAATGTCTTCGCCAAGGTTGATCTGCTGGATAAAAGACGAAAACGTTACCCTTGCCGAATTGTTAGCGGGAAGCAACTTTCTCGTCGTTTATCCGACAATTTAGCCGTGGCAGAGAAATTTGGATTACAGTTGTTATTACCAACCGAGGGAAAGCACATCATTTTAAGGTAATGATGTGTTATATGTCATGTGTCTCGCTCAGATCACTGTATATGTGAGATAAATAACAGAAATTTCCGAACGCAAATTTCAACGGCACCATTGATCCTTTGTATAAAAGACGAGAATGGTGAAGTGTAAAATTGTGAGACGCAAGTCGACGTTATTTTCTTAAAAGAAATTTGTATTACCACATCACTTTAAGGTGATATGCTACCCCTCGATCGGTAACAATACATGTAATCCGAATTTATTTGTTACGGTTGATCTGATGGATTAACGCCGAGCACGTTGCTCTATGTCTTACAAATTTGTAGGACACGCTCTCGTCCTTTATTCAGCAGAACAACCATAGCGGAAAAATTCGGGATGGTAAGATGAGTTATAACTCTCTCGTACGCATACATATTCTACATCATCTGAATACGACGTGCTGAATGTCATCTGCCTCTCTCGGATAGCCATACTTTCGAGAGACGTAACCGAATTTTTTGAAAAGAGCAGGTTGGTTCCGCGTCAAGTACTCGAAAACCACAATTATTGCATCGTTCTTTTATCGTCATTTAATAGATGACGGAAAGTTGCCGTTGTCTATAATAAACATTCAACTATCATTTTTACCGTAAATTCACGTGTTCATTATTTACTAGAGATCTATCTCCTTATCGGCAAACGATCTCAAAAATTATAACTTTTAATGTAACCCCAATTGCCGTAATAATTCAATTACTCAATACCGACATGACACTTGGCTTTTTTATATGGAAGAACGTTTGTATCTTGGGACAGGGTATTTTTGGCACCTGTCACAAAGGGAGATATCGTGTTGGCAGACACAAGTGGTGACCTCTTCTTTTGACTAATTGTAAGAGTCATCTCCTCCGAGGCGATCCAACAAGGCATTTTACAGCATATCGGCATTCGAAACTAATGTCGTTTGGTTTTTCGTTTTTTTATGGAACTCCCGAGCGTGCGGCGATGTTATCGCCACATCCCGAGCAACGACGTGGGTCCTTATCGACCTGAGGAAAGATCTCCAGGCTCCGGATCCAAATCTCAGAGCCCCGGCAACGCCAATGACGTTCGGGATCAAATGACGTCAGCGCTCTCATTTCGAAAGATACGTCTGAGACCATCCCAGCATCATCTCGCCAAGACCAGAGGTTCCAACCACCGTCGGCAGCATTCGATATTTACTACACTGTCAAATCTATGACGTCGAATGCTGCTGCCATGTTCGAGAAATGTAGGATCCCGCTGGTACCATTGACTGTCACCCAGTTTATCTCGAGGGTAGGGGTTAGTAACTTGAGAGGGGGAGGAGTCAACGTATTTTCGGGAACTTTTGCGTTGCGTATCGAAGAAACAGAATGTTACCACCGTGTCCACTTCCTTGTCTGGCCGACGAGAACTGACACCTGCCAACCGCGATTCTGGACCACTGCGAGATTTCTTCTCAAGAGGCTCCCGTTACTGCAAACTTTCGGTAAGGCCGTTGTTTGTCTCTGATTTGAGTGCCGGAAGTTATTAGGTGTACAAATAAGTTTCCGCCGTTTTTAATAAAAAATTGGGAATTTATTGTGAAAGGACGGTAACTAATGTTTTATCCGAAGTATTGTCCATCGCTTGCCAGTACTTTTTCCCATTTTTCTGGTAGCATATGGATACCGCGTATGAAGAATGCTTCATCTTTTGAGGCTATCCACGAATCAAACCAATTTTTGGTATCTTCATATGATGTGAAGTGTTGCTCACATAGATCATGCGCCATCGACCGAAACAAGTCGAAGTCAAAAGAAGCAATGTCTGGTGAATACGGCGGGGTGGGGTAAAACTTCCCAATTGAGTGTTTCCAAATAGGTTTTGACCGGCGCCGCGACAGGTGGACGAGCATTATCATGCAGGAGAATAACTTTGTCGTGTCTGGAGTAGTAGTGGGCTCGCTTTTCCTTGAGTGCTCGACTCAATCTCATCAATTGTGTTCGGTAGACAGCTCCAGTAATGGTTTCGTTCGGTTTGAGCAACTCATAATACATGACACCAAGCTGATCCCACCAAATACACAACAAGAGTTTTTTTCCATGAATATTTGGCTTAGCTGTAGATGTTAATGAATTAATCTTTCGATTCTGTACTGGTAATTTGTAGCGTTAGGTTGTATTTTGAGCTATACGAGAGGAGAATGAATAACGAAACAAATTAAATTGGGTAGTTGGCGATAAGACACAGGTGTAATGTATATATGTATTTCTAATTGTAAATTATGTGTATTTTAAGATGTAGTACGAGACACTTATTGTGGTGGAGTTGATGAGTATTAAGATATACGACATGGGAGTTTTTGTTTCGTTTGAGTTCGAGAATGCTGTTATTCACTTCTTACAAAAGAGGGGATAATGTAAAATATTAATTACGAAGTAATATAATTTACCGCGTGTCGACAGAGATAAATCTCTTACGTTACGATCAAAAAGTACCCGGAATTTGTCAATGAAACGATAACGGTTCAATTATTCGTCGATATTTATTTTATTCCCTTCAAAGTAATCTCCATCGTAAGGAATACACATATTGCAACGCTTCTTTCAATCTTTAAAACACTTTTCATAGGCCGATTTTGGAATCGCATTCAGTTTCTTCTGCGAATTCTCCTTTATCGCCTGAATCGTCTCAAAATGCTTTTCGCGAAGTGGTAACTTAAGTCGTGAGAACAGGAAACGTCACACGAGGCCATGTCAGGTGAATACGGAGTTTGCGGAACGGTATTAACGTTGTTTTTGGTCAAATAGTCGCGTACAAGATAATATGTGTGAGCCGGTGCATTGTCGTGGTGAAGAAACCATGAGTTGTTTCTCCACATGAAACTCGTCTCATGCCCAAAACACCGTGCATAACGCTCTGCACCGATCCGAACGAGACACCAATTAGCAACAAAATTAGATCGGTTGCAATCTCCCTGATGCTCACACGACGATCTTCGAGCACAATTTTCTTAACTTTTTCGATGTTTTCATCAGTCACAGAGGTGGATAGACGACCGGAACGAGGCAAATCATCAACCACAGTACGACCCGCTTTAAACTCTTTGTACCACTCGTATGTTCGTGTTTTCGACATTGTTGAGTCCCCGTAGGCTACCGTTAACATTTTCAACGCTTCCGCACATGATGTTTTGTTAGAAACAAAAAATGTCAGGCATACACTTTGATCAACTAAATTCGACATAGCGACATTTGCAGAGTACACCAAACAATGACTTGTTTACAAAAGTATTACGCACAAACTATCTGACACATTGCAGTTAAAAGTGACATGTAAACAACTGACAGATGTACCAACCTAGAAAACATTTTTTCGACAGTATCTCAACGGTAGCTTATTTAAATGACATATGCCGGGTACTTTTTGATCGTAAGGTACAATAAGAATAGAGTTTAATTAAGAAGTAAGAAATAGAAATCAGTTAAAGTAACGAAGCAGAGGTACACTGGTGAGAAATGTATCAGTACTTGGCGTAACTAGAGTTTAACGTGATGGGAAGGAGGAAATAAAATATAAATAATTGCAATAAAGATAAAATACGGTGAAAGAATAGAAGCAGAGTAGATGAGGGGAACTCAGTGGAAAGGAAAGTAGGAAAAAGTGCACCATAGTGGGAGAGCTCAACAGCGGTGAGTTCTTAATCACCGAAAGAGATAAAAATAAAAGAAAATCAAATGAACTCACAAAAGACGTTATTCCCCGTGGCACATTAAAGAACAAGGGCCAACAAACCATTCGAAAGAATGCTGAGGTGGGAGTCGAGTTAAAATATTTAAAAACATTGGATAAATAAATAATATCCCGGTGCACCACCTCATCACATAAAAATAACACAATTGGTGGCCCGAAGGCCTCACCACCACCAAACACTCCAACGGTCACGGGGTAGGAACAATCACGCCGAGCACGGAACATGAACGGAAAAACTGGATTAAGAGTCATCGAGTACACGTGACCAACTCAGAATCGAGGGTAGCGCCTCTCGCGGAAAAAATACACGTCGTAAGTAGTGCTGCTTGCGGCAAGTACATCAATCAATGCATCCAGCGAAAAGTAGGCGAAAGTAGGTTGTTTGTAGGGCAGGATGTAAGTATTACAAAGATGGCGAATGTTATTTGAAGGACCCTGGTCGCCTTGATTGACTCTCGAATTCCCAAATACCGTTGGCTCCGCGCCGAGTCGTATTCCACCGATCCATGCAGCTGGGTAGAGTAAATATATGAATTTCATTGCACATAACTGTGAAATTAATAATAAAAAAATGCGAAACAAAGTTCATCATTAAGAGTAAGGATCTAGATTGTTTTTCTGGAATTTCTTATTTATTTTATCGAAATAGCGTATACCCCAATAGCGTACAGCCCAATTCCGATGCAGCGTATATGCCACGGTCTTCCATGTAAGATCGTTGGCATTTCACTTTGAAAATTAAACAGCGGCACATAAATTGGTGAAATAAGAATGCTGCTCCATTTGAAGTAACAAATAACAAAAGAAAACCAAAAAGTGAGTAAATATAACTAATCCGCTAATACAGAGCCAAAATAAAAACAATAAAGATATCCGAACTTGAAAATAAAATAGAAGGGGAAATTGCAAAGCAATAATAATAATTGAAAGGGGAAGGGATAATATAATAAAATACTAGGAATTATTGCTTATTGAAAAAAAGGGAGGGGCAAAAAAAAAACAACATGGCCTTGCATTAACAATGCCGAAAATCATAACTTAACTCACTAAAAATAATCTCGAATGACTAATTTCCTACGAATAACGCAAAATATAGGCTCAGCTCATATAGCAAAATAATAGAAAGAATATATAAAGCCTGGATACTAACGGGAAAGAGCCCGAATAATAATTCCAAAATATAGCTCGAGTAATGGAAGTATGTGCAACATGGCGACAATATAATGACAAAATAAACCTCGAGTGAGACCTTAAAAAAAATAACACTCAAAGAAAAATAAGCGTGCAAAATAAAGCTCGAGAAAGAGGCGCAATGTAAAGTTCAACTGACATAGAAATGCCAATAACAGAGCGAAGATATAACGTTAATAATAGCACCACGATAAAGCTTAATTACTGAAGCAAAAATATAACTCGAACTGTTTATTCGGACGGTAGCTACCCAAGGGCTTAGCTCCGTTTACTTAAAGCAATTGACTGTACTTAATAACGGACAAACAAGTTAGCGGGGGGTGGGGGGTGGGAGTAGTAAGGGCACAAGATAGAGAGACTTGTGGGCGTGGCCTATCTATATTTCTGCTGGCTTGTGATTGGTCCCCCCACCTTCTCACCCCCACTTTGCTCCTGCAGCTGATTGGTTGCCCCCACTTTGAGGCCCCTACTGACGTGCCACCTGGACGCCACGTGGGCCATCTGTCGGACGCATGTTACCGGTGAGCCATTTATTGTAAATATTTGACAGGAGGTATGTTACCGACGGGTGATATTGCGTAATTGGTATATCTATCGATAAGTACATTGGGCCCTACATGCGATAGGACAGATTGGGCCCTACCAGCGAAAAGAAGAAAAATTTTGTAGCTTGACATCGGTAAAAATATTTGCGTTCAATTGTGTCCTACACATCCGAAGTTTTTTGCTTTTTTTTACTATTTGACACTAATTAAAGCCAGCTAAAATAATTATGCTAAGTAAAATCACGTGTAATTCTTTTGAAATTTGATAAAACTATTTTATTTATTTACAAAGATTGTCAGACATATAAGAAACGCATCTCTCTCTCATTTTCGCTGAGCTCATGATTTATAATTACAACCTGTACAGTTCCTGCGAGCTGGTGGTGGACCGTCGATATGCGTGCTCGAGCCTGGTGTGTTGTAATGTAAATGGCACGGCAGGTACGTGGAAACCTCAGGGTCATTCTTGAGGTGTTCCGGTAGTTTGTCCCACAGCATATATATTTTTGATCCCCAATATTTCAACAGCATGGGTTTTGGGATGTACTCGAGCTCCTGTTTGGTGAATTTCCAAGGATCCTTGGAGTGGTCGAGCGCGAGTATACGGTCAATGGGATCCATTATGGTTACGAAAAGAGTAAAAGATGATTTTACCAAGACGTTTTCTTTTCAACTAACCTTTTCTCACATGCTACAGTAATATATACACTAGACCATTCTTCCACCACTCTTTATTATATTACAGTGCGCGCGCATCATTATAGGAATTAGGGTATCCACAGGTGTTTTCTCATGGTATACAAATACTGACTAGCGCATCCTCCAACTGTATTCTTATTTCATCGATACGCTCCTAGAGTTATATATATATATATACATAGACATCAGGCTTGTGTCATAGGGAAAACGCAGCATAGGTAGGGGTGATTTTCGAATAATAATGAGACAAAATATACAAGATGTAGAATTTATTCATAGTATTTTACAAGTAGCATCCAAATCGTTCTCTACAAGTTTGTACACAGGTGTTTCTATTACGTCCGTATCCCATTATATTATTGTTTTTTATATTTTTCATACGTTTTATTTTACGGTTTGAATATTTTAATCGTTTGTAATATTGTGCAGCGATGCGATCATTTTTCAGCCTGTTTGTCGTAAAATGTTCAGTAAAAGCATCCAGAGTATTACCACGAGCCATAAAATCAAGAAACATAAGGCAGTATTCGCCACACACTTTAGACTTGAGTGATTGAAGGGGTTGTGTGTTCCACTCGTGTAAAGATGCGTACATTAAAGTATGAAATACGTTTACCCGACGATTCCAGCGCGCCTCGAATCATGTTAATTTCAGGTTTGGTTTTCATATATATATATACGTACATGTATAGTATATAACAAAGATGACATCACGTGTTCGCCTTTGCGACGACGAACATATTTAAAGCAAGAGCTACGGAGTGGATTAGCCGACGTTTGCTGCTAGTTCAAAGTCGATGGTAATATAGGGGAAAACGTCGTATTCCGAAGTCGAATACGAGATCGTATGAACATACAGTATATTAATACAGAGAGCTCATAAATATTGAAAGTGTCGTGTCAACTGCATCCGTGGTGTTAACAAGTTCGAAATGATTCGTAAACCGAAGATAACGACGCTTCGAAGAAAGTCAATCGAGCTTGCACCGTCGGGCGTAAATGACTCGAGATGAAAATTTGCCTGTTGCAGACTCAGGAAGAAAAATAATTCGTTTCTCAACGCTACATCGAGCCTGTAATAAAGGGGCCATATTTTCACTAAAGAAAGAAGAAAAAAATAAATAAAAAGATAAACAAACGGCGTGTCAGGCGAGAGAACGTTTGTCACAACAATGAAATTCTAAATATCTGCATCGATAATGGCGCAGAAATCGGGCCGGGCCTAAAGAGGAGTAACCGGCCCAAATTTTTATTGCTCATACATATATGTTTGTAATAATGAACAACGTACGTTCCATTATCACTACTAATAACGTGGTTATACATAATAAATTTTAAAAAAAAGCGTGTATGCGAGGTACCTAAATGGAACCATTGTACGTATATTTCATTATGCAATAAGTTTTAGTCTTCCCGCGAGAAGTTTAAGGTGGGTATTCGAATGATCGAACCGTATGCCGGTAAACGACAGTCGATGTGTTTTAATGCCGTAGATTTAGCTACAGTAAAATCGCGCACCGTCGATTACAGATATACCGATCGATGACTGGGAGATACATCTTCTTCGATTTCGTGTTGCGTTGCGTTGCATTTTTCATCTTAATATCTTTCGTACTATATATATTTACGAGAGAAGGAGTAAATAAAATTGCCAAACTCTATAGAAGCGAGACGCAAGAATTATTGCCGCATAAGTTAACGGAAAAAAAAATCATTGCATTTCCCAATAGTTTTGAAATATTTATTGATAATTAGTTTTATCGAGGAGTGTTAAAAATGTGTTCACGCAGTTATATTCCAATTATACAAGCAAACAAAGTGAAACATTATCTTAGATCTTTCTTAAGTACGTACACATCAGATATTTTAATGAGTTATTCGTTGAAATGCTATCATATCACGTTGAGTTGTTATTAAAATCCACGAGCCTATCGTGAAAAGAAAAAAAGAACTTACGTATGCGAATATCATGATTTTCATTGACTCGGAAAATTCAAGAATGAATGTCAGTCTGTGTGAAAAAAATATAGTTAAGAAGGCAATTTGATGTTTCAGAAGTAAGCACAGTGATAGCATACCCAACGTAAATTAACGATTAACGAAATTATATGAGATAAGCGTATTAACAGGGGGCGCGTCCCATAAATCATCGTAAACTATAAGGACGCATTGCAAAATAATTTGTGAGTATATGACTCGATTAAACTTATCTATCGATGAAAAAGAAAATAAATTTACTTGCGCGCTATTGAGCAACATGATATGTTACGTCTATTATAAAAATTCGATACGACCGTCGCGACGACAGTATGAAATTATATTGCATATATTACATAAAGAATATAGCGACCTTTGGGTCGGATTGAAACATTTAGCAAATGATTAAAGAAGAAAAAAAGATTAAATAAAGTTGAGTCGAAATAGAATACAAAATGAGAATGATGTTCTCCAACGATACAAAATAAGTGAAAAAAAGGAAAAAAAAAACAAACTTATACGTTAATGTGTTTTTACTCATCGTATGTGTGTATCGACATATCCGAGCGAATGCTTTTCAATCCGTCAAAGACACGGAATGCGTGATTGTCGTTGTTTTAGTTTCGTTTGTATCGAGTGACGAGATTTAGCAAAGAGAAAGAGAAACAAAGATACGATTGCTGTCATCCATACATTTCTTCCCAGAGTACATCCGCTCCGCAAAGAGTTTCATTAAATTCGTATACATACGCTTACGTATACGCTCGCTTCGACGAACTTGCGAAGGCATTCTAATATCATTACTTCCTAGTGTATCGCGTTCCTTAGCATCAGCGCCTCGAGAGATATAATCTATCTATAAAAACTAGTAGGATTAGTTTCTCGAAAGGATGAAAATGTCTTATGGAATAGTGGACGCAATCTAGAGAGTAAGCCAATGAATATATATAAACGTTAAAAAATTATAACCGCGTGGAACATTCTGTTCTGTCTCCGGTTGTACATGACGATGAGGGATAAGAGAGGGAGGGCTTTGAAAATGCGAGTAGAGCACTAACATTGCCACCACCAACTGCTTCAACCATTCGTATCGATTGATACCGAAACATAAAAGACATATTATACACACACACCACATCTAATGGTTTCGTTGCTCAAAGTTGTGCGGTAATTGATCGTATGTTCTCTATTTACTGCCATAGCTAAATGTAACGTATGTCTAAACGACGAGATACATATTACGAATTTCACGATAGCTTGTCGCAATCGTCTTCACTTGTATTGTAACTGTTCCACGAGACCCGCGTTAGAAAAATATATATATATATATATATATCTCGATAAGTTTTTCTAGTTTTTTTTTATTGCAACGTGCTCAAATAATTACGAATGGAACATATAAGGAAAGATCTATGATGCACACGTTTGATAAACGATTATCGGATATCTTATTGCTTTTGGTGCAACGAGACACGGACTAACGGTTATACCATAACCCGGTATATACTTCTACCAAGCGACATTCAACGAACAGTTTCATATTACATCGTATAGAACATCGTAAGGATAATTTTTAAAAAATTAAATGTTCGAAGTTAAACGGTTGATTAACGAAAATAACGTTGTGAAATAGCGTTTTTAAATACCTGCCCCGTATAAAAGAAGAAAAAAAACAAAATATGCCTCTTGGTATAAATTAAAGCGTTAGTGGGGCATCCAACCAACTGTTTCATTATTCGCATTCATCCTCTAGATTATTATATGATAAAGCAAATATACAAACGAGGCATTTTAAGAAGAAAATAAAAACAACGTAAAAACATTTTAAACAAACAATAACGTTCGGTGTGATGCCCCATTGAACGATAAAAGTGTAAACGATGATGAAAACTTTCTACATAACAGGTGTATATCTATAAAAATGATGAATAAACTTGATTTTTGTAATATCGCGAAACGATCCTCTTCATCACCTTCCCCTTTGGGTCGATAGGTAAGTTGAATTTGTTGAAACATTGAAAGGGAAAAATATTTTATTTATTCGTAAATTATAATTTAACGTAACATACAATCAATAGCGCTTGTACATTCGATTCAGTCTAATCGTGGTCGGTACTCTCTTCCTCCGTGACTAGTTTCCTCTGACTACGTTTCTTCAACTTCTTCTTTATAGTCATCGCACCTGCGGACAGAATTCAATATTATGAAATCTATGTCGCTTACGCACAGTTGGATGCATTTGTATGGTCGTTTAAAGAATATAATACACTAACAAAAAAGAGTTTGCCATAATTCAGTCTTTTGTTTATGTGCACTCGCTTCATCGGTAACCCTATGATAAAAAATTATTCATATTAAAAATGTGTTACTTTATATTAATCGTCCATTGATAATCATATCTCAACTCACTTGTTATTGTTAATTGAACTCCTGTGCTTTTTAAGAATATTGACAAATTCTATAGCTTCTCTACTCGGCGGTGGAAATAAACTTGTTTCCAAGCATTGCTTCGAGTACATACAGCCAAATTCCTTATGACGTATCTATGTTGAAGTTTTCATCAAACAGAACATTTAAATACGTTTAAAAAAAGAGAAGAAGCCTGTTTATCGTACTATCGTTTAACTATAATTAAAGAACGATGCAATCTCACCGAATTAAGTAATTCGCAGATGAGCCACATCCATAGACAAGCCTGAATTTTCCAATTGCGATTTGCATCTACGTACAACAATATCAAAGATCCAGGTACAAGAAAGATGCGTACGTAGATCCTAAACAAAAAATGCAGTTGTCGAATGAAAAATTATCAATAATTCCAAGAAGCACTAGCTATCATTTAAAATAATAAAAACTAACCAATTTACAAAATGCAGAAGAAATAGAAGTTTAGCGACTCTTTTAACAATTTTATTTCTGGATAGCGTCAGTAGAATTCTACAGCTATTTAATAGCGCCGCGTCGCTGGCTTCGTAAAAGAGCAGAACAGCAAAAGCGGTGGGCCATCTGAATATCAAGAAGCACAGATCATTCGTATAAGTTATGTGTACGTACGACAGCGGTAATGATTCGATTAATAAAAGTGCTTATGTACTTTTGCTGCAGAGAAGTGGAAATGTCCGAGGTAAACAGTCCGATGGTCCAACCCTTTAGCCAACAATGTCGAACGAATACTTCTGTCGCAGCTCGATGCAAATAAAATGTCTTGTGTACTAAAAAGCCTAATTGCACATTACTCGCCTTGCGCCATGGACAAGAACGATCTAGACTCTGAGGCGTAAAGTATGTCAGAAATATCATACTGCAGATGGAAAAACCACAGTACCACGCTCCATCGATTATACGATTTCTTTGAATAAAAGGAAGCTGCATTCGTCGCAGCATCGACTATTTGTAAACAAGATGCGCTCGATTAATGCAGCTTCCTTTTATTCAAAGAAATCGTATAATCGATGGAGCGTGGTACTGTGGTTTTTCCATCTGCAGTATGATATTTCTGACATACTTTACGCCTCAGAGTCTAGATCGTTCTTGTCCATGGCGCAAGGCGAGTAATGTGCAATTAGGCTTTTTAGTACACAAGACATTTTATTTGCATCGAGCTGCGACAGAAGTATTCGTTCGACATTGTTGGCTAAAGGGTTGGACCATCGGACTGTTTACCTCGGACATTTCCACTTCTCTGCAGCAAAAGTACATAAGCACTTTTATTAATCGAATCATTACCGCTGTCGTACGTACACATAACTTATACGAATGATCTGTGCTTCTTGATATTCAGATGGCCCACCGCTTTTGCTGTTCTGCTCTTTTACGAAGCCAGCGACGCGGCGCTATTAAATAGCTGTAGAATTCTACTGACGCTATCCAGAAATAAAATTGTTAAAAGAGTCGCTAAACTTCTATTTCTTCTGCATTTTGTAAATTGGTTAGTTTTTATTATTTTAAATGATAGCTAGTGCTTCTTGGAATTATTGATAATTTTTCATTCGACAACTGCATTTTTTGTTTAGGATCTACGTACGCATCTTTCTTGTACCTGGATCTTTGATATTGTTGTACGTAGATGCAAATCGCAATTGGAAAATTCAGGCTTGTCTATGGATGTGGCTCATCTGCGAATTACTTAATTCGGTGAGATTGCATCGTTCTTTAATTATAGTTAAACGATAGTACGATAAACAGGCTTCTTCTCTTTTTTTAAACGTATTTAAATGTTCTGTTTGATGAAAACTTCAACATAGATACGTCATAAGGAATTTGGCTGTATGTACTCGAAGCAATGCTTGGAAACAAGTTTATTTCCACCGCCGAGTAGAGAAGCTATAGAATTTGTCAATATTCTTAAAAAGCACAGGAGTTCAATTAACAATAACAAGTGAGTTGAGATATGATTATCAATGGACGATTAATATAAAGTAACACATTTTTAATATGAATAATTTTTTATCATAGGGTTACCGATGAAGCGAGTGCACATAAACAAAAGACTGAATTATGGCAAACTCTTTTTTGTTAGTGTATTATATTCTTTAAACGACCATACAAATGCATCCAACTGTGCGTAAGCGACATAGATTTCATAATATTGAATTCTGTCCGCAGGTGCGATGACTATAAAGAAGAAGTTGAAGAAACGTAGTCAGAGGAAACTAGTCACGGAGGAAGAGAGTACCGACCACGATTAGACTGAATCGAATGTACAAGCGCTATTGATTGTATGTTACGTTAAATTATAATTTACGAATAAATCAAATATTTTTCCCCTACCAATGCTTCAACAAATTAATCTTATCTATCGACCCAAAGGGGAAGGTGATGAAGAGGATCGTTTCGCGATATTACAAAAATCAAGTTTATTCATCAATTTTATAGATATTCACCTGTTATGTAGAAAGTTTTCATCATCGTTTACACTTTTATCGTTTAATGGGGCATCACACCGAACGTTATTGTTTGTTTAAAATGATTTTACGTTGTTTTGTTTTCTTCTTAAAATGTCTCGTTTGTATATTTGCTTTATCATATAATAATCTAGAGGATGAATACGAATAACGCATTAACAGTTGGCTGGATGTCCCTCTAACCCTTTAATTTATACCAAGAGACATATTCTGTTTTTTTTTCTTCTTTTATACGGGGCAGGTATTAAAAAACGCTATTTCACAACGTTATTTTTGTTAATCAACCGTTTAACTTCGAATATCTTATTTTAAAAAAATTATCTTCACGATGTTCCATAGATGTAATATGAAACTATTGAATGTCGCTTGGTGGAAATATACCATGAGTCCGTGTCTCGTTGCACGAAAACCATTAAGATATCCGATAATTGCTACCAAACGAACGTACAAATGCATTCAACTGTGTGTAACTGACATAGATTTCATGATATTCAATTCTGTCCGCAGGTGCGATGACTAAAGAAGAAGTTGAAGAAACGTAGTCAGAGGAAACTAGTCACGAGGGGAAGAGAGTACCGACCACGATTAGACTGAATCGAATGTACAAGCGCTATTGATTGTATGTTACGTTAAATTATAATTTACGAATAAATAAAATATTTTTCCCTTTCAATGTTTCAACAAATTCAACTTACCTATCGACCCAAAGGGGAAGGTGATGAAGAGGATCGTTTCGCGATATTACAAAAATCAAGTTTATTCATCATTTTTATAGATATACACCTGTTATGTAGAAAGTTTTCATCATCGTTTACACTTTTATCGTTCAATGGGGCATCACACCGAACGTTATTGTTTGTTTAAAATGTTTTTACGTTGTTTTTATTTTCTTCTTAAAATGCCTCGTTTGTATATTTGCTTTATCATATAATAATCTAGAGGATGAATGCGAATAATGAAACAGTTGGTTGGATGCCCCACTAACGCTTTAATTTATACCAAGAGGCATATTTTGTTTTTTTTCTTCTTTTATACGGGGCAGGTATTTAAAAACGCTATTTCACAACGTTATTTTCGTTAATCAACCGTTTAACTTCGAACATTTAATTTTTTAAAAATTATCCTTACGATGTTCTATACGATGTAATATGAAACTGTTCGTTGAATGTCGCTTGGTAGAAGTATATACCGGGTTATGGTATAACCGTTAGTCCGTGTCTCGTTGCACCAAAAGCAATAAGATATCCGATAATCGTTTATCAAACGTGTGCATCATAGATCTTTCCTTATATGTTCCATTCGTAATTATTTGAGCACGTTGCAATAAAAAAAAACTAGAAAAACTTATCGAGATATATATATAAAGGGTGATTTTTTAAGAGCTTGAGAACTTTTTTTTAAAAAAAAACGCATAAAATTTGCAAAATCTCATCGGTTCTTTATTTGAAACGTTAGATTGGTCCATGACATTTACTTTTTGAAGATAATTTCATTTAAATGTTGACCGCGGCTGCGTCTTAGGTGGTCCATTCGGAAAGTCCAATTTTGGGCAACTTTTTCGAGCATTTCGGCCGGAATAGCCCGAATTTCTTCGGAAATGTTGTCTTCCAAAACTGGAATAGTTGCTGGCTTATTTCTGTAGACTTTAGACTTGACGTAGCCCCACAAAAAATAGTCTAAAGGCGTCAAATCGCATGATCTTGGTGGCCAACTTACCGGGCCATTTCTTGAGATGAATTGTTCTCCGAAGTTTTCGCTCAAAATGGCCATAGAATCGCGAGCTGTGTGGCATGTAGCGCCATCTTGTTGAAACCACATGTCAACTAAGTTCAGTTCTTCCATTTTTGGCAACAAAAAGTTTGTTAGCATCGAACGATAGCGATCGCCATTCACCGTAACGTTGCGTCCAACAGCATCTTTGAAAAAATACGGTCCAATGATTCCACCAGCGTACAAACCACACCAAACAGTGCATTTTTCGGGATGCATGGGCAGTTCTTGAACGGCTTCTGGTTGCTCTTCACTCCAAATGCGGCAATTTTGCCTATTTACGTAGCCATTCAACCAGAAATGAGCCTCATCGCTGAACAAAATTTGTCGATAAAAAAGCGGACTTTCCGAATGCACCACCTAAGACGCAGCCGCGGTCAACATTTAAATGAAATTATCTTCAAAAAGTAAATGTCATGGACCAATCTAACGTTTCAAATAAAGAACCGATGAGATTTTGCAAATTTTATGCGTTTTTTTTTAAAAAAAAGTTCTCAAGCTCTTAAAAAATCACCCTTTATATATATATATATTTCTAACGCGGGTCTCGTGGAACAGTTACAATACAAGTGAAGACGATTGCGACAAGCTATCGTGAAATTCGTAATATGTATCTCGTCGTTTAGACATACGTTACATTTAGCTATGGCAGTAAATAGAGAACATACGATCAATTACCGCACAACTTTGAGCAACGAAACCATTAGATGTGGTGTGTGTGTATAATATGTCTTTTATGTTTCGGTATCAATCGATACGAATGGTTGAAGCAGTTGGTGGTGGCAATGTTAGTGCTCTACTCGCATTTTCAAAGCCCTCCCTCTCTTATCCCTCATCGTCATGTACAACCGGAGACAGAACAGAATGTTCCACGCGGTTATAATTTTTTAACGTTTATATATATTCATTGGCTTACTCTCTAGATTGCGTCCACTATTCCATAAGACATTTTCATCCTTTCGAGAAACTAATCCTACTAGTTTTTATAGATAGATTATATCTCTCGAGGCGCTGATGCTAAGGAACGCGATACACTAGGAAGTAATGATATTAGAATGCCTTCGCAAGTTCGTCGAAGCGAGCGTATACGTAAGCGTATGTATACGAATTTAATGAAACTCTTTGCGGAGCGGATGTACTCTGGGAAGAAATGTATGGATGACAGCAATCGTATCTTTGTTTCTCTTTCTCTTTGCTAAATCTCGTCACTCGATACAAACGAAACTAAAACAACGACAATCACGCATTCCGTGTCTTTGACGGATTGAAAAGCATTCGCTCGGATATGTCGATACACACATACGATGAGTAAAAACACATTAACGTATAAGTTTGTTTTTTTTTTCCTTTTTTTCACTTATTTTGTATCGTTGGAGAACATCATTCTCATTTTGTATTCTATTTCGACTCAACTTTATTTAATCTTTTTTTCTTCTTTAATCATTTGCTAAATGTTTCAATCCGACCCAAAGGTCGCTATATTCTTTATGTAATATATGCAATATAATTTCATACTGTCGTCGCGACGGTCGTATCGAATTTTTATAATAGACGTAACATATCATGTTGCTCAATAGCGCGCAAGTAAATTTATTTTCTTTTTCATCGATAGATAAGTTTAATCGAGTCATATACTCACAAATTATTTTGCAATGCGTCCTTATAGTTTACGATGATTTATGGGACGCGCCCCCTGTTAATACGCTTATCTCATATAATTTCGTTAATCGTTAATTTACGTTGGGTATGCTATCACTGTGCTTACTTCTGAAACATCAAATTGCCTTCTTAACTATATTTTTTTCACACAGACTGACATTCATTCTTGAATTTTCCGAGTCAATGAAAATCATGATATTCGCATACGTAAATTCTTTTTTTCTTTTCACGATAGGCTCGTGGATTTTAATAACAACTCAACGTGATATGATAGCATTTCAACGAATAACTCATTAAAATATCTGATGTGTACGTACTTAAGAAAGATCTAAGATAATGTTTCACTTTGTTTGCTTGTATAATTGGAATATAACTGCGTGAACACATTTTTAACACTCCTCGATAAAACTAATTATCAATAAATATTTCAAAACTATTGGGAAATGCAATGATTTTTTTTTCCGTTAACTTATGCGGCAATAATTCTTGCGTCTCGCTTCTATAGAGTTTGGCAATTTTATTTACTCCTTCTCTCGTAAATATATATAGTACGAAAGATATTAAGATGAAAAATGCAACGCAACGCAACACGAAATCGAAGAAGATGTATCTCCCAGTCATCGATCGGTATATCTGTAATCGACGGTGCGCGATTTTACTGTAGCTAAATCTACGGCATTAAAACACATCGACTGTCGTTTACCGGCATACGGTTCGATCATTCGAATACCCACCTTAAACTTCTCGCGGGAAGACTAAAACTTATTGCATAATGAAATATACGTACAATGGTTCCATTTAGGTACCTCGCATACACGCTTTTTTTTAAAATTTATTATGTATAACCACGTTATTAGTAGTGATAATGGAACGTACGTTGTTCATTATTACAAACATATATGTATGAGCAATAAAAATTTGGGCCGGTTACTCCTCTTTAGGCCCGGCCCGATTTCTGCGCCATTATCGATGCAGATATTTAGAATTTCATTGTTGTGACAAACGTTCTCTCGCCTGACACGCCGTTTGTTTATCTTTTTATTTATTTTTTTCTTCTTTCTTTAGTGAAAATATGGCCCCTTTATTACAGGCTCGATGTAGCGTTGAGAAACGAATTATTTTTCTTCCTGAGTCTGCAACAGGCAAATTTTCATCTCGAGTCATTTACGCCCGACGGTGCAAGCTCGATTGACTTTCTTCGAAGCGTCGTTATCTTCGGTTTACGAATCATTTCGAACTTGTTAACACCACGGATGCAGTTGACACGACACTTTCAATATTTATGAGCTCTCTGTATTAATATACTGTATGTTCATACGATCTCGTATTCGACTTCGGAATACGACGTTTTCCCCTATATTACCATCGACTTTGAACTAGCAGCAAACGTCGGCTAATCCACTCCGTAGCTCTTGCTTTAAATATGTTCGTCGTCGCAAAGGCGAACACGTGATGTCATCTTTGTTATATACTATACATGTACGTATATATATATATGAAAACCAAACCTGAAATTAACATGATTCGAGGCGCGCTGGAATCGTCGGGTAAACGTATTTCATACTTTAATGTACGCATCTTTACACGAGTGGAACACACAACCCCTTCAATCACTCAAGTCTAAAGTGTGTGGCGAATACTGCCTTATGTTTCTTGATTTTATGGCTCGTGGTAATACTCTGGATGCTTTTACTGAACATTTTACGACAAACAGGCTGAAAAATGATCGCATCGCTGCACAATATTACAAACGATTAAAATATTCAAACCGTAAAATAAAACGTATGAAAAATATAAAAAACAATAATATAATGGGATACGGACGTAATAGAAACACCTGTGTACAAACTTGTAGAGAACGATTTGGATGCTACTTGTAAAATACTATGAATAAATTCTACATCTTGTATATTTTGTCTCATTATTATTCGAAAATCACCCCTACCTATGCTGCGTTTTCCCTATGACACAAGCCTGATGTCTATGTATATATATATATATAACTCTAGGAGCGTATCGATGAAATAAGAATACAGTTGGAGGATGCGCTAGTCAGTATTTGTATACCATGAGAAAACACCTGTGGATACCCTAATTCCTATAATGATGCGCGCGCACTGTAATATAATAAAGAGTGGTGGAAGAATGGTCTAGTGTATATATTACTGTAGCATGTGAGAAAAGGTTAGTTGAAAAGAAAACGTCTTGGTAAAATCATCTTTTACTCTTTTCGTAACCATAATGGATCCCATTGACCGTATACTCGCGCTCGACCACTCCAAGGATCCTTGGAAATTCACCAAACAGGAGCTCGAGTACATCCCAAAACCCATGCTGTTGAAATATTGGGGATCAAAAATATATATGCTGTGGGACAAACTACCGGAACACCTCAAGAATGACCCTGAGGTTTCCACGTACCTGCCGTGCCATTTACATTACAACACACCAGGCTCGAGCACGCATATCGACGGTCCACCACCAGCTCGCAGGAACTGTACAGGTTGTAATTATAAATCATGAGCTCAGCGAAAATGAGAGAGAGATGCGTTTCTTATATGTCTGACAATCTTTGTAAATAAATAAAATAGTTTTATCAAATTTCAAAAGAATTACACGTGATTTTACTTAGCATAATTATTTTAGCTGGCTTTAATTAGTGTCAAATAGTAAAAAAAAGCAAAAAACTTCGGATGTGTAGGACACAATTGAACGCAAATATTTTTACCGATGTCAAGCTACAAAATTTTTCTTCTTTTCGCTGGTAGGGCCCAATCTGTCCTATCGCATGTAGGGCCCAATGTACTTATCGATAGATATACCAATTACGCAATATCACCCGTCGGTAACATACCTCCTGTCAAATATTTACAATAAATGGCTCACCGGTAACATGCGTCCGACAGATGGCCCACGTGGCGTCCAGGTGGCACGTCAGTAGGGGCCTCAAAGTGGGGGCAACCAATCAGCTGCAGGAGCAAAGTGGGGGTGAGAAGGTGGGGGGACCAATCACAAGCCAGCAGAAATATAGATAGGCCACGCCCACAAGTCTCTCTATCTTGTGCCCTTACTACTGGTGGGTGTCTCCGAGGCGTGAATTCCCGACCTCGATAGCTACTTAAGCATTACCTCGATTTCTAGATGAAAGAGGTGAGGGAGGTATAATTAGTAATTAAGCAAATAAGGTTCGGAACGGAGGATTCAAAGGAAACAGTACACTTAATAATCTAATCACATACACGCTATTACCACTCACCACGTGCGCTAACAATCGTGACTCGATAATAGCGATCCGGCAAACACGTGGCAGCGATGTCTCGAAACTAATAATCTCTAATTATTACTGATCGAAGGGAAGAGAAACGGGGGTCAACGGTAAGGGAAAACTCAAACAAAAACTTTCGTAATAAACCCAATCACCCAAACCACACACTATACAAAGGTACTATAATTATGTGTAACATCAGCGCGGAAGGTGGAAGCTGTGAACAGCTGGGCTGCGTGGTGAGTTGATAAATTTATTCATTTCTTCAAGTACGCGGATTTGTTTTCTCTATCCTGCTGTTATCTCTACTCTTCCTCGTTCACCACAGTACCCACACCATCCTACTTTACCATCTCCATATTACCAACACTCTTTCAGGATAGTGGGTACCACGGTGGTAAAAAAGTGGGGTGGTGAGTGTAGCCGCATGGTGAGGGAAGGAATGGGGATAGGAGTGAGATGGAGCATACGCGTCGACACACTGCTCGCGTTCTTGTTCATTTTTAGATTATATTGAGTAAACTCTACCTGCCTACGAATGCGTGAAGGAGATTTATATGATTCCACTCAAATGGGTTTGCACTCTGGGCTGGATCTTTAGGCTAGGTTTTCATTGGTTTTTGTTATTGTATTATTTTTTTTGTTTTTGGGGAGAGACGTTAGTTTTGGTTGTTCATTTTGCATAGGCCTGTGGTAGACGTACGTTTTATCACCCTTTCATCATTGACCTTCTTGTAAATTTGAGTGTGTTCAGTATTCGCTAAGGATAGGATATAGGTCGGTAAGGTAGACGGTATGGTGTACGACTTGTGTTAACGAGGCATTTGACGGCTACAGTGGAGTGCGTGGGAATCAGTGGCATATCCTATGTGATTTGGATTTTTAAAGCAATTTATGGTTCCTATCTACAATATTTACAGTCCGTGACTTAGCCTCGTTTTGTCTACTTTTCGGTGTTGTTTTTGGTCTGGAAAAAAGTTCGTAGCGTTTTTTTAGTAAAATTCAACTGGTCTTCTTATAGTGTGAAAATGAATTTATTAGAACCAAATATGCTTCATTATTATCGATAATGTTTCGCCATTTTTCGGGTAGAGCCATGATGCCATCGGTGAAGAACTTCTGTGGGTTCTGATTGAAAAACTGAATCAAGTGGATTTTACAGGCTTCTTTTGAAAGCAGCTTAATTCTATTGAGAGAGTTCTGCAGATATCGGAATAAGTGATAGTCAGAGGGTGCTATGTTTGGACTATACGGTGGATGCATCAAAACTTCCCAACCAAGCTCTCGCAATTTTTGACGGGCCATCAAAGAAGTGCGTGGTCGGGCGTTGTCATGATGGAAGACAACACCTTTCCTAATAATCGATTCAGGCCGTTTTCTTTCAATTGCTTGGCGTAATCTCTCTAGTTGTCCACAGTAGAGTTGAGAATCAATCGTCTGACCAACTGGAAGTAGCTCATGGTGGACAATTCCCTTCCAGTCCCACCACACACACAACATCACCTTTTTCGCCGTCAATCCTGGATTAGCGAACACTTGTGACAGCACACTATCCCTTGTCCACGATCTTTGACGCTTCCGATTGTCGTACATGATTAATTTTTCATCACCGGTTATGACACGTTTCAGAAATGGCTCGATTTCATTGCGTTTCAGCAGCGCATCGCAGATGTAATTCGGTCTATCATGTTTTTCGCGCTCAACCCATGAGGAACCCATACATCGAGCTTTTTTTTGTAGCCAGCTTTGTGTAAATGGTTCAAAACAGTTTTGTGGTCAATGCCTAGCTTTATACCAATATCGATACTGCTGATATGTTTATATTGCTGGATTTTTTCAAGAATTTCATCACCTTTTGCAGTGATTGGACGACCAGAGCGTAACTCATCTTTCACATCAAAATTACCAGAATGAAAGCGAGCGAACCATTTCCGCGCAGCAGATTTTGATAAAGTACCTTCACCGTACACAGCACATATTTTTTCACAAGCCTGCGCAGCGTTCTTCCCTTTGTCGTAATAATATTGTCAAATATAGCGCAATTTTTCATTAATTTTCTCCATTTTCAAACGCAAACGACTTTCCAACCACTGCACCAATTTCGATGTTTATACACTGTAACGTGGCAAAATCCTCAAGCGCTACGTCCTTCTCGCACGACGGCTGCCAACACGATCTCGCAGGGCTGTAAGGCGTAATCGCCGTACTCTAAATAATTTTTTTTGTTTTTTGTATTTATTTTTCTTAAATCGTACGACCGAGGAGCGGAGAGGAAGAGGAAGAAAGAGGGCGGCCCACACCTCATGGCGGTTGCGGGATCGAGTCACCGTTTCGTAGGAGAGAGAGAGAGAGAGAGGATACAGACGTTTTCCATTTCTCGGGGTCGGGATCTACAGCCGTCCCGCTCGACGTTCATCTATGGCCAATATGCTATTTATTTTATTATTATCTATTCTCGGTCATCTGATCTACTAGCAATAACCAGTCTATCTCACGGGGCTCACCTGCCGGACTGGACTACACATGGTTATTATCTGCTATTAATATTTGCGTCGTCCCGCCGAGGCGCTAGACGCGGTCATCGTGCGACACCGGTTCCCCCAATTAACCGAGTTCGGCTTGCTAAGAGGGGATCATAGGTTACGGGCACGCGTGCCGGCAGGACCTCGGGGCTTTTTCCCGGTTACCGTCGAGCGAACAGGACGTAGCAGCGAGTATCATATCGTCCCGCTCCACCATTGATTTCGTCGAAATCTATCACCACCTATCGTGGGTACCGGGGCATATCTTTTGAAACAACGAGGAGTAAATCGAGGATGGTATCCAGAGGAGAGAATTTCGAGACGGTTTTGGGTTAAGAAGGATTAGCAAGGAACATCGCATCGTCATCGTCCCGGTGAGCTCTCTTCCCTTCTACGGTCTTTCGCCATTATTTGATTATTATTGTTTTTTTTAATTCTTTGGAAAGTTCGATTCAAACTTAGTCGTACCTGCGATTCTAATATACCACGCACAGAGTACTATTCGTATCGGGACAGGCTGCGTCGAGTAGAGTGTAATATCGTGATCGTTTGGCGGTTAGAGCCGGGAAGAAGTCACTTCGTTCGTTGTCCTTTTTTTTGTTACTGTTCTGTAGTCGTTTTGCTGTAAGAACGCGCGCGTGTTGGTACATCATCCCGTGGTCAGATTGTGTGTGAGGGATTTGAATGTCATAGGCCGTGTCGCGGACTTTCAGGCATAATTGACACTTATAGATTTATAATATTTTATTCGTCTTATTTTATTTTATTTATCTTTCTTGTTATATTGGACATTATTTTATTTCTGCGAATACATGCAGTGCGTGCTCGGCCGTCATCCCGTGTTGGTACTTGATCGTGAGGGATTCGTACGGTTCGAGGCGTATCTGGCCATGATAAATAGTTCGTTCGTTGTTACTGTTCTGTAGTCGTGTGCTGTAAAGCCGTGCGTGCGTTAGGCCGTTATCCCGTGTTTGTTTGAATGTGTGAGGGATTTGAACGGGATAGACCACGTTGCGGATTTTACCGGGCAATTGATTTTATATGGACTTGGATCACTTTATTAATTTTTCTTATGTCGGACCTTACTTTATTTTATATTGTGAGCTTATGCAGTGCTTGCTCGGTCGTCGTCCCGTATTTGGAACTTGGTCACGAGGGATTGGTACGGCTCGAGACGTATCTCGCTTGGACTTTTGTAATCCGTTATTTGGAATAATTTAGGGATTTATATTGTTATTTTGGTTCACGATACTTTCTCGATTTTGCGGCCTGCAATGTGATAGTTGGGAAGTTCAAATCAGTAAAGGCTTCGCGTACATGACCTTCCGACGTCCCGTAGTTATAGTTGTTGGATGTATGTGGGATTGGTTCGGTGTAGGCCGTATCGCGAGCTGAATTGCGAGGCGACCGGTCAAATTTACTTTGCCTGGCCGTGTTTTGGTCGTTTCTCGCAGCCGTCTAACTATAGGTCGTGGATGGGAGAGAGTGAGAGCCGAGACGAGTGCCGGGATAAAATATGCTGCCGGAATAATTAAGTTCATGAATTGTTAAAGAGTTACGTTTACGGGATATTTTATTTATATTTTTCTTGGTCATTATTTTTGTTGGAGGACTAGTAGTCCTGGTAATTAAATAAACGGTCTGCCGAGTGGCATTTGTAAATCCTGTACCTGCTATGTTGTTGTTGTTATTTATTTAATTTATTTCCTGACATCTTTTATTGGTTATTGGTTTTATTTGTTTAGATTGATTTTATTTTATTAGCGAATCTTATTGACTAATTCTATGTATGAATTTTATGAAATAACGACTACCTTGACAGTCCGAACCACCCACTCTGCCTCGAACAGCTGTAGCTAGCCTGGGTTGAGTCTGACCTACCATCTCGTTATTTTTTCCTTCCGGCGCGTAAGCGCCTGGCGCCCAACTCGTAAGAGAAAATAAAAGGAAAGAAAAATAGCTTGGGCCAGCTATAGGTAACGTGGTGCGTTGAGGCACAAATTTACCGTTACAACACTGAAAGTAACGCTCGAAGTGTCATTTTTCCAACGAGCGTTTTGTAGTGTCGCTGCGATCTGTGTTTCCTGACTTAGTTGCAATTGATGCCATCTATCGGGAAAAACGCCACGAACTTTTTCTCAGACCCAATATATTCATTTAATGTAGCCGAGCTTATTTGAGATAGATCTATTATTTGAATTAATAAATCAATTCTCGCAGATCACGGTCCCTCAAATGCTCCGTATCCAGAAATATTTCCTGTTTTACTTATCTTGGTAGGACTTTATTATTTGTGTAGCGAACGGATGTCACTCACACGGAGCTTAACACTAAATTTGTCAAATGGAGTTTCCCTGTTAACTAAATCGGGGTGAATTTAATGTTCGTGTAGCGAGTAGATGGTACTTACACGGAGCTTAACACGCAATTTGTAAAATCGAGGAAATTGTCGCGCTATTGCTTTTACGCGATTCCTTAGTACTACGTATGCAGGAATATTTTCCTGTTTACTTAATCGGTATGAATTTAATATTTGTGCCATTTTGTGATCGATTGTTGGTGCTGCAGATAATGAGCAGACTACTGAGCCCAGAAACGTTGAAATTTCTGCTGTATGAGCTGCCATCGAGAGAGCTTTGAGATCGCTAGATCCTTCAGAGATGGTTCTGGGATGGTGGTAAGTGCGCTACCAATGACAAAATTCCCTGGTATGAGAGCTGACACATCTTCAGGATAGTTGCTGAGCGGTTCAAGACTCAATTGAGTCAACTCTGTCGTCAACTCCTCGTGGGTGAGGACTGTTTCACCCACCGTCTGACGGACGTGATGCTTTACCGACTTAACTGCTGCTTCCCATTTGCTACCCATGTGTGGCGCCGCTGGAGGGTTCAACCGTCATAGCACACGAACGCTTATGCGCTTGGTCTATGATGAGTGATGAGAGACGAGACTGACGAGGTAAAATCGCTGGATGACATGCTTCAAAATTGAGTGCTGATTGTTTGAGTCGTCCTCCCACCCTAATTACGCCTTGTTGATCGAGGTAGGCTGTGAGCCTACTGAAAGGATGTGAGGTTGGCAGCAGCATTCCAGATTGTAGCACCTTGAACTCGTGCGAGAAGAAAGCTGCCTGGGTTGCCTTGACCCAAAAAATCTTCGCTTCGTCGATCTCGCGTGTTGAGATGAGTGTGACTGGTGTTGAGGCAGGTATCCTCTTGAGCCGTGCTATCACCCTCGAGCAGAGGGCTGTGAGCTGATACAATTTGTTGTGCGAGGAATTCCTGTGCACCAGATCCCAATGATATTCCTGCTTCGATGTAGCCGCTACAGGGGCTACCCCTGGCCGAGACTCCAACACACCTAGATTCTCGGCCAATGCAGGTTGAGGAAGCCACGATTCTTGCAATTGATTGAGCCTTGGTGGCCCCGTCCACCACAACTGATGAGCTCTAAGCTCTTCTGTGGTTGTGCCCCTTGAGGCACAGTCCGCCGGATTGGAAACGCCAGAAACATGTTGCCACTGAGAGTGCTCAGTAAGATCTTGTATTTAAGTGACTCGGTTCCTAACCTAATCTTTCCAGCACGACGGACGAGCTTTGATCCACATGAGTGTGACTGATGAATCCGTCCACAGATGAGCAGATACAATGCTCGATTTGAGTGTGGCTTGAACACTTGAGATGAGCTTGGCTAAGAGCAGAGCTGCTGTGAGCTCTAACCGTGGTATGGTGAGCCTTTTGAGCGGTGCAACCTTAATTTTTGAGCACACGAGTGACGTGACTTTTGGTGCGGACGGTGAGATGACTGCCGACAAAGCTAGCTGAGAGGCGTCTGAAAATCCATGCAACTCCACTATTCAGTCGTTCCATGAGTTGAGTCAACGAGGAATGGAGCTCTTGGCCAAGTGAGTGAGATCCTTCCTGATTGCTAGCCACTATGTTGAGACGAGGGATGGCATATCTCATTTGAGCTTGTGTAGCTAAAGCTCCTGCAACAGCATTTTGGCACGTATCACAATTGGTGAGATGAACCTGAGTGAATCAAATATCTGAGCCACTTCAGATAGGATAAGACGCTTGTTGAAGTTTGCAGGCGCTGAGCTGAACCGGCTTGAAAACACGAACTGGTCCTCGTGCGGAAGCCACGTAAGTCCAAGTATTTTGGTTGAGCAGTCGTCCAATATGATTTCTAAGCAAGATGACTCGGTAGCAGCGATGCTAGCTAGTGTGTCCGAGTCTGTTGCGTGCCACTTGGCAAGCGAGAATCTGCCCGCCATGTACAATTCCTTTACCTGTTGAGCAATCTGATTGAGCTGTTCTACTGTGTCTGCGCCTCCAAAAATGTCATCCACATAACGAAATGGCCATGCGTGATGGATGGCATCGCGAGTGGGAATCTCACACCTTCGTCTTCCACGAACTGGATGAGTGCTCGACCTGCCAGAAAAGGTGCAGATTTGGTACTGTAGGTGATTGTCTTCAGGCAGTATGGCACCTCCTTGATCTGGTCAATGATCCACAGTAGACGTTGCAAATCGCAATCCTCTTCGTGTACCAGGATCTGTCGGTATGTCTTGGTGATGTTTGTGGCGAAGATGTGACGATGATGGTGATTCCAAATGAGCACGTCCGAGATGTTGAGCAGCAGGTTGGCACCAGTGTGCATGATGTCGTTTAAGGAGAACCTAGATGTTATAGCACTTAAGCCGTTAAACACACCACTCTCAATTTTGTAGTTGCACTCGCTGGCCTGAGAATTACATGATGCGGCAGATAATAATGCACTGCACTTAATGATAATGCTGGCGCTCCATATGGCCGAGCTGCTCGTATTCTGCCATAAATCGATGGTAAAATTGTTTGAATTCGTCATCCCTCGAGTGTCGTTTTAAAACTCAAGACAAACAGTGAAGAGCAGTCGCAAATGAGCTCCCCAAGAGCGTTGCCGGTGATTTGAGCGGGATCCTGACGATGTACCTCCCTGACGAGTCACGCCTATGCGTAGACCTGAAGTGATCCTCACACTCCTGTTCCTCAGATGTGAGTGAGCTATCAGTGTTGATTGGTAATTCCTCTTAGACCCAGAACTTCATGAGAGCTTCTTGCAGCGCTTGTTCCTTCTGTTGACGGTGAGCATTATGAGATGAACTGGCAAGCGGCTGCGCTGAATTAATTAGTCCAAGCACCAGTCATTCAAACACCGACAGCTGAGCAATTGGCATTAACGGTGAGCTCCTGATGATATGAGGCTTGATGATCTATCCATAAACATCAGCCCCGATGATGATGTCGATTGACCGAGTGCGTAGAAACTCTGAGTCTGCCAATTTGAGCTTGTCGATATGTGACCACGTCTGAGTTGGTATTTCCACCGATGGTAGGATCGCTGTTAAAGTTTTGAGGATGTGAGCGTTCATGTTGACAACAGCGGTGCCGTGTTGAGAATGAAGAGTGAGCTGAGCCAAGCCGCGTGTCTGAGCTGATCTCTTGCCACCAATGCCAAAGATCGGAATGGATGCGCGCTGACGTGTGAGGTTGAGCTGAGTACAGAGAATTTTTGCTGAGATAGATAATTCCGATCCTGGATTTATCAGCAGACGAGCTTGATAAGTTGAAATTGACGTTTTAATGAGTGCTAAAGCGGTTGCGAGGAGTGCTGAGCTGACCATGATGAGCGGTCCTGAATTCAGGACGACTGCACCTCCCTCTCAATGAGCTGCAGGTTGAGCAGAAGTACCCGATGGCAATAGCCTTGAGCTGGGTGACGGCTCTTGGTGGAGCATGGTATGATGTTTAGTACCGCACTCCTTACACTCCCTGGTTGAGCGGCACGACGACACGTTGTGTTTTCCCAGGCAGTTGTAACATGGATGACCTTTGTCGACCACCTTACGGCGTTCCGTGATGTTGCGCTCCCGGAACTCTGGGCACATCACCACTTAATGATCGAGAGATCGGCAACAATCACAGGGGTAGTTTTTATCCGTCCACTCCCTGCAAGTTTCATTGACGGATGTCCCCCGGGCAGATGAGTGATGAGCTGTACTGGGTCGTGCTGACCCCTTGAATTGGAGTAGAATCGCTTCTCTCGAGTGCTCTGACTCGGGATGGAACAAACTCCTTGAGCTCGCTGAACACTGGAAATTCCTGCGAAGCTCCAAGCGATGTCTCCCATGCTTCCCGAGTCAGCCTGTCCAGCTTTCTCGCCACATAATGGACTAACACACAATCCCAGAGCCGTTCGGTGCTGCTGAGCTCTCTGAGAACGGTGCCTCAGACACTGTCGTGATAATTTCGGCCAGAGACGTCGCGTTTCTCTCAGAGGGCGCAGTGACGGCAAAATGCTGTCGAGGCGCTCCTCCATCAACAGCCATTTACTTTCGAACCTGGCTGAGAGAATTTCTCATGACGGTTGCAGGGATTCTCCCGTGAGTGCTAAGCCAGCGATGAACTGTGCTGCACTACCGGTTATGCTGCCCCGCAGGTAATGGTGCATGTCCACACTGGACAGTGTTGCTGATCCAAGATGAAATATTGAAACATGTCCCTGAAAGCTAGTCAATCGGAATATTTTCTGTCAAACTGCGGCAAACTGATGTGAGGCAACTTTGCCTTGGTCTGAGGTAGTGCGGCTAGTGCCGCTGATGGTTGATCACGTAGCAAGTGGCAGCGCCGTGATGCGATTGCCATGTTCACAGCGAGTGTGAGCCTTGCTTTCTCCAGGTGCATATCACTGCTAAAATATTTGTGATCGACGAAGGCAATTGGCCACGTCACTTCGAAGTACTGGTGTACTTTTACGAAGACTTTGTGGTGCTCGTCGACCTGAGCCCACAGCGAGCCAACTTTAGGCTGCTGGATGCACACTTTGGCAAGATACAGGAGGTACCGATGGATGCGGAGGAGAGAGCAGCCGAAGATGATGGCACTTACATACACTTTGGTTCGTACAGATAAATTTGCATAAAGCGTCTGCTGCAACAGCAGCACTCGGCAGACGCACTATTGCAGAGCAAATTGACCTTGCATTCATCTCCTATGGAAAACCTCTTCAGGACAATGCCAGGAATGAGGTAGACGAATGCGCTCATCGACAGTCCGAATAGGCGAATTGCGGACCAACTCATATGGTTGAGCAAAGAGGGCATAAGATTAGCGGTAGGTATATTGACGAGGCACTGCAATCTTCCAAAGCACATGCACACACTGGCTATTGTAAAGATCAGTATGTGACTAAAACATCTAAGGACATACCTTTTGGAGCCTCGAGAGGTTTCCATCTTCCTTTGACTGGATTGCTAGCCTTCGTGAGGGACATCCGGTTACCTTAAGAGGGTGGGGGTTAATGGAGAGGGGCGCACAATGGGCTTATGGCCTAAGTGCGTGGTGTATAACTATTATTATTATTATTATTAAATTATTAGTGGAAAACAAAATTGCGTGCGTGAACTCCCGTTGTCTTAGAATCGTTCGTTGCTTCCTTATAGAGGGAGCTTTGTTTCGTGAAAAAAATGTTCTCAAGATTTTGACGTCAGAGTACTTAAAATATTCCAAAACGTCGAGAAATCATATTTTTTAAATATGTATAATACGTACCCGCGTGCGCTCATGTGTGCGTGTGTAGCTTGCAAAATAAAAATGGGTGTAGCTCAAGAATGGGTTATTGGATCTTTCTGAAAATTTCCACATGTGGCGGGTCTCCATCCCCCTCGGTTTGCTCCAAATATCGCTCAAATCGCTAAAATCGTGTCCCAGTTTATGGCTGCATAAGTTTTTTTGAAAAAAGGATATGATCTCTCTGGATTTCGTAAACTTAACCTATCGAGCTAAAATTATTGAGTACAAATTTTTTGAAAATCTATTTTCGCACTAGCTTTCATAAATTTCTATCAAATAAACCTAAACCTAGCATACAGTGTTTCATTTTTATTGAAGGTGCAAAGTCACTAAATTTTTTACTTAATTTTTTCAAATTATTACCCACCTTTGACAAAGCTATCTCTATGAAGAAACCAAAATGGATCAACCTACTCCTTCATAGAAGGGACTTTGTCAAGGCAAGGAAAGAATGAGGAAAGAACCTGCAGGAATCTGTTGTCTGAAATGCGGATGTCAAACAACAGATGGCGCACGAATGCAGTTTGTGCTATAAAGATTTGATACTGCGCCATTTTGTTGTGTCATTAACGAGTGTCAGACGCGCACGAGTGATAAATTGGAAAAGTGTGCGCGTAGTGTTGTGTCGTTGTGTTCAATATGTCGAAATTTATACCGAACAAAGAGCATTCGCGGACAGCATTAATTTTTTATTTTCATTTGAAGATACCTGCTGCTGAATTATACCGATTACTTTGAGAAGCTTGTAGTGAATATGTTCCATCGCAAGATACGTGTGAACGATGGTTTCGGCGTTTCAAAAGTGGTGACTTCGACGTTGCAGACAAGAAACGTGGAAAGCCGCCAAAAATACGAAGATGTGGAATTGCAAGCATTATTGGACGAAGATGATTCGCAAACACAAAAACAACTCGCCGAGCAATTGGGCGCTAGTCAACGAGCTGTTTCCAATCGGCTACGAGAGATGGGAAAGATTCAGAAGACGGGTAGATGGGTACCACATGAATTGAACGACAGGCAAATGGAAAAGCGCAAAATTACATGTGACATTTTGCTCACTCGGTACAAAAGGAAATCGTTTTTGCATCGTATAGTTTTAGAGGATGAAAAGTGGATTTATTTTGAGAATCCCAAGCGTAAAAAATCATGGGTAGACCCAGGCGAACCAGGAAGCACTCAGCTGGGAAGTTATACCCCATGCGGCTTACTCACCAGACTTGGCTCCTTCCGATTTCCATTTGTTTGCATCGATGGGTCACGCACTTGCTGAGCAGCGCATTGGTTCGTACGGAGATGTGAGAAAATGGCTCGATGAATGGCTCGCAGCAAAAGGAGACGATTTTTACTGGCGTGGTATTCATAAATTGCCCGAAAGATGGGAAAAATGTAGAACAAGCGATGGAGCATACTTTGCATACAGCACTTTTTATCATTCTTTCGAATTTCACATGTTTTTTTAGAAAAAAAATCCGCATTTCATACTTGTATACCTGGTATATTTTACGTTCACCAAGTGAACTAACTCGTAAAATCGATATCTCTTAGACATTTATGGTGGGCTGTCAACTGGATATTCATTGTAGATATTATTGAGGCGTCCATGAGACATGCAGGTTATGTACCTAAATATACATTCGTGATAGTTATAACAAGTCCATCCATTAGACGTTCATTCCAGCACCTCTGTTAACTGCAATTCTGCGACAACACAGGGTTATCCAATGGACGTACTCGTTTCATCTCCTATTAAGCGATTCCCTTCGACGTAAAGCGAACGCATCTAAGACGTTTAGTAAGGTCTTAGATATTGACGTTAATCATTAGCTATTTGTCCATTAGGCGTCTAATCAAATACGTCTGGTATCTGCCATTTTTGGGCAGCAACGAATCATCCATTGGACATACGCTATTCATCTCGTGTTAAGTGTTTCCGTCATACGTAAAGTGAATATATCTAGGAACCGACACAGAAGGACATTTCCATAAGTGGTCCATAGGTTCATGAAACGTCCACATCCAGGATGGATGATATACGAGGTGTGTCAAAAAAAAGAACGGTAATTTTGTAATTTCACGTGTTGAATTAATCCGATTCGCGCGATTTTTTCGTTGTTGTGTTGGTAAACTTGTCTGAAAAGTTGCTGTACTGTGTTAGTCTCATTAGATATTTAGTCTATAGTCAACTGTCAAAAAGATCACATGTGTTTTGATAGGATTGGCGATTTTAAAAACGGATCAGAGAATTTGCATTTAATTTTACTATAATAATGGAATAAAGTGCAGCAAAGTTTAAGAAATGTTAAACATTGCCTTTGGTGAGTCTGCTATGAGTAAAACAAGGGTTTGCGAGTGGTATAAGCATTTTCAAGATGGCCGTGAAGACGTTGAATATGACGAGCGCCCTGGACGCCCCAGCACATCACAAACCGCTGAAAACGTTGAAAAAGTGAAAGAAATGATCATGAATGAACACCGAATCTCTATCAGAAAAGTAGCTGATGATGTTGGCTTATCAATTGGCTCTTGCCATAGAATTTTTTCGGCGGTTTTGGGTATAAAACCTGTGGCGGCAAAATTTGTTCAAAAACTGTTTTCGAACAAAAACAGCGGCAAATAAAATTTACTCAGGAGTCGCTAAATGATCCCAAGAACGCTTCTCCCTCTCTCTTTCTCTCTCTCATATATGCACACACATGCACATGCATGCACGCCGCAGGCGTAGTATGGGCGTGCGATACTATGATGCCGAGAAGAGGACGCAGAAACTCTCATCCCCCGTTATACTAGTGGAGTGATGCAATTGCAAGAGCTGGAAAGTTAGCCCAGCGAGCCAGGGGCAGAAACATGCACCCAGAACGAGAGGCGAAGTATAAGGCGGCACGAGCCAAGTTAACAAAGGCAATCAGGCGGAGCTAAGGGCAGAGCTGGACCGAGCTTATCAGTTAAGTTAATGGCGATTCCTGGCATAGGTCCTATAGGGCGGTCATGACTCGCCTAAAGGGACAGTCAAGATAGCAATCTACCTGCCCAGACCAACTCAAGGCGATAACTTCAAACATCTTTCCCTAACAAGAGGAGCTGAACTAAGAGATAGAAATTGAGGAGAATGAAGTTATCCCGCCTATTACACAGGAAGAGTTGTTGCATGCATGTAGCAATGTGGGTAATAACAAGGCACCGGAAATGGACAGCATCCCCAATGTCGCCCTTAAGGCGGCCATCAATGTAGCTCCCGGGCTGTTCATAGACGTGTATAAAGCATGCTTCAGGGGGGGGAACCTTCCCTGACCCAGGGAAACGGTAGAGTCTTGTTCTCTTGCCAAAGGGTAAAAGATCGTCTGACGATCTATTGTCATACTGGACACTTCCTGGCGAAATATTCATATTATTTATAAATAGTCACGCTTATCTTGCGCACGAGTAGCAACCTCGTATTGAGTGGCGGTTTTCAAAAAATTGTTACGACTCCAACGCTTACTCCTTATAAGTATAGATGATAACTGCATATAACACGTGACGAAGCAGGAGAGGCAAAACTTGGAGGGGGGGGGGGCATTACTAGATATTTCTTGCTAAATAAAATGAGACACCTGTTACAATTTTATGACATCAAAATATATAGTATTGAATGGTGAGTACAAATTTGCAACAGTACAAATTTGCAGTAAATAATGCTCCTTCCAATAATATCGTTACGGCACGATTTACAAGTCTTCCTATATTATATAAACAATGTCTGCAACGGAATTTCCTATCTATCTTTTTATTCATCATGATATGATGATTGTTCGTGTAAAGTTTCAAAATTCCAGTTAAATGCGTGTATATCTTTTACTCGATATAATGCACGCGCGGGATAAATATATGAGTTTGAATATTAATAAAAAAACATGCACAAAGTCTGCAACAGGGTTGCCTACATGTCAGTTTATTCGTCATGGAACGAGGAATATTTATGTAAAGGTTCAAGCCTTCAGGTGCATGCGTATGCATGTTGCTCTTGATAATCTAGCCATCCGAGAAATTTCCATTCGTGAATTTTATAAAAAATGTCCGGAATATGGTCATACTATTTTCTAGTTACGACAAAGAGAATTTTATAAAATATGGACATGTAATAGTACAGTAGTGGATTCCTTAACTATGCGCCGGTGCATCCTAACAGTAGACTCGAAAGCGGTAACTACGGGCCTCACGGCAGTGGTACAGTCCTTCCAAACCTCGGCCGCGCGTTCGCACGATCGGTTGGCTATTTTCAGCGTAATAGCTGAGTGCTGCGTTGAAGAGAGAAACCAAAGCGAACGAAACAGCTTGCTACAGTGGCAGCAGAAGTGGGACGCATCTGCAAAGGAAAGGTGAACACACCGTCTAATTCCTCAGTTAGATTGTTGTGTGAACCGCAAACGTGGGGCGGTCAATAACTACCTGATGCAGATGACCTCAGGACATGGTTGCTTGAAAGCCTACCTCCATCGGTTCGGCTACGAAAAGTCTCCCGAGTATCCAGCTGGACCAGAAAATGCCGAAAATGCGTGTTTCCGGTACCCACGCGTTCGGAAGGAGAGAAAGGAACTGGAAGAAGCATTAATGACGATGCCGACTCCAGATACAATGGTGGAACACATGACGACATCAGAGGAAAACTGGGTGACGTCTAGCTATTTCGCTTTAGCGGTATTGAAGAAGTTGCGCCAAGAAGAAAAAAAGAGAAGAACGATAACACCGACAATGGTTGTCCTTCATTGAAAAATCAGCAGAGACAGCTGACTACAACAGAGAAAGAGCTATGGTTGCGACCACCCCCGCGAATAAGTAAGTAAGTAAGTGAGTAAGTAAGTGCGGCGGTCCCGCGGGGGTCTGATAATGGTCAATGAAGGAAGGAGGTCAGAGTTTTAGTCGGTAGAGCACGCACGCGAGTCCGACGCACGGTTTGACACGTTAACCTACGATGCATAACGTATTTCCCCCCTTAAAACACTCTCCCTCTCAAACACTCGTACGCACGGACGCACGCACGTATGCACATGCGCACACACGCGCGACTCAGTGTCCCGATACATTTTCTTTTTTTGAGATCATTTTTTTTACCAAAACATAGCTTATATATGCAGAAGCAAAAAATATACAAGTACATAATCATACGTCTTCATTATTATTAAAATAATAGCAACGCATCGGTTAGAGTGGCGGTGGACTAATAGGGCGTTTAAATACGGAAAACTCGAAGCCAAACGATAGCATAGTCGGTAGCGTGTCAGATTCATAGGTTGTTACTCGCATATTTCAATAAAGTATAAACTACGGTGTCCCCCTACCTTCACTTGTGAGGAATCGCCCTATAGCTATGCTTAGATTTAGACTTATAAATATATCTTTAGAATGTAAGATACCAACATGGAAATAACAGAAATCTCGATTCGCGCCCTTGCTCGACCGCCTCCAAGAACGCACTGACCGGGGGTGGTTTAGCAAGTACGCGGAAACCCCCACCACGATGCTCATTAGATGTACACTCTACATACGTTGAACGTCTAAATGTCGTACATGATATGTAGAATGGAACGAAATCAGAACTATTTCATACATTAATGTACGTACAGTGGTATTTTATGTACAACTACCATCGGTCCATATGGACAAAAGATGGACATCTTCGGTAACATTATGGGAAATATTCTGTAAGCCTATGAGACATCCGTCCGTACATCTTATGGATGTTTACATCACATACAATGGAGGGACATTCGCACTTACGATGGATAGCCGTTGGGTCCGTACCAACGTCCACTGGGTATCTAGTCGTCCCGCTGTGGCTGCCTATTAGATGTCCAATGAACGTCCATGTTCATTGTATGGAAAGAGCCTCCGGCAAGCAATGGAACAACAAAATCGTTCAACGGAGCTCATTGGCAAGTGAGCCGCAAGGCCATGAAAAGTGGACAATTTTAATGATGAAATAATTTTGGTAAAACTAATTTAGTTTATTACCGTTGTTCTTTGGGTTGATTAGTAAGTACTGTAATATTTTTATCAGAGTCACGTTCTCAGGATGGTTTACTGTTAACGTGCTTGAACGCCAGCCGGCGGCAGCCTAGCGAGCAACGTATATATTAGTTAAAACATGAATTGGCAAAGCCATGCGAGGATACAGAGAAAGTATAACCTTGCGCGTTGCTCCCACATTCCATTAGTGTGACGTCCACATACATAGCCTTTTCTGTGAAAAAGTCCGCCGATCAAGTTCCGCTTCGTCATACAGCATGCTTTGTGGGTCACATATATGTGTACGAAATTCTGTTAAGTTATTGATCACAGTCTCGAAAAGTATTGGACACAAAGAAAACAGAAAAATTCGCGTTAAGCCAGTGAAACTCATTACTACCCCCATAATATCTCCAATTTGCAAGCGTTTTAATAGTTTTGATGAAATATTTTTCAGATTCACAAATTTACGGTTTCTAAACGTGACTGCCAACAACGTTTGTGACATGGGTTATGATATTCTATTGTAACGGTATACTATATACTCGTTATCATCAAATTTATTGTCCTAGAAAGTCTAGGTTCATGACTCAAACAGGATGCATATTAACTTAAACTAATGCAGTCGGCAAAAGTAGGGCTTATTCATGAAGAAAATGTATTTAAAATTTCGGTTCAGGCTCGCGAAAATATCTCATCATCTAACGCAACGTCTGCTCATCAATTGCTCCGCTGAGGCCTTCAGCATTTACTCACTTTACAAGTTTTCTTTATCCCGGACTCTCGCACGCCTCTATAATCGTGTCCGCAGGCCTAAATTTTCGTTCGGTGATGCGCCGCCATCCCCTTCTTCCTCGTCTAGCTTCTATCGCCATCGACCGTCAGCAACTCGCTTGCACTGCCCATCGTAGACTCTGCACGGGCAGGGTTACGTCATTTAACCTCATTTGAGAATTAATTAATCACATCTAACATAGCTGGTGGGCCATACGTTTTTCTGTCATTAGCACTTTTTATATTAATGTACCCCTGTACGTGAATAAGCGACATCGATTTTTCTGTGGTCCGATTGTTACGATGATCCGACGAGTAGCAGTCAGTATAGATTGCGAGGTAAGCTGTCCTGCTTACTGGGTGAACATCTGATCGGAATTATAACAACAAATCAGTGTTCTGCATCGCTGTTGTAAAGTGACACAATTGATGTTTTTAAAGTGTCATCTCACTTTAAACACCAAGATCTCCGTTCTTCTCTTACGCACGTCTTCCACAAGCGATCGGTGTTGTCTTATCCTCTGTATTCGGACTGTGTCAGCTGTGCACTCTCACTGCTTACTGCTCGAACGCGGTCTCCTGACAGATATGCTCTTTAATGATTTTGGTATTTTGCATAATTTCTGTAATTTCGACAACGAATCGTCGTTGGTAACGGATTTAAAAAGAACAACGGGGACTCCTCTTTCCTCGCGTATTTGATACTAATTCCCTTTATCTTCTTCTTTGTCATTCTCGTTACATAACTCTTTCTGTATATATAATTGCTGTAATTTCGGCAACGAACCGTCATTGGTAACGGATTCAATAAGAACAACCGGAACTCCTCTATCCTCGCTTATTTGATACTAATTCCCCTTATCTTCTTCTTCGTCATTCTCGTTACATAACTCGTGTCCTCCTTGCCTATTTTTCATATTTTTTTTATGTTTGCGCACTTCCGTGATACCGTTACGTCTTGGCCCACCTTTATGAAAAGGCCCACCTTCGAACTTTTATCTGCCGCTCCGCGTTCCTGAGATCGCGGCGTGTGACAAACAAGCTGCCGCATTTTGTTGACTTACAATTAGACAGCCGCCTCGTTTATTTCTCACTAGCCCTGCTGGTGTGTGGTACCGAGTCGCGTGCCCCTACACTTGGCAGCAGCCTATCGGTGTACCCTGACCGTTGGTCGTCACACTATGAGCACACAAAGAAACGTCCCAATGATTTTCATAGGTATTAGTAATTCGTATAGCTAATTAGCTTGCCGCGCCCGAGATTATATGACTCAAATATGAGAATACATGCTCACATATTGTAGCCTAAACCGATTTGAGCAACAGCGGGAACGTGGGGCCGCACGCGCGGCCTTGTAAACATATCACTCTGCTCCTTTCACGTACGAGCTCTGCTCTACCCACGCACATTATACTTCACAAGCTACTTTGTAAAGCACCGCTGTAAATAAATCAATATCATAAACAGTGCTGTAAAATTTGCTAAAATTTGCAAAAACTCTTTTGCAAAGGTGACATTTTATACTCGGGTGTATCTCTAGTGAGTGATACACACGAGTATAAATCCAGTTCACTAACTGGATTTCATATTGCAATACATGCATTAACATAACTACATTTTAATAATGAAGATAACAGCTGGAGAGCAATCAGAAGTTTCAGGACGATTCAGCCGGGCTTCTAGCATCCTGCTGGAGCGATGGCCATGGAGAAGATGATGCGGTGCAGTTGCCGTTCTTTCGTTTTATATTGCTGTCATGTCGTCAAATCATATAACAACAACTAAATAATGTTGTCACGACACTTACAAATTTCCACCAGGCATTCTGACATCTAATAGGTTCATAATGGCGTGAATGTAAATATACTTTACTAAATAGCATTCCAAAAATTCTTGAAGTCCGAAGTTAAGACACAAGACGCAACTAACGGTATTATTCCAAAACAATGAAGAAAAAGGCTTCGCTTATCATCTGTGTTTTCTCGTAATGGTTTATCTATCCTGATGCACAACAAAGGTTTCTTCTCCACTCTTTAAATTCTAGAACCAAGCATTGTACTATGGATTTTTAAAGTTTAAAAACACTTAAAAAGCAAGCTTCAGGTCTTAACACGATTAACGCGAATTAATTCTGTAGATACCTTTCACGCATTGTGGTGTGTGTTGATTTATAAACAAACGTTTCACGTCTATTCTCACGACACTCCTACAAATATGTGCTAAGCACGTATTCATTTTTTATACCTTTTTTGACTTGTCAAGCTCTGGGCCTTATATCGAATGCAAAAAAATATCCGATCTTGGCAATAGATTCTATATAATCGATTTATTCTTTCTAAGCCCTTGGAATTATTCCCAATATTTCAATTTTTTCTAGTTGATTTATTGAAGGGCGTTGATGGAAAGCGCAGTTCAGCAGCTCTCTTGGACTCATTTTGGCTTTCTTAATAGGCAGGCGAAATATTTACTGAATGCATTCAAATTGGTGTTCGATTCTTATATAGTAACTTGCTAGATACCGTAATACTTGCGAGAAACGTCAAGACCATCTTTATCTTCGAAGCCATCTTGTTTGCAGAGATGACTCTTTAAAAAAAGGAAGTACATACAAACGTGTTGTCTGCTGGTGTTTTGTTTCACAACGTGTATAGTTTACGTAGTGTTCACCTTTGGATAAAGTATGTTGTTAGAGGTTGTACGCATTTATTTTGAGAATGTCCGTTTCATGTATCTCCGTTCAAAGTACAACCTTTTAATCACAAACATTTTAAAAATTTCAAATTGAAATTTGGATTGATAAATGGAAGTATCTGAAAGTTGGAGGGATCGCGCCTTTTTTTTTAAATTGCAAAGTCAAAAAACTCAATCCAAAAATTTGGAACGCTTTAGTCGATTCTTGCCAATCTCGATACCGAATATCCTTGTCGCCTGGCTTCTTTTTGTAGAAAATTTTAGCTTGGTAGCTCAGAATTTACGAAAGTTAGAGATATCCCACTCTTTTTTTGAAAATATCAAACTACCGTAAAATGAGATACTCGTTAGCCATTTCGGCAAAAATTGCAACAAATCGAGGAGGGTTGGGACTCGACAAGTGTGCACAGATTTGAACACTAGTTGCGCGCGCACGCACATGCATACACGTGCATGCACACGCACACGCACACACATTTTTTCGCTAAATACGAATTCTCGACTTTTTGGAACAATTAAATTATTATGACATCAAAATCTCGAAAGAAAAAATTTCATGAACTCTTCCTCTTCGAGAAAACAAAATAAATAAAAATATAAAATAAATGAAAAAAAATACTACAAATAATTCGTGAGCCCGTTAGTAGGTAGTTAAGAAATTCAGTAATGTCTCGACGCCAAGTACATGAAAAATGTTAAGGCATTTATTTTCCTTCCTATGGCGTCACACCATTCTGCCAACATGGGACACCAACGTTTTTATTTGCGTTAATTGAGCCCTCTCTTTCATTTTTATTATAGTTTTATAATGTAACGAATGAAACGTTTTGAGATTTTGTGTCCTCGTTATTTTATTAATTATGTTTAATTATCACGATGATCCTGCTCTTGTTTAATTTTTAAATGCGCAGATTATTCAAAAGTTTACCCTTTTCATCATTCGTACTCGTTATACGGGTATAATGAAGGTTCTGATTTTGTGGATGTGGAGAGTTGTTGGTCGGGTAGAGATCTTCTTTATCGATGGCTAATATGCTGTGGTTTAACTTTGATTGATTCATCTACTCTGCTTTGCCGATTTTAAATGTGTTTGCAATTCACGCTGTGGCGTTAATCGCACAGTTTAAAATTAATGTGCAATTTGCAATTGATACGTTTTAGTATTGCGGTTGATACGGTTTGATTTTTTTCTCTTAATTAGTTGATTTTAAATTCACACGTGATCATTGTGTGCAGTTTAACGCTCAATTTTCTTGAATTTTTGTTTTATCGCGCCTGTTGCTTATCTGCACGATACATAAATCTACGTATGCGGGAGTTTCCTGGTGCTATTTTTCTGATTGGGTCAATTTAAATTCATATGTGAGCTGGTGTGTTCGTATGGAGCTTAACACCCAATTTATTTGACATTTGATTGAATTTGTCGTGGAAGAGCTTAGCTCCACCCCGCGACGCAATTTTGATTAGATAGGGCAGTGCTCGTGTATCCTCATATTTGGCCTTGTTATGACAAACCATGAAATTTATTCAAGACACTAGTATAATCATTGAATGTTGTCATGTATTACTTTGACTACTTATTCTTTTCGGATGGACTAGGAATATGATATATCTGAAATGATTCCTCTGTGATATTATTTGAGGAATTTGCTTTGCTCGTGCTGCGGGCATTGGATAGCGATTCGTTATCATCGTCGAATTGGTCGGGTATGATGAATAGGCCTACTCGACAGTCTTCGTCCATTGTCATTGTTTTCTTTTTCCAGTACTAGGAGCTCTCTGTCCACGATACCATAGGAGGTTCGCAATGTATCGACGACATGCGTCCTGTGATCTTAATACTGTGGCTTCATAATTACAGTTTCAGTTGATCACCTTAGAGGGTTATCGATTAAGACTTTTTACCTCAATTCTGGCGAGGTATCAGAGTACGCAAGGGTTTGCCGATCACTGGTCCATATACGATAGAAGATCGTGTTCTTGGCACACACAACCGGATTACATAAGGGGGGTCCAGTAAGCCGGAATGCTAGTACGCCGGGCACAGCGTGACTCGCGTAAATTCCTTTTTTAAAGACGGGTAGCCATAGTACTGTATATGTGGGGATCCCTTAAAAAGAAAGTGCCCTATTGCTTCAAAACAGGGTAGCCATTTGCTGTACGTCGGGACCTTGCTGTTTCGAAGGGAACTTTCATGAATTTGTTTCAAATAAGTGTCTTGAGGCACGTCGCGTCGCGTGATATATAATTTTGGTATCGTCCCCGGAGGGGGTGAATTCAGAAAAGTCACGTGATGTTTGTCTCGCTTTAGTTTCTCGGTTGGAGAGATACAGGGTGGTGTCTGTGCATCGTATGCTTTCGAATTTGTACGTTCTTTGATGAGGTGTGGGGGATTGAACCGTGGTTCTTGCGAGGTTTCAACTCTCGTATTATTTCATAATTCATCTTTTGTTTTTTGATGGACCTACGCATTGGTTTTGGCATTTCGAAATGTCTGCGGTCGTTCATTCGCATATTCCAGCTAGTTTTTGTTTATTTGCATTTTACTTTGTTTATTGTTGTTCTTAGTGATAAGACCGTACGCACAACTGAAGACACTTTCGCGTGCATGCGATGAACACTTCACACTTCCAGATGCTTGTGCGAAAATGGCGGTCAAGCGTACGGTGTCCAGACCACGGTCTCACATACAGGTCTGGAAACCCCCGTGGTGGGGTGCTTCGCATAATGATGCCAGACGTGTAGTTCACCTAACTTTCACTATGATCGCTGCGATCTAAGCTTCGGCGCGGTGACGACAGTTGGGGGAGTGAGACAGAGTCAGCACTAGCTTTTCGATCTCTGCCTCACCTCAATGCATATCACTTGCATTTAATACTATTGCAGATTATTATAACACGCAGCCAAGCTTAAATGTTTTTGCTACGTTAAAAAGAGGTTTCTGTTGATCCAAAGTGAATCCTAAATTTCAGTAATCCAACCGGGTGCGATAAACATGATCGATTTTGAAACAACATAATGTTGTGTCGGATGTTCATGCCCACGTGCCACATTTTTTTTTCGAATATATGTAATCCCTTCACATATCCCAGTAAATCCCTCAGATTTTTATTTATGTGTTTTTTTCTTTTTTCTCGTTAATTTTTTTTTAAGGTGTTTCATCGTCTGAAATTGAGATAAATGCGAAAAACAGTATATCCTTTCACATTTTCATTTTATATTTTATTTTCTTTTATATTTTTTTCTTTCTCCTTAAAAAAAAATTTTTAGCAGGTATTCAAAGTTTTTAAATTAAAGTAAGTAGAAACAATCATTAAAATCTTTATATTTTTTTCTTTTCTTTGATGTTTTTTTTTCTTTCTACACGTGTTCAAGGTTTTTAAAATGAAGGTAAGGACGAGTAGCAATCGACCATTTGATAACATTGTTTTCTTTTTGTAGGTGTACTAAATCCAAAAACGAGGAATTTGTAGCTGCGTTTGGGAATGCATAGTAAGGTAAGAAAAATAAATCTGTTGGGTTATTTTTATGTGACAAAAATCCTGTATTCATCCGTGAATTTCGATAAGATTTTTTTACAACTGTTACGTCCTGGATTTTGAAAAAGGGACGCAACGAAAGAATAATATATTATCTTCTCCATTTTGAGCCAGAATGTGCTGGCTCGGGATTGGAGGACGGTCCGGTGAGGGGCGGATTATATAAATAAATATTGAAACGCAGAATTAACGAAAATTATATATTAAAACAGTCAATAAATATTGCGCGCACACAACATTAATACTCAATTAACATCACTATATATGTATATATTTATAGTTTAGCATAATCGTCCGAATAGAATGTTGTAAAACAGTAGCAATATATATTTAGACAAGTACCGAATAGATCTGAAGCTAGAAATGATAAATACGGGCCCGTGCTATTACGAGGACCGACCGTCGTGGTCGGCCCCCGGAGATGAACTAATGATGAACTAATAAAACTAATTAGCGCAGTGCTGAAAATATATGTATCACGTGTACGTATCTAACATACGTATAAAATGTATATTAAATTTATGCATTAAATATATATATGTACTGTGTTCAAAAAGTAAGGTGAATTTTTTATTTAAATTTCCCGCGTTAACCGAATCGGACAAATGAATTTTTTTTCAAGTTGGTAGGACTGTTAGTGACATCTGTGACAAATTACATGTCAATATCATCATTAGTTTTTAGTTTACGCTTGGTTTTGTGAACAAAGAAAAGTGAATTTGGCGATTTTTACGATGTCGAATTTTGTTGAGCAAAGAAGTGCTATTAAATTTAGCTTGCGGAATGAAATTTCCGCCGCTGAAACGTATCGAATGTTACAAAAGGCCTTCGGTGACGAGACTATGTCACAGAAAAATATTTACAAGTGGTACAAAGACTTCAAAGAAGGCAGAGAACGTGTTGATGATTTGGAACGCTCTGGACGACCATCGACGTCAATTGATGAGCAACACATCAAGAAAATCAAGGAATTGGTGCTCGAAAATCGTCGATTAACAATTCGAGACCTTGCTGACATGCTTGCAATATCAATTGGATAAGTGCAAGCAATTTTGAAGGATCATTTGTGCCTCAGAAGAGTCAAATCGCGTTTGGTGCCAAAATTCGCGTTTGGTTCTTCGTGAGTTTTTCGCCAAAAACTCCACTCATATCGCTCCACAACCACCGTATTCGCCTGATTTAGCACCGTGTGACTTCTGGCTGTTCCCAAAGTTCAAGAGACCACTCCGGGGAATCGTTTTGAGTCGATTGAAGAGATCAAACGTGAATCGCTACGCGCATTGAAGGTTATACCTGAGGACGACTTTTTAGCATGCTTCAAAGATTGGAAAAAACGTTGGCATAAGTATATTGTAGCCAGGGGGGATTATTTTGAGGGGGACGAAATCGATTTGGAAGAATAAATGAAAATTTTTTATTGTAAAACAAAATTCACCTTACTTTTTGACCACAGTATAAAATTATTAAATTATACGTATTAAATATGTATTAAACAAACGCATTAAATATGTATTAAATACACGTATGAAAGTATACGCGTGAAGTATGTACGATATATATATATGAAATCTATGTAAATATACGCAGGGAATAAGAATTTTTTAAATTTTACATGTATTAAAAGAATCGGGGACCCAGGACGTCACAACAAGAAATTGTGTTTTGTTTCAGATTTTCTTGGTGAGCGTTTTGCCTCATACGCAACCTGATATAATACACTATCGCATAAGACAGGATTTCTGATACATGTTCTGTGCACGGAAATGTGAAGGTGTAAGCATTAAGCACTTCACCAAGAGTTAAGTCAAACACGTCAATGAAAGAGGAATATCGTGCAAATGACGTTTCTAGATGACGGATGAGTTTAAAGAATTAAATTGCTGTTTTTTGGGAGGCTGATACGGTTAATTCGGCACTTTTTTCATCCAGAATTATGTCTTGTATGCTTTCTATTTGTGCTACTTGTTCTTTCAGTGACGTCATTGTTCACGCCTGTTCCTACCATCGCTACCAGCTTATATTGATCAATGGGATTTGAAACGTCACGAATTCTCCTTTATCGCCTCAATTGGGTTTTGGCTCGTCTAAGAAACGCCATTCCGATGTCATATTCATAGACCCATGTCTCGTCACCGGTAATAATGCCTTCGATAACATTTTGGCCCAAAGAAAACATTTTTTTAGCGACTGCAATGCGATGCTGTTTCTGCAAAAAATTGAGCACTCTCGGCACAAGCCGCGCTTGAACTCGTCTCATCCCCAAAACATCGTGCATAACGCTCTGCACCGATCCGAACTAGACACCAAGATATTTGCTGCAGAATTAATAATTAAGAGTCTCAGTTTTTTGTTGGTTTTCGACGTTACACGATTTCATCGTCTGTGCACATGATTATCATAATTTGTAGTTTTTTAATAGGAGGACATTCCGATATTCACGAAAGCATTTCGAAAGCAAGGGTGCATCGTCTAGAGCTGGCGAGGCTACACACGATGAGGTATCTATAATGTAAACAAAATAAAAAATGCATTCACATTTCAATTTACATTTTAATTTATACTTCTGCGTGATATTACTTCACTATGGAAATTACTTTCGGTTTTAAGAAACTCCTCGATTAAAGTACTGATCACTTGCATTGATGGCTTCATGAATGTAGCAGACTCAACGGAGGCACCCAATTGATCTCCAATGTCCCCAGAATCCCTTGACAGATCGGCACTTTTTTCTGTAAACGGCAGAGGCTTGCCGTCTTCAGTAGATCTGCCATATCCAGGCAAGGGATAGATATTTTCTTTTTCCGGCGAATCATGGTCGAATTTCAATGGTACAGCGAAATCGTTGAGATGCGCAGGCTTGTACGTAACCTTCACATAAAAAATACATAATTCGAGTTGCGACCCTTTTATACACTTCATGCATAATTAAAAAAAAAATAACTCACCCGTGCAATGATCTGTCCATTTAAATCGCGCTTTATCCATCATGAGCTTCATCACTCTCGTCGAAATGTTTTCACGTTTTTCTGTGACCGTTCAAACTTTATGATACTTAGAATTCTCTCTTCCCAATAATTTCCCTTTTCCAGATAATGGTGTCATCAGGCACCCGAAAAAACGAAAGCTTTGCATTATCGACTTTACGGCCGGTATTGCAATATGGAACCGCATACCGTCTTGGCATTTTTTTCTTAATACACTTTTCCACACTCTCTGTCCACAATGACGAACAACATAATGAGCACAACACAACTTGGCGACCACACGGGAAGCTTAATGTTAAGTTTCAATTTCGCGGTTAGATCCCAGAGACGAGTAGTGACGGAATAACAAACTACTTTGGTGCTTCAATAAGCGACCCAACGCCACCACGTGAATTTGCGGCTAGTGTCCAGACCTGTATGTAAAACCGTGGTCCAGACTCTGACTACAAGGACTCTGCTTTCGTATCGACGAGACCGCCATACCTAGCGAGTGGCGACACAGAGAGGCACAAAGTAGTCCAGCACAACAATAGTTGCTGCGACGTGTTTCAAATGCGCGTAAGCGACGAGAGAGCCACAACTCCAGGAAAGCTAGGACATTTAGTACGTAGGCAACCACTGCACTGAGCTAAAATGCACTAAGCTAATAGGAATCATAGTAACGTAGTTTTTCTCATCAAACACTCCCAACAGCTATACCCGCCGTCGCCAAATACGCGAACCACTAAGAGTGGTTATATGAGCCTAGCTGATTTCATTTTTAAAGAATATAGAAATTCTAAAAAATGCTGAAGCCAGTTACATTGAATGCGCTTCAAAAAGTGTAAAAGTTTGTTTTACTTCCGACTTTACATAACAATAATAAAAGTATGCACAAAGCCGTTGATTCTAGCTGAGGGTGTGGTGATACGAGGCTTGATCAATAACTCAGTGAGTTTTTGAATTTCCCGCGTTGTAACTTGAAAAGCAATACTGCTCCCGTCTAACTGCCATCTGTCGATAAACTGCTGTGAAATTTTGAGCAATTGTTGCGAAAATAGAAAAAAAGTGAATTTCGTGTGCTCATCAAGCATTATTTTTTGCGGAAAAGAACCATCACTGAAACCAAGGATAAGCTTGATAAATACTATGGAGACTCTACACCATTAATTTCAATGGTAAAGAAATGGTTTACTGAATTTTGTTGTGGTCGCATAAGCACGAGTGACGCCGAACGTTCTGGATGCCCAATGGAGGTCACTACAGCCAAAACAATTGAAAAAATCCACGATATGGTGTTGATCGATCGGAGATTGAAAGTGCGCGAGATTGTAGAAGCCATAAGCATATCACATGGCTCAGTGGTTTCGATTTTGAACGATCATTAGGATATGAGAAAGCTATCCGAAGATGGTTGCCACGTTTGCTCCCACTTGACCACAAACGCAATCGTATGACAACTTCGAAGGAGTGTTTGGTGTTGTTCAATCGCAATCCAGACGAGTTTTTGCTTCGTTTCATAACCGTGGACGAAGCATGGATCTACCACAACGAACCGGAGACCAAGCAGCAGTCGAAACAGTGGGTTTCTCCGGGCGAATCGGCGCCAAAGAAAGCGAAGGTGGGTCTGTCGGCCAACAAGGTAATGGCGACAGTTCTTTGGGATACACGTGGGATAATCCACACCGATTACCTTCAAAAGGGAAAAACAGTCAACGGCGACTATTATGCCAACTTATTGGACCGATTGAACGTCGATTTGAAGAAAACACGACCGCATTTGGCCAAAAAGCAAGTGCTCTTCTACCAAGATAATGCGCGGGTGCACACGTGCGTAGTCGCCATATAAACATCCACCATATTCTCCGGACTTAGCCCCCAGTGACTTTTCCTGTTTCCAAACCTGAAGAAATTGCTCGGCGGAAAGAGATTTTTCTCCAACGATGAAATCATCGCTCAAACAAACGCCTATTTTGAGGACATCGACAAATCTTATTATTTGGAAGGGATCAAAAAATTGGAGAAACGTAGGACGAAGTGTGTTGAGGTCAAAAGAAACTACGTTGAGAAATAAAACGTTTTTTTACCAAAAAAACTATCTTTCATTCAAAAAATCACTGAGTTATTGATCCACCCTCGTATCTTTCATATTATATCAGGTGTAGTAAAAAGAAATCCATTATTTTTCCAATAGATAGCTTTAGTTATCTGTATCTCGCGTTGTATAAGTCCGATCGGGTTCCACAAGATGGCGTTAGAAAGATGAGATTTCGTACTAAAAAAATTTTTTTGACAGATTTGTGATTAGTTGACTCAGTTTTGTTTGAGCGCGTGTCAAAAATGGACACTAGCAAAGAGAAAATACGCCGTATTTTACAGTTTTTCTTCGATAAAGGTGAAAACGCAAGTCAGACGGCTGAAAATATGAATAGTGTTTATGGTCCTGATATTGAAGCTCGATGTATGGGTGCCACACGAGTTAACGCAAAAAAACCTCATGGACCGAATTTCCATCTGTGAATCGCTGCTGTATCGCAACAAAATCGACCCATTTCTGAAGCGGTTGGTGACTGGTGATGAGAAGTGGATCACCAACGACAACGTCAAGCGAAAACGGTCGTGGTCGAATCACGGTGAGCCGGCGGAAACGGTGGCCAAGCCAGGATTGTCGGCCAGGAAGGTTTTGCTGTGTGTTTGGTGGGATTGGCAGGCAATCATCTACTATGAGATGCTCCCCTACGACAAAACTCTTAGCTCGGAACTGTACTGTCAACAATTGGACCGTCTGAAGGAAGCAATCACCCAGAAGCGGCCAGCTTTGGCCAATAGGAGAGGAATTGTGTTCCATCAGGACAACGCCAGGCCACACGCATCGATAGTGACTCGCCAGAAGCTCCGGGAGCTCGGTTGGGAGGTTCTTATGCATCCACCTTACAGTCCGGACTTGGCACCAAGTGATTACCATCTGTTTCCGTCCATGGCGAACAATTTTGCTGGTGAAAAATTCGCTTCAAGAGAGGCTTGTGAAAATGGACTGTCTCAATTTTTTTGCCAATAGGGACGAGAGCTTCTTTGAGAGAGGCATAATGAAATTACCTTCAAAATGGCAACAAGTTATCGAACAAAACTGCGCATATTTGACTTAAATCGGATCATTCTAACTATGGTGATTAAAGCCTTCAACTTCATGCAAAAATAATGGATTTCTTTTTACTACACCTAATATATGTAAACCAGTAGCACCAGCGCGTTTCGTGCACTTCGGAATGTTGTTGTTAACAGTAAACACCAAAAACAATATTTTTTTCGCAACAAACGCGGATTTCAGTGTAAAAGAGTCTGACATAACACTTCGTGCGTGATGAAAAGGTATAAATTGCCTGTGGCGTCTTGGCACATCGTTTAATTCGTTATTTGCAAAATATAGTATTTTATGAAAATTGACTTAAGTCGAACTAACTCAGATTAAAATAAAGAGATTAGAGTCTTATTGAGTGCTTACTATTTCGCGAGTGCATTTCCTTGATATTTACCTATAGTGCGATATGCATTAAAGTTTCGTTAAGTAAATTAGTTAATTAATATAATAATGAAGTGTATAATTATAGACAATAATTTCGATGAATGCGTAACTATAATTGTAACATGTAGAACAAGTACTTGCGGTTGTATCAAGGGTAAATGCTTTTTGTGTAATACTTTAACAGGTTTGTTATTTTTCAAATAAATCAATGATTTTACATGTTTGTGTGTGGTTTGTCTTCTATGAGAGGTGTACAAATGGGCTTATAAATTGCACAGCATAATATATGTACAGTGGATACACAATGAATTTCATTTCAGTGACTAGATAAGGTAACGAAGGGACCGTTATTTGAATCACTCAATTATTACTGAGTATGAAAGAGTGTATGTCTGTCTGTACATCGTAGCTCAAACTATATCAATGCTCCAATAAGTCGGTGGCCAAAAAAAAATATTTTCAGTATTTTATTTATTTTTCAAATGTTAGATAAAGATTATTAGAAGGAGTGAAGATTTTGGATTGCATTACATTACCACAATTATATTTGATACATTAGAAGACAAACACGAAATTTCATTACAATCCGCAGTCTTTTCGAAAAGGTATTGTGCTTTCGGACGGGACAAAACATGTATTTGCACCACAATCTGGCAATTGAGCTTTTTTAAAAATTACAGTACTTTCTCTTTTATATGCTCCGTATGTGATGCGGAAGTAAAAAATAATTTGATTTAAAAAAGATTTCAGTGTACAAAAAACGCTAAGGAAGCATAGTTATTTAATTTATGATAACTCATTTACTATTGTCATTACTGCAACTATCATCTAGTCATTAATAAAAAAATATATATGCAAAATGGACGGTTGCCAAGGCATAAGACGTCTACCGAGTATAGTGACGACATTATATGCATGTTTATAATTCAAATGATGAGTTAATTAAAATGATATTGGAATTAATTTATTCCTGTTAAAATAACTGCCTTTTCTTTTTTGCAGTCTTTTTTAAGTATCTTCATAAAATGTTTTACCATTATTTGAATGTTTTTAAAAACTATTTTCATAATTTTCATGAAACAATAAAATGATCTGACAACAACTTTGCAAAATCAAAAATTTTTAACATTCTTGAAGCAGCGTATTCAGAAATGACAACAAAAAGCGAATCATTGATGGCAGACTGAGAAAGAGACGCGACCAAATATCTATATATGTACCAACTCTATTTAGTCACTTTTTGGAGGTTAACATAGTCATATGGTTTGTATATCGTTATTTCATTTTAGATGAGTACCTTTAACGAAATGTGTTACATGTTCCTGTCGTTCATGGCGGCTTAATCAGTATACAGTATATATATACTATATCACCACGCACACAGTCAGACGGCTCGTAAGTCAATGTGCCTGCGCAGTGTAATATCGCCTTTTCTCTCTTTCTGTTCTGTCTGCTTAGATTATCTAAGATTGACAAAGAAGAGTGACAGAATGTCACATAAATGTGGTTATTAGCGTAGTGCCTTTGTCTACAGATTATTAGAGAATGACAAGTCGCAAAAGCTCATCCTGACCATCCTGAGCATGATCGATACCTTTATTATTCCTAACTTAATCATATTTTCTTACCAAAATACATTGTTCTGTTAAACCTATAGATTTGAAGTTAACGCCAGGTGTCTACAAAACGCTACACACACTGTCACTAGTATAACAAGGACGCAAAGTATGCTACCGACCTTCATATAATTAATATGCAGCACCGTTGATTATTGCATCGATCCTGTAGAAACTTTGAGTTTACATTGTCAAAGTTGACATCAGTTATAGTAACAACGTCAGTTTTTTAAAAAACGAAAGATGTTATATAATCCGAACAGATATTTTCATTATTATTAAATTGTAAAAAAGAAAGGAGCTCAACTGCTCTACTAGTGAGTCAAATGTCAGCTTGATTAGTAACGCTGTTCTTGAGATCTTGAGGTTTGAATTTTGCAATCCTGTTACACACATAAATCCAGACATTTTTTCTGATCACTTTTCTCAACTTTTGTAACCATTCAGAGCATCTTGAGACAGGGAAAGAAATTAAATTTCATGTCTCGCGTTGCTCTGGGATAATATAAAATAAAATAATATAGTAACGCATTGATGATTGATTATTAAGTGACAGCCAATTATAATACCATGTAATCACGCAGTGCTGAGAAAGTATTAAGTCCTATTTCAATAGTAGTACGAGTATAGCTATAGAGCATATCGAGACGCTTTTTTACTGTTGAGATCTAGTTGTCATCTTTTAAGTATATTATTTAATTGACAAAAACTTGAGATAAGTACATTTACGCGTGCAGTCTCCTAATCTGACTAAAAGTTATGAAATGAACTGAAAACATCCGAAGCACGTATTGTCAAGTACATGCCGCTTATTAATTTTAAGTGTCGAAAATATATGTATATATTGCCACTATATATAATAAACTAAAATCTAAAACTAATAACTGAAATACAAAAAAACAACTAGGGACTAAAATAACAATAAAAACTAACTTTAAAAAAGAACTGATAACTAAAGTAAAATATCGTTAAAAAAGAATTCGGCTTTAGTATTTGACGAGTTAATATCGTAACGTGCATATTGTGCGAAAAAACAACGATTTACTGTATTTCACAAGGTTGATAGAAGGGTTCGGATTTTATGGGTTTTTGAATTTTCAATATTGTCGCTGCTATAAATTTGAAAAAGTTAAAAAAATCAAGTTATAACTTTGTAGACATACGTAAGGATACGAAGGGATGAATGATGACAAATTTGACGAAAATCAATTCGTTCGTTCAAATTTTATAGAATTTAGCGATTTTTAATTCAAAATTCTTATAGTTTACAGAAAGAAAGTCCCACATTTTGGAAATCAGTTGAGCAATCGTTTTAAAACTTATCACATTAACTACGGAATAAGTTGTTGTTATTGGTTACAATTTTCGTTGAAATATAGTTAAGGCAATGAGATTTTAAAGCATTTCTAATTTTTTAAATAACTTATCATTAAAATTTCGTCAGACTTTAATTTATATAATTACTAGCATAGTGTGGTAGTTCAGGCGCTTCCTCATAGAGTTAGCGTTGTAAAAGGTGGAATGTAATGAGAAAGCTATGTACAAGATTCTACTTTGCATCCTTGTTTATGAAGATCTGAAATATTGAAACTTCCGAATGGTAATTTAACCCTTTGAACTCCAGCCTAGTAGGGCATAGAGGCTTTAATGTCGCAAATACGGCGACAACGGAGTGCAAAGGGTTAAGTATTCAGCACAAATTTCAGTTAAGAGAAGAAAAAATTGTAGACGGCCTCTTACGTATCAACTAGTGCACTTCTTAAACCTTTTGTTATACTATTTTTTGTCTCCGAAACTTCAGCCAATTACCCTTTAAAGAGCTGCTACAAATGTAACACCTCCTAGTTTCAATTCCTCAATTCATTGTTTTCAAGACAACATTTAAAAAAAAAACGGTTTCGTTGATTTTAGAAAATTCATATCTAGGATCTACAGATCGCAAATCGCTATCTAATAGGACTGCTTCTCAAAAATTAGCTAAACATTCTTTAGATAAATGCCAATAATTAAAAAATCCATGTCACTCATATTGATAACGGGACACCTCATTTTATGACTTACCTTTTTCTACCGTCTATACCGTATTTATTATAGTTAGGGGAATTATAAGGACTATCGACTTGCTTTTTTGGACATCGTTCTCAATAGCATCCCTATTCAATCTCAAAATGCGTATCATCGCTATTATTTGATTTTATAAGCCAACTCCGTGCGCAGACGAATTAAGTAGCAAATTATCATTGGCATTGAAACTCACCTTCAAGGTTTGGCAAATCAACACTTTTTTTAGTCAACACTAAATACCATTAAGGTTTTTTGCTATCAGAAAGCTAATGCATTTACTACTTTAGTCGGTAATACTGTTTGAGCTGAAGCACTTCTACATCTGTACAATCTCTTGAGAGGTAAATGTGACTGGTAACAGGAATGAGTGACCAAGCGAACGAACTTCCACTCCATCTCCCACCCACTGGATCACGCCGTCTCTCTTTACTATTGCGAGGCTACTGTATCACGAGACCATCAATCCATCCCGTTATAAGTATGCAGCTTTTATTGCCTGTTTAACTTGACACACCTGTCATACTACTCCTCGTTAAGGGGATTATCGTCTTCTACAGCGAGAAGATGATGAAGATATACATACGATTGCAATGTATATTTTTGTTACGGTAATCTAAAGTGTAATTTGTTGCCAGCTGTTAGATACTGAAAGATTAAATTAATTCCAGTCACATTTTTATTACTATTATGTAACGGATATTCATTTGATTACACTCCTTTTTGCCATAGCATTATCAACTTCGTCTTAACTATAATAGTCCTGAGCCTATAAGAGGCGTCCCACCGTTACTACAAAGAAAATACCAAAAGGAGATAGGAATTCCTCCTCGTAGCTCTGGGGAAGCTTAACCTGATAGCTCACTGGAGAAAACTTGAGAAGGAACAAGAAATATTAATCGATAAAAAATAATTTTCTTAGTAGATGGAGTTTTGGCTCATCACTACTTGGCGTCTGATTAAATTGCCGCCTTGATTCCTTCATTATGCACTATCCTTTACAGGAAGATCTTATTCTAATTATTCATTCTAACTAACTGAAGATTCAATTATTCGATATCTTCCTGTAAAGGATGATTGATAACTGAAGATTCTGGGCGGCACTTCACTCAGACCGCGAGTAGTGATTAGCCAAAACTTCATCTAATAATAAAAATGGTCGCGATAACGCAACGCGAATAATTGTTAATATATACGACCACAACATAAAACTAGCAAACAATAATAAGCAATGACGCGATCTGATTGATCGAGTTGGTGATACTTACCTACATAACAAAAAAACTTACTTACTATTTAATTACGATGTGTAAGCCCAAGTAGTGTAACGTAAATTCAGCCTCAACTTACCACACGTCACCTATAGCCCGTCTCAGTTATCTTTCCTCGCATTTTATTCGCTCTCTCGAGCTGGGTGCCAGGCGCTTACGCAGCTGGAGGAAAATAACGATGGTCAGGACAGCACTTAGCCCAGACTAACAGTAGCCATTCAAGGAAGAAAATAACGATGGTCAGGACGGGACTTAGCCCAGACTAACAGCAGCCATTCAAGGTAGAGTGGGTGGTTCGAACTTCTCGAGGTTTCGATAGATAAGTTCATTCAACACCGCCAATACGCGACTCACAACTACGCCAAAATGGCAAATTATTAATTCAATCAGAATAATCCCTTGCTTCGCAAAATATCAGATTAAAAGAATAAAAAGAAAGAAATGTCCCATAAAATATCTCTGGGATTTTATACAATTAAACTGACTTAACACGTTGACTGCCACGCGTGTTTACAACAAAATCCCCGTCAGGCCACCCGTGCCCTTGTAAGATGCGTGCTCTGCTACCGCATGTCTGTTTACATTTCTTTCGGTACTCTCACCCTGATATCTGCTACGATCCTCACTTATCACGTTATTACTCTGCACGAGCAGTTGTAATCTTTGCCGTGTACTGAGTAGTACAATTTAAAATCTCTGTCCATAATTTTTTATGGGTAAGGGAAAGAAGAAAAAGTCAGTGTGCTTCAATATTTTGCACTGTAAATAATTTTGTTAATAAACGATTTTTAAAAAAATTCAACAGTATTATCAGGAGTACAAATTGAAAATGCGGGATTTTTTTCTATTTTTGAACGTTTATTCTGAAAAAATGGTAACAAATGAATTATTCAAAGTATTGTCCATCGCTAGCCACAACTTTTTCCCATCTTTCTGGCAATTTACGGATACCGTCGCGAAAAAATTCGGCCGGCTTGGCTGCTATCCAGTCATCGACCCATTTTTGGGCTTCTTCGTAAGAATGGAAGCGCTGGTCAGCTAGGCCATGTGTCATCGATCGGAAAAGGTGGTAATCGGAAGGAGCAATATCTGGGCTATACGGCGGGTGGGGTAAGACTTCCCATTTCAGCGTTTGTAGGTATGTTTTGACCGGCGCTGCAACATGTGGCCGAGCGTTGTCATGTTGCAAAATTACTTTGTCGTGTCTTTGCTCGTATTGTGGCCGTTTTTCTTTGAGTGCGCGGCTCAAACGCATCAATTGAGTTCGGTATAGTGCTCCTGTGATGGTTTCGTTCGATTTCAATAGCTCATAATACACCACACCCAGCTGGTCCCACCAAATACAGAGCATGAGCTTGGCGCCGTGAATATTTGGTTTGGCCGTCGATGATGATGCATGGCCGGGGTAACCATATGATTTTTTGCGCTTCGGGTTATCGTAATGGATCCACTTTTCATCACCAGTGACAATGCGATGCAAAAAACCCTTCCGTTTTTGCCGTTCGAGCAGCAGTTCGCATGCAAAAAAACGGCGCTCGACGTCTCTCGGCTTCAGCTCATACGGCACCCAATGTCCTTGCTTTTGGATCATTCCGAGGGCTTTTATACGATGGGAAATGGCTTGTTGTGTCACTCCCAATGAATCTGCGAGCTCTTGTTGAGTTTGACACGAGTCTTCATTGAGTATTGCCTCCAATTCAGCATTCTCAAACTTTTTCACTTGGCCCGGCCGCTCTTTGTCCTCAACGTCAAAATCACCACTTCTAAACCGCACAAACCATCTCTCGCACGTTGAAACCGATGGAACATGACTCGGATAAGCCTCGGAGACCAATCGATGTGCTTCAGCAGCACTTTTCTTCAAATTAAAGAAGTAAATTAAAACTTCCCGCAAATGCTGTTTTGTTGGCACGAAACTCGACATATTGAGAGCTCAAAAAAACTATGAATTTGACACTGCGACAAATTGACACATACTGAAAATTAAAGCTATAAGACGTAGCTTTGACATGAACATAGTCACAGTACTGCCTGATGCGTATAGCGTTAGTAACGCCATCTGTTATCAAACCCGCATTTTCAATTTGTACCCCTGATATTATCTCTTGTCAAATATTTATCTAAATATGTTCGGAAATCCTTTGGAAGGAGTCACGGAAGTAAGGGGGAAACGGCCCGATGAGAACTCTTGCTGTCACCCGAATACGGGTGACGTGGCCTGATGAAAACTTTTGCTGTCACCCGAATACGGGTGACACGGCAGTCAACGTGTTAAAGGGTTATGCCACTCTAGAATTTTCGGAAAATCTTTTTTTTTTTAATGGTCACTTAGGACCTCGAAAATGATGTCCCAAAAGATTATGGCTGGGAAAAATCTCTAAGTACTCGGTTTTCGAATTTTAGTACAAGGACGCCTGGTCAGCAGCAAGCGACTTTTATGACACTTATGTGAACTTTTCTCGATAGTTCTGTGAACTTTCATTTTTTTTTCCCTGTGTAATTTTTGATTTGTTTTTACAAAGTGGTGTACAGTGGGAAGAAAAGAGGAAAAATGGCATCTGGCAACAGCAAGAGACCAAAGACAATTATTCATGATTTTCTACTGTTCAGTTTTCGCACCTACCAAGCACACACTCAACTCATGCTCACGCTACACGCACAATCATCTGACGCCTCGCGTCATATGGTATAGCTCGCAGGTATGCTATATCGATTTATCGACCGCGCACTCAAGCACATTGTCCATCAGCTCACATCCTCGATCTAAGCTCACTCAAGCGGCCAACGCTGCTAGCGTGGTCCCAGCGGCAAGACCACTCACAAGGCTCACTTTCCATCGCTGGCGGCGAATCACAACTCAAGCAAGCTGTGACGCACGTCCGCCCTCTCGATACTCTGCCTCGTGGTCGACGGTTGTGGCCATTGTTCTCACTCGAGTCGTTCGCGCTACATGTTCCCGCGTAAACTCACAGAGATATTCATTCGTTCCACTCACGTTTGTGTGCACTCAGTATTGTAGCGTATTACATTCTTGGTCAAATCACCCGTGTTTCAACTCAGTGTCAGTGCGAATCACAGCAAATCAACAGGACTATTGCAACATTCACATAAACGTCAACGGCGTGGTTCGTCGTTGGCAGCAGAGACGCCATTTCAGCCTCGCATCGCTCGTTGGCGATAGCTCACTCACCAGCCTGCCGTGTGGTTTCAATAGAGCTCTACAATCAGACTATATCACCAGGATCAGCCACACGGGATCAACAAGTCAACTCAGCGGCCTGAGATCCCACTCACCGCCAGGACATCAACACACAGGCCAGACAAATCACAGTACATATTTTTTTGTATTCACCAGGTATTTTTCCTTTTCTATCCAATCACTGTGAATTAATTAAATAAACATTGAATTATTATTGTTAATTACTGAGTGCATTTAATTATTTATACTTGTCACCAGGATCCTTAATCTTACTATTCGCATCTGTCACTTGACATGCTACGTGTGAATGTATCGACCTGCTACCCGTCGACAGATCAAAACTACTCAAACGATACATGTTCACTGCACGGAGCACTGTACTCATTGCCATTTATTGTGTGTTACTCAAGCTGACTAGGCGCTCACTCTGCGCACTTGTCAATCTCTCTTATAGTGCTCTGCCGCATGAATTTGTTTTCATTTTAGAGTTCTTAATAAGTTTATGTGAACCATTATCAAATATATCAAACTCACTCACACTCATTATCATACATCTACTATTCAAAACTTCAAACGTGTTTATCTCAAAACTGCATTTTTCAAGTTGGCCGGAAACATAACTTAGACAATTTTCAACCGATTCACTTGACATTTGCAATATATCTTTATAAATATATTGTCTATGGGAGTACGTAAGATTTTCTTTATATATAACATAGTTCACTTGTTATTAACAATTTTCTGACGATTTTTTAGGACGAAATTTTTCACTTTTTACTTTAGAAGTGCGCCATTTGGCCAAAAATTTACGTACTTCTATATAGCTGTTTTTATATGTAATCGAAAAAAATTCATTGGCTCATCATAATTCAAAAATTACAGGAGCTGTTTGTCCTGGAAATCGCTTTAAAAAAATTATTGTATACAGTCACTGCTATGTAAGATAACCACCCTTTTTGTAATTTCGATTTATTTTGTAGTTTTTCTGAAAAAAAATCCCCCTTTAACCCTATTTTTTCGGCCTCTAGAGTGGCATAACTCCTTAAATATTCCCGCAGTGAAAGATAAAATAAAAGACGGTGCGGCACTTACTCCTGCTCTCACACTCACACAACCGTACTTCAACGCTTTCCAAAATCCCTAAACCATTCAAGATAACGGAGACTCGAAATAAAATATAATAAGATTTCTGGGCTAGCTCGATATGAATATGAGAAGCGGCCCACACGTACAAATCCTTCACTCTTATAGCTGACAAACCATCCGTAATGACGGTGGGTCACTTGACGAAACGTCATGCAAATAACTATTTTAATACCAACGGAAAAGACTAATACCACGGGATACGCCTCGGACCATGTGAAGCATTTAAGCAAATATACAAGATACGAGACGACAACCGTTCACGTACTCCACCATTTCCCATGAATAATATATTGAAGTAAAATAAATAAATTGTAACGTACTGGCTATCAACTAACGCGCGGTGCACACACCAAGTCACCGCTACCGCGCGTTACACACACCAAGTAGACCGGCCCATACTCGGCAACTCATGACGCTCGGTACACACACAACAAAGCGCCGCTACCGAGCGTCACTCACACCATCAGGCCGGCACGTCAAAGAACAAGTCCCGTTACTCGTTAGAAAAGCACCGGTAGAAAATTAAAAACCAACGACCGATTTCAAAAAGACCAAGGCTACCAGTGCGCTACAGGACGATGGGCTACAGGACTGCCACCACCTATAGTAATACCAAAAGCATGGGCCAAAAGGAAGGGAGACTGGTATAAAAAGACCAGAATTTCGGCATTCGGGGAACAGTTTTCTTCGCAGGTCCCGCGAACGCAGAAGTCCAGCTACCAGGAAGGAAGAGCAAACGAGCCCTCGCTAGGTGCAGCCGCACTGATATCCGGAGAGCCTAGCTGTGGTACCTGACACACATATTTGACGGGAAGCAGCTGAGTCGGTGCTGCGTTCGAGGTCAACGCACCGTAGACCCAAAACATCAACAAAGCGGTCTCTCTCTCTCTGGTAGCCAAGGATAGAGCGAGCCAACAGACTACGCTCTCAGACACAAAATAATCTCCGCATATTTTAAATAACGAAGATATAATATCTCCATATTAGAGACCAGGAAATTATGATAGCATAGTGAGATAGGAATATAATCTAAATATCCCTCAGGGAAAATACAACGGGCCTGTGGTATAAGAAGCAAGCAACGACCAACTCAGTAGAAATCCGAGGCTAGTCTAGCGGCCGGTTACTTACCGACGGTACGCGTGCTAAATAGCTTACCCAGGGAACGCGAAGTGTAGACAAATTTATCGACAGACGCTTAACTTTACTATTATAAATTATATTATTAATTAACGAATACTTTTGCATTAGGGATTATAAAATTATCAACAGATATTTATCTTTCCTTTATAAATTACATTATTAGTTAACGAAGATTTTCACATTCAGAAGTATATTTATCAACGCTCGTTCTTGCATCAAAGAGCGTATTATTAATAGAATACTATATCTCTATTATAAAATCAATCACCTACCAAAACATATCTGTTTCTTCAGCGTACACGATTATAATTGCACTCGAGTGCCCGGGAATAGAGCTTTGTAAGGCACGTGGTAGTCATAATACCGAGAAAAAGGGTTCGATAATTAGATTTCATATTTATTTCTTTTTATGATGTATCACACAATTTTTATCTGTCTTTTTTAATAAACCCTACTTTTACCTACTACAAAAGACTAAAATTACTTTCCTCCCTGCTCGAGTCCGAACAAACCTCTTAAGGGTAATGCTAACGATTAATACCGTTACAAAATGAAATTAATTAAAATAAATAAATCAATAATCGTCAATAACTAGAACAATAAGCGACGCCGTCTATATCGTACTCACAGAAACACACAACGGAATGATAAATGATAAACAAGGACACTACTATTATAATTCCTTTTGAACTCAAGTTGTACCGAGACTCTTTACCGAGCGCACCGATCGACGCAACACCGCTAAAATAGACTGGACGCTCAATGTAAAAAAAGATTCGGGTGGTACCACGATACTCGGTCACAAACGATAACAATACTCTGTGCACGATACCGGCTAATCGCAGGTGCAACCAAGCTCTAACAATAAATTTCACAAATTCAAAAGAAAACGATGAAAGACCGCAGAGAGAAAATATAGGTTACCGGAACGAAGCTACGGCGATGTTCTCAACGAATTCGTAATCCCGAAATCGTCTGGTTCCTTCCTCGTCATCGATTCTCTCTTTATCTACTCCCTTGACAGTGGATAGCACACCATCATCGCCTATCACACAATTATCAATATTTGGATGGCTTATCATTGGACTAGTCAACTCCTTCCAACCAGAAGCACTCACTGTCCATCATGCTGCCGTGCATCACGATGATCAGGCATTACAAGAGGTGTTCACAAAATTCTGGGTCAAGAAGAGCCACCAAAGGACAAGGTCGATCAACTCACACCAGAGGAGCAGGCTTGCGAGGATCTATTTCGCAACACGCATCAGCGTGATATCACTGGACGGCACATTGTTCGGAAAATCTTAAAGGATGCTGAATACGGTCAGCTCTACTCTCAATTCATAGACGAATATGAGCAACTTGGTCACATGGTGAAGGCTTCAACCTCTTCTTCAAGAGAGACATAGTACTATCTGCCTCATCACGGTGATATCAGGCCAGACAGAGTCACCACCAAACTACGAGCGGTATTTAATGGCTCTGGCTTCACATCATCTGGACAGTCTCTCAATGACATCATGCACACTGGCCCTAACCTGTTGCTTAATATTTCGGATGTGCTCATTTGGATCCGTCACCACAAATACATCTTCGCCACTGACGTTATGAAAATTTATCGTCAAATTCGAATTCATCAAGAAGACTGGAATCTTCAACGAATTTTATGGAAGGGTGCTCAACTCAACGCAGTGCCATACCACCTAACAACTGTGACGTATGGTATAAAGGCTGCTTCTTTGCTAGCAGTTAGGACTCTCATTCAGCTCACAGAGGATGAAGGCCATCGCTTTCCGCTTGCTGTGCCAGCTATCACCTTTGGCAGGTACGTGGGTGACATCTTCGGAGGGACGCATACCACTTATCAACTTATTGAGATTACTCGACAGCTCAAGGACTTGTGCATGGCGGACGGGTTTCCACTCGCCAAGTGGCACTCGTCAGACCTCAAGGTCCTTGTTAGTATCTCAACATCATCGTCAAGCTCGTCTATTCAATGTACGACTGCGACACCAACATTCTCGGTTTGACTTGGCTTCCTCATGAGGACAAGCTTACATTCTCATCAAGGTTCAACTCAACTCAAGAAAATGTTACCAAACGCCTCGTTCTTTCCGAGGTGCCTCATTCGTTGATCCGCTCGGTTTTGTCTCACTGGTTGTGATCAGAGTCAAGATACTCTTGCAAGAGCTCTGGCTTCACAAGCTCAACTGGGATGATCCACTGCCATCCCAGGTCTCATCTCGTTGGATTGCAATCAGAGAAAATCTCACTTATCTGGCTAGAATCTCAATTCCTCATTGGTTCAATACATGGAGAGACTCAACAGTGGAGTTGCATGGTTTCTCGGATGCATCTCAATTAGGCATGGCTGCAGTGATTTATATCATTGTCAACTCATCATCCACAGGAAAGGTGGCTTCACTAGTCTGCTCAAAAAATCCGGCTGGCACCGCTCAAGAAGCTCACCATACCACGGCTTGAACTGACAGCTGCGCTGTTACTTGCAAAATTGGTTGCACACGTTCAAGACACGCTCAAGGTCAAAATCTCATCAACTCACCTGTGGACGGACTCGTTGGTAACTCTTACGTGGATCGAAGCTCATCCAGCACGGTAGCAAGATTATGTCCGAAATAGAGTAGCTCAAATTCAGGAGTTCACTCCCAATGCTCAATGGCGTTACGTGTCAGGCACCAGCAATCCAGCGGGTGTGCTTCACGGGAATTTCAACATCTCAACTGGCTTCTCATCAGCTGTGGAGATCAGGTTCATCGTGGATGGTGAAGCCAGTTGATTGTTGGGTATTAACATCCACTGCTCACGAAGATCTGAGCAGCATGGAAGCGCAACCTGGGGTAGCTCTTCGCTGCCACGCTGACGCCTGAGTATCATTGGGATCTCATTCATCGGTACTCATCTCTCACTAAGCTGTGTCGTCTCACCTCATTTTGTATCAGGGTAGTGGCCAGAATGAGGAGGAGGTTAGAATCGGCTGGTACAGCTCCACTCACGGCACAAGAAATGGCTGCAGCCAACGTCTTCTGGACGAAAGAAACGCCAGCGATGTTTTTTAAACGCGTATTACAAGTGCTGCAGTCAGACTCTTTTTGGCCATCATCTCATCCCTTCAGTCGACTAACAGCTTTCATCGATCAGGAGGGTGTAATCAGAGTGGGAGGTCGTCTCGGCCAATCCGCGCTCTCATACGAAGGAAGGCATCCTGCCATTCTACCTCGTCACTCTTGGCTCTCAACTCTCATTATCGATCAGGCCATCGGCGGCCTCTTCATGGAGGCACTCAGTTCACATTAGCTCAAGTACGGCTAACTCATTGGAACATTGGCGGAAGAGCTCCTGTGAAAACTCACATTTTGCGTTGCGTTGTGAGTGCTGGACCGAGAGGGATTCGGGCTCGTCAATTGATGGATCAGCTACCTCTTTCACGAGTCACACCAACGCGTGCATTTACTCACACAGGAGTTGACTACGCCGGTCCTCTCACACTCAAAACGTGGAAGGGGCGAGGAAACAAAACACATAAAGGCTGGATCTGTGTCTTTGTGTGTCTCGCCACTTCAGCTCTTCATCTTGAGGTTATCAGTGACTACTCAGCTGATGGTTTTCTGTGTTCAGGCGTTTCTCATCTCGGCGCGGTATTCCTCATATCATGTTCTCTGACTGGCACCAACTTCGTTGGTGCTCACAAAGCTATACGTCAGTTGTTTCGGAAAGTCTCTCAAGAACATCACGTCATCACATCATTACTTGCAAACCATCAAATTGCATGGAGGTTCACCCATCTGCTGCTCTACACATGGGTAATAAGTGAGAAGCCGCAGTGAAATCAGTCAAATTTCATCTTCGACGAACAGTGGGCGACACTGCACTCACGTTTAAGAAACTCACCACACTGCTGGCTCAAATCGAAGCGATACTCAACTCACGACCTCTAGAACCACTCAGCGATGACTCTGATGATTCATCTGCACTTACGCCCGGATATTTCCTCATCGGTGGAGCACTCACAACAGTCCCAGAGCTAACTTTAGAGGATTTGGCAATCTCACGATTCTCAAGATGGCAATTGTTGCAGCAAAAGGTGCAACAATTCTGGCGTCAATAGTCTGCTCATTATTTACAACGGCAATAGTCAATTTGAAAGTGGCATCACCCTAACAACAGCATTAAATTCGGCTCTTTGGTTCTGCTCACGGATGAGCGCTTTCTCCCATGCAAGTAGACACTTGCACGGGTCACAGCATTGCATCCACGCAAAAATGGACTCATAAGGGTGGTGACATTCCGGACTGCTACGACTACATTCACCAAGCCCTCTTCAAAATTAGCTGTTTTGCCCGTTTCACCCATAGATCAACCGGATAAAAATAATCAACAACCCCGTTGCTGGTGGCGGGCGGAAATTTCGAGAAATCAGCTGTTATGCCAGTACCGAGTAATTGGATTATTCGGTAGTCGGTATAATATGATATTAAAAGTTATTATTTTTTGGGATCGTTTGCCGATAAGGAGATGGATCTCGAGTAAAAAATGGAAACGCGAATTTATATAAAAGGAAGTATTTATTATAAGCAACGGTAACTTTCCGTTGCCTATTTATATATCAAAGTAAGAAGTACAATAACGCGTTGTTTCGAGTATTTAACGAGGAACCAACCGTTCTCTTTTCAATCTAATTTAATACTGTCCTTTCGTAAAGCAGTTGCTAACTGTCTTCACGAAAATCCTTTAGTTTGCAATTTTAGCGTTAGCCTATCGTCGAACGCCAAGCGAGTCGCTCATGCTGCGTCGGCGTTCTTGGGGTCGTTCATACGATCGGGCATTGGACTTCGTTTCCTGACTTGAACGAATTCCAATGTTTCTTTGCTATGGAATATTCCCGAATATATGAAATACGGAGTGGAATATCCCGCTTCACACAATATCCCTCCCCCCTTAAAAAGAAAAATTTTTTCTTTAAAAAAAAAAAAAAATTTTTTTCTTTAAAAAAAATTTTTCCTTCGATTAGTTTCCCGTTTGAAGTTATATAACAATACAATACAATAAAATTTTCATTTTTCATTTGTTAACGATGAAGTTTTTCCTTGCTTCTTATCGTCTTTCGAGCCGAGCGAGTCGCTCTCGGTTGGGGGGACGGGTGCATAACCTGGCCAGCTCGGATCGCGGTCGCTCTTCTGGCTGTTGTCGTCCGATCGGCTCGAGGTTGATGTTTACCTCGGCTGCTGCCGGGGTCGTTGCCTCGCTTGTCCTTGTTGGCGTTCGGTTTCGCTGATACCTATAACATTTAAACAGAACACAGCCAACCAAGGCTATTGGCGCTACTGCACCCAGTGAGTAAAAACTCAGATTATGGATGTGCTGCATCCCGTCTCCGTCTGCATTGAGGCCGTCCATGATTTGGTCGGCTCGAGCTCCGAGCTTTTGAAGCTCTTCTGGGTCTCGCAGCACGCTCTGTAATGGGATTGTCCCCTCGGTCTGCGTAGGGGGCGCCTGGGCTTCAATTTTTGTTAACGTTAAATTGAACGATGGGAGATAGTTTTCCCGGATGATCTGTGAGGTCCGCCCGATGGTTTTTATGCTGAAATCTTGGGCGGTTACTATACATACGCCTACCAAAGCCAGTATGCCTGAATTGTGTAATATTTCGTGTTGAGTGGGAGTGGTTTTTCCGCAACTTATTCCTACAGGTTCAGGTGTTGGCTTCTAGAAAATGAATTTTCTTGATTATATTTTCTATTTTCAAAGATGTTTATTTTTATTGAATTTCCTCTTCTTGCGCTCTGCGGAGCTCCCTTCCCACATTCATTTAGTGGTTTAATGTTCAATAAATACTTTTAGACGGTTAGCGTGTACCGTTTGAGTTTTCCGTTCCTTCCGGACGATGTAATTGACGGGAGGTCTCGCTTCCACAATCTCGTGGGGTCCCGTCCACTTTGGGGTCAGCTTGGCCGACCGCCCCTGCGCACCGTATCGTTGCGAAGGAGTACACGTTCGCCGACACAGTACTCCTGCACTTGCGCGCCGTGGTCGTACGCTGTCTTCGACCGTCTTTTCGCGCCTTCTAGATTCTCGCGAGCTACCGTCCATGCGGCGCGTAATCGTTCGCGTAACTCTTGGACGTAGTCGTCGTACGCATAGGTGCGGCGGGGCTCCTGCTTCACGGCGGTCGGTAACTCGGCTTCGCGTCCGTACACCAATACATGGGGTGACAATCCGGTCTCCGTATGTGGAGTGGTGTTGTACGTGAACATCGCGTACGGCAGCCACTCGTCCCAATTACCTTGATCCTCATTTATGAAATTTTTCAGGTACTCAGCGAGGGTGCGATGCGATCTTTCTAGTGCGCCATTTGATTCTGGGTGGTAGGCAGTCGTTTGTATTTTCTTGATTCGGAGCAGTCGACACATCTCTTTGAAGGTCGAGCTGAGGAAATTCGTGCCTTGATCCGATAATATTATTTCCGGTGTCCCGTGCCGGCAGATCAATTCTTCAACGAGCGCCTTTGCTACTGTCGGGGTCTCTTGGTTCGGCAGTGAGATAGCTGCTCTGTACTTGGTGAGTGCGTCTTGAATTGTAAGTATATATTTTTTCTCGGAGTCGCTTTCCGGCAGCGGTCCTACAATGTCGACCGCAACTTTTTCAAATGACCTCGATGGGGTGTCCGTTACCACCATCGGCACTCGTTCCCTTTTCCTGATTTTATTCTTTTGACAGGATTCACATGACGATATATAATTTTCTAGATCTCTTCTCAGGCCGGGCCAGTCGTATTTGGTCCGGATCCGATGTAACGTACGCCGTATACCCTGATGCCCTCCTAGGGGGGTGTCGTGGTATTCTCTAATTATTTTCTGGCGGTCATCAGCAGAAGGAGTGGTTACGCCACTGCGGCAGTCGCTATACTCTTTTATAACGCTGTCTCCGTCCGCGCTGCTGGAAGTTCGTAGGCCACGGGCCCCGCCGTGCCTCGCTTCCTCAGCAGGCCTTTGCGGTGCTCTGTCCGCAATTTCTTCGCTCGGCGTGCCCACCGTAAGCTCTGCCGTTGGGTCGCTCTCTCTCTCGAGCGGCCTTGCAACGTTTGCCTTTCGCGGCCTTCCGCGCTTCGCGGGTCCGCCATGCTGTGCTGAGCCCGCTCCATCCTTGTCAGCGGTGCTCGCAGTCTTACCAGTGGCTTGCGTTGCTTGCTTGCGTGGTCTGCCCCTTCCCCGACCGCACGGCTTTTCGGCGGGGCTGTGGGGTTCAGTAGAGCGTTCTGCAGGGCCCATACTATCGCAAGTAGTTCCTTTTCCGTAGTCGTATAATTCAACTCTGCTTTAGTCATAGTGCGGCTCGCGTAGCATATTGGCAAATCTTCTCCGATCTTACCTTGCGAGAGTATCGCGCCGAGCGCCCGATCTGAAGCGTCGGTTGTCACGACGAACGGCTTTTCGAAGTCCGGATACTGTAATAATGGGGCCGTGGTAAGTGCAGTCTTCAGTTCCTCGAATGCGGCATCCCTTACGGCGGTCCACTTGAATTTAACCCCTTTTTGGGTTAATTCCGTGAGCGGCTTGGCTGTTTTCGAAAAATCTTTGATGAATTTTCGGTAGTAATCGGCTAGTCCAAGGAAGGATTGCACTCCTTTTACATCTCTCGGCACCGGGAATTCTTTTACCGCTTCTAGTTTTTGGGGATCCGCTCGCACTCCCTCTTCTGAGATTATATGGCCGAGGTACTGCGTTTCCTTTCGCAGGAATTGGCACTTACTGGGTTGCACGGCCAATTTTGCCTCTCTTAGTCGCTGTAGTACTTCCTTCAGCCGGTCGTTATGCTCCTTGAATGTTTTTCCATGTATCACGATGTCATCGAGGTACACGTAGCACTTGACTCCTTGTAGTCCGGCCAGCGCCGAGTTCATCAGTCGTTCGAAGGTCGGTGGTGCGTTTTTGAGTCCGAAAGGCATTCGGTTATACTCAAAATGGCCCTGCGGAGTGGAAAACGCAGTTTTTTCCTTATCTCGTTGTGCCATCGGAATTTGTTGAAATCCCGAGGCGAGGTCCAGGGTCGTGTAGTATCGGGCTCGTCCCAGCTGGTCCAGTATCTCCGTGATGTTGGGCAGTGGATATGAATCCCCGATGGTGGCTTCGTTTAACTTTCGAAAATCCACTACTACGCGCATTTTTCTCACTCCGTCTGCGTCGGGTTTCTTTCCTACAACCAACAGCGGCGCGTTCCATTGACTCCGGCTGGGTTGGACAATGCCTTCCGCAAGCATTTCGCTGGTCTGCCTCTCCACTTCTCTCTTGTGGGTTTCGGGCAGCCTGTATGGGTGCACCTTAATGGGCTGCACCCCATCCTTAAGAGGTATTACATGCTCTACCATGGGCGTGCATGGCAGCCTGTCCCCTGGTAGGTGGAACACATCTTCGTATTCCCTCGTAATCTCATCGAGCGCTTCGCGCTCTTCCTTATTGAGATTTCGCGTGTCGAGCTCTTGAGCTAGTCGCGCGAGGCGGTCTGCCTCTCGCTCTGCGCTGACGGTGTATACTTCGGTCTTCGCGGCTTCGAGGCCGCGACCCACTGCCGTTATCTCTAGCGGCTCGAGTTCCACCACGGGGCGTTGTACCTCAACAGGCTGCTCGGTGGTGTTTATAAAGCTCCCTGCACAGCTACTACCGTGCGGCGGCGTAATGCAGGCTCCCATTATCACTCCGTTTCCGAGTTCCTTTTTTGCGAGTAGCCCAACGAATTTGCTCGTTGTTGCGGCATACGTGACTGTCTCACTGCGTGGCGGCAGAGATACTCTCATCGTGCCGTCTAGCAGCGGCATGCAATGCCCGTACAGTTTCAGCGTCTCTCCGTGCAGGATGTCGGCCTTGTGATATTTGATAAAGTCCATGCCCAGCAGTCCATTGACCCCTAGCGGCACGTTATTCGGGACTATGTAGAACCAATGTTCCACGTTTAGCACCGGTGTCTCCAACACAATTTTTGCTATGCCAAGGGGGGTGAATTTTTCACCTGATACACCCTGTAACTCGACGGAGCACTTGCTCACCATGGTCTCGGGCTTGAGGCATCCCTCTTTCAGTATACTGCACTGGGCCCCTGTGTCCGCTTTAAGGGTGAGTACACCGGTCACAGCCAACGGTGCGATGATGTGAAAGTCGCTGGCTGTTGCGCAGGACGCCGGCAGCGTTACTTGCAGTAACTGCTGCGTTGTCTTCCTCTTTCTGCACGCAGGTTTCTGCTGAGCCGTGAGCGTGTTTATTCTCATCGTTCCCAGCGGGCTGGCATCGGTCTCTGTTCGACTCGTTCCGGCATTTACTGTGGATTTTTCATTCTGGCCTCCGGAGTTCCTTGGACGTCGATTATGCTGTGGCGTCTGTGCTGGCTCGTTCTTATTTTGCGACAGTCTTTTCCGGCAGTCCTTCCACATGTGGCCTTTCTTCTGGCAGTAATTGCAGGTTATTTCCACATTGTGGATTGACTTGTTTTCACTGGGTACTGGTAGGCTTACTCGTTCCGATCTGCGGGTGCAGTCTCGAGCCATGTGTCGTATGTTTCCACAGGTGAAACAATTTTCGCTCTGCCGGGATGATGCGCCTTGGGACCTTCTGGGGTGGCTTAATACTCCACCTACCCCTCCCTTTGGCTGCACCATATTCGTGATCTCGATGGCTCCTGTAACGGACTCGTGGAGGGTGGCGTAATTACGAGATCTCACCAGAATTTGAACCTGCCCATGCAGTCCATTTTCGAAGTTGGCCTGGGCGCTCTTCCGTGTTATTTTTTCGACGATGCGCATCTCCAACATCGAGGTGGCTTCCTCGCAGAGTTTTTCTATTATATCGACGGTGATACGCTCAGTCCTGGCGGCGTATACTGCGATGTCCTCACCCTGGCCCTGCCGGAGATAGTTGAACTCTACTTGTAACGCAGGCAACGACTTCCGCTTTCCGTACAGGGCCTCCAGCTCGGTTTTAAGCTGCGCTACCGAGAGGATCACTTTATGCTTCATCTCTCTGGACGCCGTTCCCTCGAGCTTGCTGCTGAGAACCAGTTCCAACAGGATGTCTTGATCCTGGGGCACTACTTTCTTGAAAACTGTCTCGCATGATCGCAAGAAGGCATCTAGTTTGTCAGCGTTGCTGCCGTCGAAGCGCTTTATATTTTTCAAGGCCAGCCCCAGGTCGAGTGTCCGACTCGGTGTTTCCGACACCCTCCGTTGTTCCCTTTGGAACACGGGATCCGCAGGGGGATAATCCGATTCCTCAAATCGGGTTTGCCTCGACCGCGGACGTGGTATCGGACGTTCTTCCAACCCTGTATTTTCCAGCCTCCGCAATAGTTCGGCGTTTTGCTCTCGTAGGGACCGGATGAGTTCGTACTCGTCCGCACCTACCTCGTTGAGCGTGTCTGCCAAGTTCCGTCTCACCGACGGTGTTTCGGCCTCCCTGAGTTCGCGATCGAGTTCGCGTTGGCCTCGATCGTGCTCGCGCTGCAGCCTTTCGTACTGGCGTCGCGCTCTTTCCAGTTCGCGTTGGCTTCGGTCGACCGCTTCCAACCGATCGCGTACTCTCGCTGGTACCGACCGGGCTGTCGTACCGATAGCTGCTGAAAAACCTACACGATCTATGGTTCGCATGTTTTCTATTTCCCGCTCAACCATTTCCCCGGTGATGTGCTCGGGAGTTCGCTCGCCAGTAGCCATATTAAACACGTCGTCGCTACCGTCGCTGTCGAAATCCCCGAACGACGCACCCCTACGTGGGTTTACGCCGAACTGGGCCGTCAGTCGGTCTGCAAGGGCCTCTTGTCTCGTCGAAGGGATTCGCCCCGACGGCGAGAGCTCGAATAGCGCCCTGCGCGCTTCGTAAACGATGTCTCCTACTGCCGCAGCTAAACCGGCTGTAGGGGCTACCCCTGCGCCAGGCAACGTTGTCTTTAGCGAGTTGCCCCTATGCCTTGATCGGGCTCCTCTCGATTCTGACATGTTTGCTAATTTCTCGGTGAACTCTACTTCAAAATATTCCCGCAAAATCTCAAGAGAAATATATATCTAGTGGAATATTTCCCCAAATATCGGTTTTACGCTGGCTTTGGCAAAATTATTAATTTTGTTTTCAAAAATTTCAAAATATTTTTCCTATCTGGCTTCAGTTTATCGGCTATATGTATAAGTATAATGTAACCGCCACTTACAGAAAGATGATCTGGTAGACGGTCCTTTCCATCCTGTTGTTCTCGGGTGCCGTTCCTCCGGTGCTGTAGACCTGTTGTCTCGTAGCTTCCCTCGAAGGCTGGTCCAGTTATCCTCCCTGGTACCGTTGACCCGTATCTTCGCTGGTTCCTGGGTTCGTGCTTGGTGCGTCGCCAACGGTTGCGCGACGGCTTCTTTCCGAGTAGCTGCTGTGCGTACTCGGTTGCACACTTTGTGCGGTTCTCCGCGACTTGACGTGACACCGTCAATCGGGACTTTAAACGGTTGACCGATACGTCACCCCGCACCGACGTTCACTTCACGGCTTCGCATTAGATTAGTCGGGTTTTCACGAACTACACTGGTGTCCTTGCACGCGCCGTAGTCGTCACTTCAGAGTATTCTTAACTTTGTCCAAAACACTTTTGTCCTAATAAATCACGAATCACTTAACTTCGGCAGATCCCACCGCTGCCACCAAATGTTATGCCGGTACCGAGTAATTGGATTATTTTGTAGTCGGTATAATATTAAAAGTTATCAATTATTTTTTGGGATCGTTTGCCGATAAGGAGATGGATCTCGAGTAAAAGATGGAAACGCGAATTTATATAAAAGGAAGTATTTATTATAAGCAACGGTAACTTTCCGTTGCCTATTTATATATCAAAGTAAGAAGTACAATAACGCGTTGTTTCGAGTATTTAACGAGGAACCAACCGTTCTCTTTTCAATCTAATTTAATACTGTCCTTTCGTAAAGCAGTTGCTAGCTGTCTTCACGAAAATCCTTTAGTTTGCAATTTTAGCGTTAGCTTATCGTCGAACGCCAAGCGAGTCGCTCATGCTGCGTCGGCGTTCTTGGGGTCGTTCATACGATCGGGCATTGGACTTCGTTTCCTGACTTGAACGAATTCCAATGTTTCTTTGCTATGGAATATTCCCGAATATATGAAATACGGAGTGGAATACTCCGCGGCACAACACAGCTGACTCACGGCGATCGATAATCGCCGTGCGTCGGGTCGATGCTACTGGTGTTGTGCTGCGCTCGGCTGTCAGGCGAACAGCCGCGGCAGCTCTTTGTAGGCATGCTACTCCAGCGAGAGACTATCATCGGTCTCTCGCTTGACTGCAGCATCTCGCAACGACATTTTCATATATCTCAGTTATCTTGAAATTTTCGACTACTTTCGTGAAAACCACCTAGACAGCTACAACCATTGCTCTCAGCTCAGGTGCTGAACCCACAAGAGTCGTTGCTGCGCGCAGGTGAAAACGCGATGCCTTTCAACGTCGTGTGTTGCGTTGTTGCACGCCCGGTGCTTAATGCATATCTCCTCACGTGTGAACCACGTGTGTGTTGTGTTGTTGCGTTGTGTCGCGACGTCGTGGACAAAGAAGGATGAAACAAAGTGTTTGTGAAAGCTTTGTCTCCGACGGTGTCTGCGCGCGCCCGCGATCGTAACTTCCGCATGCATGCGTTTCCCCGAGGATTCTCTGAGAATATGTTCTGTACAACGCGCGCGCACGCACTCACGCACTTGTCAACATCGCTGAAAGTCCTATTTGGCACTTCTCATTGGTTGAGGTTAAGCCCGATGAGCAGTGTGATCTTACGAGTGCCCGGTACATTTGGGTGTGCGTGCACGGAGGCATATTTACATATGTGTCTGACACGCGCCCACAGTTGCGTCTCGTTATCACGTGTTTTTATTTGATAAAAACGAAAGCCGCGTCCCAACTTTTGCGAGATAGAAGCGTGATCGAGCGTGTGTATGATGGAAAGTCTGAGCTGGAGAGTGAGTCACGACGCGTGTTTTGAGCGCGCGCGTTATCTCAAAATTCTCCACGGCCGGTCGATCGAGTCCCGGAAGACTAATTCCATGGTGGACGACAGAGCTGACTGCGGCAAAAAAGAAGGTTGTCTTTAGGAGGAGAGGATTTCAACGAACAACCGATGAGCCTACAAGAGCTGTCAGTAGACAGCTATACAGACAAGCCATTACAGGCTACCACGAGGCGATAACTAAGGCTAAAAGATCTAGCTGGGAAAGCTTCGTCACGAAAGAAGGCAGCATCAACCCATGGATAACATACAAGATGGCTGCAATGAAGTACTCGCCCCGGAGGGCCTTGAACTCAATAGAAACAGCCGGAGAGGGGGCAACAACAACGTGGGAGCAGACGGCACCACGGCTCCTGGAGACGCTCATCCTGGACGACATCGAGGGAAACGACAAACCGGAACAGAGGAGGACACGCGAAGAGTGCCAAACTGAGCCTGGAACCCCGGACGCCGAACCATTCACCAGACAGGAGGTAAGATGGGCCATAATGTCTCTGAGGTTTGGCAAGGCGCCGGGCATTGATGCGATAAAGGTGGGGGTGCTCCAAACAACTGCCCTCAGTATTCTTGACGAGCTTACCTGTCTTTACAACGCATGCCTCAAATGGGGAGTTTTCCCAATGATCTGGAAGATAGGCTCATTTTGTGTACTGAAGAAAGGACCTCACATGGACGAATCGGACCCGTAATCGTATCACTCTATCTGTCTCCTATCGGCAGTGGGCAAAGCAATGGAGAAGCTTATAGCCAAGCGGCTCCGCTATCTATTCGGTAATGAGGAATACTGGTCTAACAGGCAGTATGGCTTCAAACCAAACCTGTCTACCGAGGATGCGCTGCACAATTTCCGGGAACTTGCCGTGGTAGGGAATAGAACGTATGCGGTAGCCATACTATTCGACATATCTGGAGCGTTTGACAACGTTTGGTAGCCGGACATTCTGACGGTGCTTCGTAACAGAGGTTGCCAGAGGGATGTGTTCAGGCTGATGGCAAGCTACTTTCGCGATAGAGAGGTGCGGATAACAGCAGAGTACGACACGGCTTTAAGAACCGTCACCAAGGGCTGCGCCTCCTAGCGAAGCCAAACTTCGCCAAGTTTGCTGAAATGGCGAGAAACATCTTGCAGGATAAGGAAGGGCAGAACGCGCCGTGAGGACCGAATCACTAAGCAACTCAGAATGCTAAGTACGGAACTCACTACCAGAAGTGTAAGTGCGGAGTTACTGTGAGGGTAAGTGTAAAATGTGGTACAGTGGCATCTAACACCGAGTATGGAAATGTATATGGAAGGAACACTAATGTGTCCTTTAGAAATGACGCCTGCGGCAGGCTATATGCATGGTATAGAATGCAGTATGGAACAGTGTAGAAATAAGGCATGTTCATGAATGTATGTATGCATGAATGGATGGATGCATGAATAGATGGATGGCCTGTAATCGGCAGATGCAGGGGCCACCGCTCTAAGGAAGTGGTTAGCCGGCGCAGCCGGGCCACTGAGGGTGAACGACCTGGATATTTTATGGGTGACCTGCTGGGACCGAGTAAAAGAACTGGTAACTCTACCTCGCCGTAGCCCCCGCTGGAAACAGACCGTGGATGCGAGGGAATTCCGAACCTTCCGCGTCACCGGTGCTGGCTAGTGAGTCATCGCCCCCAAGGGGGTAGGTCCAACTTGTCCAATGATTCAGAAATGAAGAGGGCAGGGTTTTTTCAAGCTGACCGTACAAAAACACCTAGACATGGCAGCTCCTCTAGCCGCGGGATAGTCTGGGTAGTAGATCGACTATCAGACAAGCGTCAACAGTGCTGGTAGGGGGAAACCCGAGGTACAGCCTTCTTGCAAAAGAGTTAACGTAAAATCAAATCACACCATGCCCTCAGCTCGGACTTTTTCACTTTGCAGCGCGGTCTGCTTCACGTATCCACTCACATATCTCGGCACGCAATTAATATCATTGTACGTGCGGCTCATTCAATTTACTTTAAATTCATTCTTTCATTTATTTTATATATTTTTTTTGTAGTTGAGCAAGACGAAGTGGAAATAAAGACCATTTTCTCTACCAACATCTTTCGTCTGGTTATTTCGCACCTGTCAAAAGTGAAAACTCTTTCCCTTTCGATATATTTCAGATCGTGCTAATCATCAGGCTAGGAAAACGCAACACAGGCACACTCTTTGGTCAATTAAATTCGACATAGCGAAATTCACAGAGTACACGAAACAATGACTTGTTTACAAAGCTATCACGCACAAACTATCTGACACATTTCGCTCAAAAGTGACATGTAAACAACTGACAGATGTACCAACCTTGAAAAAAATTATTTTAACAATATCTCAAGGGTGGCTCGTTTTATTGACAAATTTCTGGTACTCTTTGATCAAAGAGTATGAACTCAAAAACTGTAAACCCTCAACTAATCAGGTGGACGAACACCTTGAGTGAGTATACGTTTCAGGTAACGCATAAAGCGGGAGATCGAATGCCGCATGTCGATGCCTTAAGTCGAGCGCCGCTACCAGGGGACCTAACTGAGCCGACAACAAGGGAGAATGTTCTGATGTATCGGATCAACAAATTAACAGACGACGTAGCCGCCTACCTGGCGATAGATGACGTGCTAAAACGCAAGAAGAAGCTACTGGAAAAACCCGAAGAACACATCCACGGTAGCCAACGCAGCGACATCAAAGGATACGAGTTGCACGAAGGCGTCGTGTACAAGCGAGCAGACGATCGATTGCTTTTCGTGGCGCCCTAGACGATGAGGAAGTCCTTGGCCGCATGATTTCATGACCTGCAAGGACATCCGGGGGTAAATATGACTCACGCAAATCTACAAAAACAATGATACTTTCCTGGTTCTAGAAGGTACCTGTGTAACCACATTAGTACGTGCTTCGCGTGCCTGATGACAAACCCAAGCGCGGATTGCCGGATGGGCGCTTGCACCCTATACCTCCGGGGGAACGACCCTTTCAGCTCATACACATGGATTACGTGAGACTGATTGTGACCTCGAAACGGGGACGAAATGATATACTTGTCCTAGTGTACAACCTGACAAAATACGTATTCCTGCACGCGGTAAAGGACACCAGGACTCGCCTCTTATTAACGGTGTTGCGCCATCTAGTGAACGCTCATGGAGTGCTAGATAGGATTGTGACCGACAGAGGGACTTGCGACACGAGTCACGCGTTCGAGGAGTCGTGTGGTCAGATGGACGTACGCCATACATTAAACTCTCCAAGATACCCGTAATTAAACGGCCAAGTTTAATTATAATTAACCAAGGAAAAAGTCAACGGTAAATCAGTACCGATGCTCAAGAAAACCCTAATCGACGATGACGGCCGACAATGGGACCACCACCTGATCGACGTTCAACGATAGCGAAACGAAAACATAAACACGACAACGGGAGAAACTGCGTTCAAGGCGCTCTTTGGATACGACCCGGATCGAGGCCAAGGACCCGAAAGAGTGCACATCGACTGGATAGTCGATCAGCAAAAAAAATGGTTCGCTAAACATCGCACGAAGCCGATGGCGACATCCCAATATCACGCAGAAGACATCGTCGCTATGAAGGTGGCGCCAGCACAAGCGGGGGAGCGCACGAAACTCAAATTGAAATGGGGAGGACCATTGGCCATAATGAAAAAAGTGGCATCGGATACTACTTGGTCGTGGATCTGAGACGCTTTTCGGGACATAACTACTACTCAACGGCACACACTAGCTAACTGAAGCGATGGAAACCGCAGGATGACGATGACGAACCTGGAAGAAAATATGACGACGAAAATCTTGCAGCAGATGATGACGAAGAGCCTCCAAAAGATGAAGAACCTGGAAGGAAAGATGACGAAGAACCCGCAGAAGATGATGGCGAGATTAAATTAATGATGGGAGTACGACGCACAAAGTAAGGCCAGATTTGAGGATGCAACGTTGTACACAATTCACAGCCGTTTTTATAGTCCGATATCCACTATAATTATTTCGCTGTTTTTTGAGATTAATTAAACACAATATAATCAGCTAAAGTACTGTAGAGCTGAAATGTACTGTAACCAATTTTCCCAACTCCACCGCCTCCAGCTCCTGCAGACAGTTCCGGGAAATAAATTATTTCCCGAGACAAATTTAATTCACACGCGGAATACACGGGTCAGCTCGGTTTCGCTGCAGTCTTGGTAATTCCGAATAAATAAAACTAATTAAAGAACGGGGAATAAATAAAGCGGAAGCAACAAAACGAAATAACTCCAAAGAAATAAAAAAATAACTTAATAAAAATATATCAAATAATGGTCAAGACGTAGTCAAATATGGTAAATAAAAAAACAATAAAGACCATAAGCGCAACCACTGGACAGCATTAGGTCACGGAAAATCTAATAGCGAACGAAATCAATTTTCGGCAGTCGGATGAATAAGTAAAATAGAAACAGTCAAATAAGTAACAAACCTTATCTCAGGACAGATCTCAAGTTTGCTCTCAATTTAACACACACTCATGCTCCATACGTAAACTCTGACGCGCTCAAATTTATAATAAATAAATATTTAACATTAACAAAGAAATGGAACCCCTTCGGTGATCCTTTAATTCTCGGGAAGGGAGTTATTGCAAATTTTTACTTATCGGGCGGTAGCTGTTTGACCGCTATAGCAAGAGACGTCAGATTTCCGGCACGACAGCGTGCCGTCACGACAATATCGCTCGCGTTTTCTCACCAAAATATCTGGAGCTAACTCCTACACTCAAACCAGAGACGAACGACGGCTTTACCGGAAGGCTACAGTATCGGGAGCCTCTCGAGAAATAATCTCGCAGTGGTCCAGAATCGCGGGCGGCAGGCGTCGGTTTTCATCGATCAGACACGGCAGCGGACCCGGTATACACGTCCTCATTGTACAAAATACGGCGCGAGAGTCCTCGATAAGACGTTGGCATTCGTTGTTTGAGCCGATAAACTCCCTCCTTCCCAATCGTAGCCACCAATGAAATTTAAAGTATGGTAACGGTACTTGCGACTGGGGTTAATATCCGAGCCAGCAACGGTTCTAGCGAGAGCTTCGATGCTTTGTACACAGCAGCAGCATGACGAGGACGCAATGAAAGTGGCTCAGCCGCTCAACGAAAATTCAAATGCCGCCCGAGATTATTGCATCTCCCGGTTCCCATGAGATGCTGTGGGGATGTTATTCGCGAAGTTCTCTTTACGAGAGCGCTGACTTCATAGACGGGGCTACGGCCTACTCGCATGATGACGACGGAGACTCGAGATCTTTTCTCTCGCCGATACCGTAGTGTCCCTCAGGCTCCCGCGGCTAACCTTCCTGTCGATGCTGGCACCCCAGTGCTCGGGCCGTCGCCCGCTCGGGAGTATTAGAAAAAAAAAACAAAAGAAACACGAAGTGAATATTTATCGCTTCACACGCTACAATCTGTGTCCTGTTGGATCGCCTCGGAGGGACCCTCGGCCGAACGAGCAGGTTAACACTGGTCAGCCCCGCTCTGTTCGACTTTGTGACGGGTTTGCAAAAATAACTTGTCACATTACACTCCACTAGATAAGACCGTACCGTTCCACCAGATTCTCGCAAGTAAAGATGCCTGCGATTTTAAACCAGCCGTTGCCACCAAACCAACGCCGTTATAAAGTGCGTGCGCGCGTTGAGCTATCTCATGTCATGCTTACTCCGAGTGGTTTCACACTCCCGTGAGGTGCTGCCATCACGCAGCAGTGAGCGCTTGCCCACGCTTGCTTGCAGTCCAGTCACGCGCAGCAGAATGCTAGTGTATTCTCAAACACGTTGTTACTACTCAATCCTGTGCAACCTCTCGCTCTGTTCTTCGATTTGGTATCTGTAAACTTATGCACATTATTTATTAAAAATACAATATACAATGTATGTAATATACCGTTCCGAAATTGAAAAAAAATCAATAGTTAGCAACTTAATGAGTTTAAAAATAAAATTTAGAGTCATGCTAAATAATTTACGATGCTCGTGTACTATGCACAAGTACAAGATTACCGTTCTTCATAAAAAAAAATTTACTAAAATGTTATTGATCAACATATATAAAATATTGTAAAAATTAAGGTTCACTGCCATGATAACTTCTCTATAATCTGAAAACATTTTAGTCGACAGTATTTGTACACTGCAATTATTAATTAGGTTCAGGCAATTCAATGTCTGAGTGAATTAGAATCATGCTATATATCAATATCGAAATATACAGGTATTATCGTTACTAGTAAAAAAAGTGACCTTACCAATTCTGTTCAATTGAGAACTGAAAAATTAACCAATGACACACATTATTTATTTTATTGTTGAAGTAATCTATTTCATCTTGATGAAACTTTAAAACTTGCGGTTTCCGTTTTGAATGAATAAAGAAAACATAAAAATGCAGGGTCATGTCACATTGAATTAACTTCAAATAGTATGAAAACCAAAAAATGTAATTAAAAAAAACTCTTGACTGCAGTACTTATAATTAAATGAACATCGAATTCGGAAATTTATCATATTTTTTTAATCTGTAAAAGTTAAAATTATTTTCTATATCATATCAGTTATAATAATTCATTTACTGTCATCACTACAGTCAGGATACGTATCGTAAGCATTGTATATCAAGAGATACATTAACGTCTAGACACTAGAGAAAAAAATATTATATGCGATGGGAACGTTTGCTAACGCAGAGAAACACGTCTTTCAACTGCAGTGCCGTCAGTAATCAATTATTATAATTCAAATAATTAGATAACTAAAATGATATACAAAATTATTTCATTCTTTCGAGATTTTTTTAAAAACGAAAACGGTTTTAAATCAAAGTTTATTTTTATTATAGTGTTTCGAGTCAGAAGTTTATTTATTTATTTTTATTGAATTTTTATTATTTTAAAAAATATTAGTACAATAATCCTATCAACATTATTTTACTAATGTTAACATATTGATTCTACGGAATATTACAGGCGTTTGGAAAGTGACTCCGCGATAGGGTCAACGGAGGTAGACGATCAGTTGAAGTTTCTATGCAGGGTGAAGGTCTTTTCCACTCTACATGATCCTCCATAGACGCTGCGTGTATTGTTTCTTACCTTGAAGAAATCTCGTAGACTCTAATTTGTATGTTGCTTAGTAGACACTCCGCAGCGATTTTAAGGCCAGCGGTAGATGAAAATTTCGATTTTCCGTTTATTACCATTACTGCAAAGTTCTATGTACATTGTACATGAAATTGTAATTTGTACGGGCTTTTTGCTGAAATAAGCGTATTCATGGGATATATTGGGTCTGGGAAAAAGTTCGTGGCATTTTTTTAGTAAAATTCAACTGGTTTTCTTATAGTGTGAAAATGAATTTATTTAAACCAGATATCCTCCATTATTATCGACAATATTTCGCCATTTTTTGGGTAGAGCCATGATGCCATCGCTAAACAACTTCTGTGGTTTCTGGTTATAAAACTGAATCAAGTGGTTTTCACAGGCTTCTTTTGAAAGCAGCTTAATTCCATTGAAAGAGTTCTGCAGAGATCGGAATAAGTAATAGTCAGAGGGTGCTATGTCTGGACTATACGGTGGATGCATCAAAACTTCCCAACCAAGATCTCGCAATTTTTAACGGGTCATCAAAGAAGTCTGTGGTCGGACGTTGTCATGATGGAAGACAACACCTTTCCTATTAATTAATTCGGGCCGTTTTCTTTCAATTGCTTGGCATAATCCTCTCTAGTTGTCCACAGTAGAGTTGAGAATCAATCGTCTGACCAGCTGGAAGTAGCTGGTGGACGATTCCCTTCCAGTCCCACCACACACACAGCTTCACATTTTTCGCCGTCAATCCTGGCTTCGCGAACGCTTATGGCGGCTCACCATCCCTTGTCCACGATCTTTGACGCTTCCGATTGTCGTACGTGATCCATTTTTCGTCACCGATTATGACACGTTTTAGAAATGGCTCGATTTCATTACGTTTCAGCAGCGCATTGCAGATGTTAATTCGGTCTATCATGTTTTTCGCGCTCAATTCATGAGGAACCCATACATCGAGCTTCTTTTTGTAGCCAGCTTTGTGTAAATGGTTCAAAACAGTTTTGTGGTCAATGCCAATGCTCCATACCAATATCGACACTGCTGATATGCTTATCTTGCTGGACTTTTTCATGAATTTCGTCAGCTTTTTCAGTGATTGGACGACCAGAGCGTGACTCATCTCTCACATAAAAATTACCAGAACAAAAGCGAGCGAACCATTTCCGCGTAGCAGATTTTGATAAAGTACTTTCACCGTACAAATTTGTTCACAAGTCTGCACAGCTTTCTTCCCTTTGTCGTAATAATATTGCAAAATATAGCGCAATTATTTATTACTTTTCTCCATTTTCAAACTCAAACAACTTTCCAACCACTGCACCAATTCCGATGTTTGTACACTCAAAGTATCGCTCGAAGTGTCACCTTCCCAACGAGCGTTTAGTGGTGTCGCTGCAATCTGTGTTTCCCGACTTATTTGCAATTGATGCCATCTATCGGGAAAAACGCCACGAACTTTTTCCCAGGCCCAATACATTTATATACAAAGTGGAATTAAGGTAGGTAGTTGTCGTCTTCTAACTTCCGATACCAAGCAGTTTATCTTTCATTACGACATGCTGTTTTTCCAGACTAATACAATTTTTAACTGAAACAATTGTTGCTTAATGCGTCTGTGATAGGAAGCTGATAATGGGCTGGTGTATAACAGATCCTGGCAAACAGGACAAAGGATATTTCATGTATGGCAAATAAGACTGTATTAAATTACATAACAGATAATCTACATATGTGTGCAATCTGATGAATCGTGGTATGTGCAAGTGAGCGCCGTTAAGCCGCATAATTCTAAGTAATTTATCAAGGCTTATGTCTTGTATCGGGTTTGTAATAAAAAGGAACATTTTTCAACTTTATCTGGAAATCAAACTAAGCAGTAATGGCAAAGTCGAAGCAATCAGGCAGAGCGCTACAGAGAGAGTAACGGTAAAATCGACGTGAGATTTTTTTTCTAGTACAATATGCATTATGATCCAGCTCGTCCGCTCTACTAAGTTATTCTTTCCTACTCTGCAAATTTTGGTATACTCTGGAGTTTGCACAGTAAGTGTATTCTTTCGTGGGTGGAACGATGAAGCAATTGCGTGATACACGTTCGACGGCAGGTGAGTAAATTTCGATCTGATATGAAACGGATTAAATTCGAATGACTGATAGCCACAAAGCTTTCGAGGGCCCATGTAGAATGCAATCAATGTTTGTCATCAATCATAAAGATTGTGCTAGGTGCAACATAACACATTCTCAACGTGTGTTTGAAATTATGTTAAGAAACAGACTATATATGCATAATGTCCCTCCCCTAACCCACATTTTCGACATATCACATATGAAATGCATCCACAGGCTTAACATACACGTTCTTAATATCGAACAAGGTAATATACTAAGGTAATAAGTTATAGATATCCGCGCCTACACATGATACGAGTGAAGCCTGAAATCTGCCGGTGAGCTGTTCGCTTGGAGAATGTATTAACACGTATGTCTCGTTCCTGATTGCTTACTTCTCACATGCTGTATGTGATTTTGTCAGATATCGTCGACTTCGGTGATGTAGTAGCGCATACTACTACGCACGATGTCGGCGTAGTAGTATGCGCGAGCGTCAATTAAACTGGACACACGAAATTAACTCGCAGTAAAATGGCCTTCGGGGCAATACAGTCGTCGTCATTAAGGACCTCCGTCGCTAGAGGTCGATAAGCATCAACATTGACGGCGTTACATTGAACGTTATTGATATGGGCGGAAAGGACATATATGGCAAATTGCATGAGAATATTATCAACCACAGAAGCACTCTATAGTATGGACGTTAGCTGTACACTGCACGAATGGGTAAGTTACTACCGGAGAAGATCATAGAACCAGGTTAAAAAAAATAACGACTAGATAAGTAAAAGTCGTCCTTGTCTCTCTATCCGTCAGCCAGCACGGTTGGGAGATGGAGCACACCGTTTCTTTTGCTACCTGCGGTCGGAATCATCACATCAACTATGAGCAGTAAGAAAGTAACGCGGTAGCGAACTTATTGCAACGCATAGACTGGATTAGTCATTCTACCATAAAGGAAAAGTTATCTTATGCATCAGCCTTGAGGTGCATAATTTCATTTATCAACCCGATTTTTTCTCCACTTATAGAAATACTTACTTAACATAGGGAATAATAAGTGATAAAGCAATGTGCAGATTGAGTTCTTTACCATGCAAAATTAAATTAAATGGGCGTCAACAATCTTCGAAATATGTACAATCTGTTACATATCAGTAAACTCGAAATTTTTGTTCATATGTTATTCGGTGATGCGAGTTCAACTAGTATCCAGTTGTTTTCACATGATCTGATTTTTAACGTAACTAACTTCTTAAAGATTTTGTTACAAGATTTAGCGCATAAATTACATAACAAATGCAGCCGATAACATTGTACGACAAAACAATATACTGTCAAAAATGCAAATGGTTTCACACAGGTTTGGAAGAAAAATAAATCATTAGGTTTATAAAAACACCTTGTTGCACAGAGAATTAGATATTACACAACCAATTTGGTTCATAGGCGCAGTCCAAATGCTATGTCATGTAAGGAATGAAAAATATGTCCATCCACAGACTAGCCAAAAAATGGTCTCGTTCATCAAGTTCAGTCACTCAAACGATCTCCTTTATTCAATTTTAAAAACTATTCGAAAATGAAATAAGAATGAACAATCGTGAATGATTTTATTTGCGGAAGAACATATTGTACAAATTGTTATAGCGATAGGTATTTTCATGAAATTTTATTAGGCGAAAATTCCTGCGTGAAAAAAATATTATTAGGGCGCTTATTTTACAGTTTCCAACTTATTGTCGTTTTAATAATATTTGTTGAATGAAAAGATTTCCTGCTTCATTCCACTTCTGATAGTCAAGATTAATATTCTTGGTCAGAACGGAAGTATAAAGACATTATATTCTTTTACCTATCTTATTATCTTCATCCTCTGTATACTCGTATTTAAGAGAAATACCACTCTCTCACTCATCACGAAATCTCAGAAACTATAAGACCTACGAACTTTGGCATGTAGGTTCCGTATACGACGTAGATACCTGCTGAGAACGGATTTTTCGAAATTCGAACCTTAAGGGGGTAAAGCGGAATGTAAAAGTTTGCATAGGACACGTGTTTTTTATCATATTAACTTGAAACTTATCATAAATACTCTACGATACAAATAATTGAACACGGATTTAACAATTTACCGACATTCAATCTTTAAGGGGTGAAAAGGAGATGCGAAATTTGGTATGCGACAAGTAAATCTTATTTGACGGATTTACTTGAAACTGAGCACAATAACTCTAAAATAAACATAACGAAACACGTATTTCAGCATCTCCAAAATTCAGCTCATAAGTGGTTGCAAGGGGGTCCAAAAGTTTTTATTGACTACATTTTTTTAAACGGTAAATGAATTTGAAACTTCATGAAAGCACCTTGAAAATAAATTGTTTAACACGTGTTTTACAGTTTTTGAAAAATTAACTCTTAAGGAGGTGCAATTGGTATTAAAAGTTTGTATGAATAGAAATAAAGAAGGAATTATAGTATATACATTTTTTGGATACATTCAGCTCGTTTATCGATCAAATTAAATCGGTTCTCTAACTTATTATTTTTTTATGTAACATCTATAAGTCTCCACGTTGTACACGTCGTTCGAAATCGAAAATGAAAAATATTGGTTATAATTATCGATCTACGGCTGTCCACGGCAAAAAAAATGGTTATTAATATCGATCTACGGCTATCCATGGCGAAGTAATCATGGCTTTCTACAGTGAAGCAGTACAGCGAGGCGCAAGGGGCGAAAATAATCGAGTAAACCACACAAACGCTGACGGACGTGTAAGGGAAGATGTAGTTGACGAATGTTTCTCCGTAAGTAATTTTTCGATGATACAGTATTTGTTTCCAGCTCTTTACATTGCGAACGTTTCTCAGCGAATAAGTTCAGAATAACAATCAGAATAGTTTAAAACAAATTTTTCGTGGTAATTTTTTTCAAAGTATGCTTTGTTTAGTTATTCGATGTTATTTATTCCCCGAATAAACTCTTTATGATTCCATGATTCTAAAAAAAATATTACAACTTTTTAATTCAATTGTAACTTGAACTATATTTATCTTTATAGGTGTGAATTCTCTCAATTTATTATTTGATGTTGTTTATTCGGGGAATAAACTGAGAGCATTCTCACCTATAAAGATATATATAGTTCAAGTTACGATTTAATTAAAAAGTTGTAATATTTTTTTCAGAATCATTGGCCGTGAACGTGCTTTGAATTGAATTGTTAAACTATATTGAATTTTTTATCTCGATAGCCCTCTTGTTTACAAAAGTAATGTGCCTCTTAAAATCTGGCTCTCCCTATGAGGATCCCGAAATTTATAAATATACCTCCTCATAGAGCTTTGTGAAACATTAAAAATAAGGAGGAAGCAATGTGCAAGGTTTTACTTTGCAGACGTTTTGAAAACATTAAGCCATCGTTGAACGAAATTAAATAGTTCTTAAAAAAGGAAACAAAAAACTTTCCCAATTTTGACATTTTTGATATCTTGAAACATTTTCTAACATTTTTCTAAGTGCCGGATTTTCGGAATCGTGTAATGCATTAAACCTTTCAGAATGTTTACAATTCAGAATTTTGAACCTCCGGTATTTTGTCCTTTCAAAATTTAGGTCTTTCAGAATTTTGTTGTTTGCTTCCCAAGTTGTCGGAATTGGAAAAAATCGGTTTTGGACCTGTTGGTTTCCAAACAGTCGGAACACAGATCGGAATACTATCGACGTTCGACTTCTTGGCATTTTAACCTACCGGTGATTTGACCGTTTGTACGATTAAATTCGATATTCTTAGCTGTTAATTTGTTGTTGTTCTTAATCTATTTTTTCGCATACTACATTTCTGAAACATACTACATCTTGTTCATAACTGACGATAGAATGTTATGTTGATCGAATCGTCGCTGGTACTTTTATGGTTCGACTTGATTTTTTCAGGATTTATCTTTTCTTATGATTCTGAGTCATGAAAAATAATGTTTTTTAAATATTGCGACAATTACAATGACATTTTATATAAAATTTAAGGGCATTCATAAAATCGGTGAAATCAGAAAGATCAAAATAAAAATGTTGACCTTTCTGGGCTTTTAAAATTCGAACCTTCAACCCCTCTCCCTCGATGTTGGTGGACAGAGCGCTTAAACATCCACATTCAGAACACGACCAAAAAAATCTGGAACTTATAAAAAATAATCTTTTAATAAATTTATATCCACTTAATTTTGTAGACATATATTTAAAAAAGAGTTTTTACACAAAAGCCCCAATGAATTTTCCTTACATCGAACAGGTGCACTACCCACGTTTATAATTTTTCAAATCTCACAAAATAAACTTAGTAAATAAGAATAAACAGACTATTACTGTCAGACTATCTAGACTTTAACTAGCTCTACAAAGGATAAACTTTCACTATGGTCATAATCAAAACTTATATACAGAATACCCTGCAAAGATTGCCAAGGTTCATATATTGGACAGACGAAAAGGTTCTTACTAACTAGCATACAAGAAAACAAAAATAGCCTAAATTATCCAAATTCCGTACAACACAATATGTAAAACTCACACATCATGATTTCGATTTTGACAACAGAAGCATTTTGTTCTTTGAGCCCTACTAAAACAAACTACCTACTTCCTTGCAATTTTTAATTATATAGTTCTCACAAAAATGTAAGAGGTCAATTTTGAAGATCTTGAGTCATTTTATGTAGTGGTATATCTAAAATTTGCGTTTGATATTAATAAATTATAATTAATTTGTTTTTAAATTTCATTATCATTTTTCATCGTCAACTCACCAACCTAACATTTTTGAAAAAATATCATCGTGTTCCCACTTCAATTGTAAAGAAACAGTGACAAATTGAAAATGGAACTCAAACGGGCTCTATATTTGAAAAATTCTTTAAGAGTGTGTGACCGCGAGGCGCGGCGGCTTAACATGTTGCGTACACGCAGAGTACGTTTACAGGAACGATAGATAAAACGGAAAATGCATAACACACAAATTAATGAATCAAGTATGTGTATTTTTATTTTTTGCACACATTTGCAATAGTCGACATAGTAGCTAACGATGGGATTTTTACTTCGATTTTTCCGTTTTGTCGTGGAGTAAATGAATGGTAAATTAAAGTCACACGGTCGGCTATCACCAGCGCGCCACTCTCACTTGCTGACGCGTTCGAAATCGCACGTACGGACGGATACCTCGTCAGTGCTGTTTTGACTGTAACACAAGGTAAACTGTTTTTCTGAACGAATTTGATAGAAGAATTACTGTTATAGTGTTGAATATCGTACTGATATAAATACAGGTATGTGTAGTTATAATTTAACAATTTATCATTAATTGTTTGCTGTTAATAATTATAACAATATTTAATTATGTGTATGATTTTTACAGTCCGCATTATTTGGTACATCACAGATGGAAAAATGGCAACACGTTACGATACATGTTTTCATCCCTTTAAAAAACGTAAACACGGGAATAAACCAATGAAGAATTTACATCGAGTCACTTCGGACCTGCAAAGAAAATTAAACATTGTGTTACATGGAAATCTAGGTTCCCGTGGGGCCTGCCAGTCCATTTATTTAAGTCAGGGATCAGCGTATAGGTCCATCGACCTTTCGTTGATGCATCCCTTTCTGCCTGACAGTTTCTCATGAGTTAGGCACGAGTATCGGTCTTTAGCGTCCAAGTCGTCGTTGATTTTGTCGGCTACTTCTTGCAGAGTTCTCCAGGTATCCTACACTTCTTTCTTCTCCTTTGCTAGTAAATATAGCGGCGGGATGCCGGCTAGACCTAGGACTGCGTCTTTAGAAACTGTCCTATAACCGGATACAACTCTAAGTACGCTAATCCGTTGTATAGAAGCTAATTTTCTACATTTTGCAGCCTTAGTTGCACGTTCTGCCCAGAGCTCTGCACCATATAACGTCTGAAAGTGCACCAGTGTATGGAGCAGGATGCGTTTTTCCTGCCTCTCTCCTCCAACGTTGGATACCAGCCTTATGAGAGCTCCTACTGTATTTATTGTTTACATACGTAGAACGGAGCAGGTATTCGGAAAAAGCGCCGAGCCAGCCCAGCGGGATGGAGCACTTTGTCGAAACCTTTGTTATGATGTTTCAATGAATTCGACTGCTATCCAGACCTTTCTGACTGATGCTCATGTAGAAAGAATACCACCTTGATCAATAAGTTTTAGGCATTTATTCATAAAATCGAAAATACAAATTTATTCATAAAAATCGATATGGTCTCCTTCAAAGTATTCTCCATCGACTGCAATGCACTTACGCCAGCCCTTGATCCAATCCTCGAAACACCGCTTTAACTCAATTTTTGGTATGTCCATCAGAGCCGTCTTCGATTTTCTCATGTCATTCTCGGTGCTGTAACGCATTCCGCGAAGCCGTTTTTTAAGTCGGTTAAACAGGAAAAAGTCGCAGGGAGCCAGATCAGGTGAATTCGAGAGTTGCTGGATAGTATTTGTGTTGTTTTTGGTCAAAAACTCACGGATAAGGATCGCGTTGTGCGACGGTGCGTTATCGTGGTGCAAAATCCACCAGTTGTTTTCCCACAAATCCGATCGTTTTTGCGAATTGCTTCACGCAAACGTCTCATTACGCCCGAATAATACTCTTTGTTGACTGTCTCTTTTTCTGGCAAGAATTCATGACGCGAAACGCCGTTGTAATCCATGAAAACCGTGAGCATCGCCTTCTTTTTTGACTAGAAACGACGTGGTTTTTTCGATCTCGGCTCATTTGGTGCACGCCATTCACTCGCTTGATGTCTGGATTGCGTGTTATACTCATAAATCCATGTCTCGTCTTCAGTGATGATCCGTTTGATAAATGTTGGGTCGGATTCGGCCTTGGAAATCATGTCTTTCACGATTTCAGCGCGGTCCTTTTTTTGCATGAAATTGAGGTCTTTCGGAACTTGTTTTGCAGCGACACCTCTGAGGCCCAAATCACTAACCAAAATGTCTTGAGCGGATCCATAAGCGATGTTCAAGTCCTCTGTCAGCTCTCTAATGGTCAATTTGCGGTTTTCTGCCAACATTTTTTTGATTTTATCGATGTTTTCAACGGTTTGCGACGTTGACGGCCTGCCACTGCGTTCGTCATCTTCGACCGACTCACGGCCTCATCTGAAGCATTCGTGCCACCGAAAAACTTTTGATCTCGAAATAGTATCGTTGCCGAAATACTTCTCCAACATTTCCCAGGTCTGCGGACCGTTAAATCCGTTTTTCACAAAAAATTTAATGCAAACTCGTTGATGCACAGTTGATGCCATTTACAAACTTGTAAAAAATCGAATATACGCACGAAGGTAGATGTACTGTATGTCAATGACAGATGTGGTAACCTAAGAAAAAAATTCCAATCAGGTGACTGACAGCGCCACACGGTGGCCGAACCTACAATTTTTTTATCAAGGTTTTTATCAAGTACTACACTCATTGGAGGTCACTTCCTATGTTAAATAACACGCTACAGTAACGGTTAGATTAGTTTTGGCTTCGCTTTAGAGCGGCGTGTTTTTCAGTTTGCTCAGCGTCTCTATACAGTACTGTAACTGATTTGTGCGTACGTAATGGGTCACAAAGAAGGAAGTTAATTTGATATGGTACGTGCTGATTACATAAAGAAACGAAGATTTCATGGCAATAGGCGTTGAAAATGATACGGAGTTCAACGAAGAAAGATACCGACGTGATGGTTTCCTTAAGTTTTGCCTACTGCATTCTGGAATTCATATCTGTATTTACTGCTATTTCTCCAGTTGTATATGCAAGGAATGTAAAAGTGAGATCTCTTTCAATCAGTCTAGTTTACGAGGCTTGGGTTTCAAAATTTCTCTGAAGTGTTAGTGTGATGAGTCGCAGATTATTCGTTCGTGTCCTATGATTGAAAATGTATATGAGATCAATCGCCGCTTCGTTTTTGAGATGCAATTAGCCGGAGTCGGTCATGGAGGAGTAAACCTTTTCTGTGGCTTAATGGATTTATGTCAAAGTATTGGCAAATGTATCATGACAGGGTATTGTTGGCACCTGTCATAAAAGGGGACATCTCGTTGGCGGGCACAGGTGGTAACCTCTTTTGACCAAGAGTCTTCTCCCCCGAGACGATCCCACAGGGCATTTTATAGCGTATCGACACTCAAAACTGATGTCGTTTGATTTTTGATTTTTAATGTTAGCCCCGAGCACGCGGCGATCTGATCGCCGCACCCCGAGCAACGACGTGAGAGCTAGCAGAGCGACTACGAAAAGATGCTTCCTTATCAACGGGAGGAAAGATCTCGAGCCTCGTGATCCAAATCTCAAAGCCGGAAGGTCCCGGCGGCGACAATCGGAGACCATCCCAGCATCATCTTGTCGGGATCAGAGGTTCCAACCACCCTCGGCAACATTCGATATTTTCTTCACTGTCAAGTCTATGATGCGGTATGATGCTGCCATGCTCGAGGAACGTGGGGTCCCCCTGGTACCGTTGAATGTCACTCAGTTTAAGTCACGTGCAAGTACCACTCGGTTATTTGAATTATACTGGTAGCCGAAATCTTGAGGGTGGGGGTTGGTCAGCTTAAACGGCAAGAGTCAACGTATTTTCAGAGAGTCTTGCTTTGCGTATCGAAGAAACGGGACATTACCACCGTGTCCGCTTCCGGGTCTGTCCGACGAGAACCGACACCTACCAACCGCGATTCTGGACCACTGCGAGATTCCTTCTCGAGATGCTTCCGTTACTGCAAACCTCCGGTAAGGCCGTCGTTCGTCTCTGGTTTGAGTGTGGGAAGTTAGCTTAATTTTTTGGCGAGAAAACCCTAGCTATATTGTCGTGATGACACGCTATCGTGCCAACATTCTAACGTATTTATTTTAGCAGTCGTACTGCTACCGACCGATATTCAAATTTATAATTAATACACTTCACGAAAACTTAAGGATCGCCGAAGGAGTTCCAGATATTGTATTTCAATAATATAAATTTGAGCGCGTTAGAGTTCGAGGATGCCTGTGCGAGTGTGGCGAATAACGGGAGCGATAGGAGTTGTGACAGATGCGCAAATTTGACTTTGAGAGAACCATTGGGAGAATAGCATCTCTATTTGAATTGTCGAGTGTCTTTTGTTGCCGTCTGTGTAAATTGGTCAATTTTCCTGTGGTGAGTGTGTAACCGCCGAGAGCAAAAGAGTTTTGTTCATTTTATTTATTTTATTCCGTTTGGTCTACTTTGGCTAGCAATTTTATTTCCTGCGACTTATTTTATTCTTAACGTTTGTTTGAATTAACAACCATAATGCGTGATATTAATTGTCGTAGCTGATTTTTGGAACAAGTTTTCTTAACGTATTTGCATCTGGTGCTGCCATATTCTATTTTATTCTCTTGACCAGGCAGATCTCGTAGGGCGAGTTGATGTGTGTGGAGATCGGTGTGATTGTGCAGCGTGTTGTGCGTTTGGTTGAAATAATTAAGTGTTAAGTAACCAGTCCAATATTTTCTGTTGAATATTTCGGAGAAATTGAGTCGACAGGAAACAAGCACGCTGCCATCTGTCGCTTCATGACCGTGCTTGTTATATTGGTGACTTGGATCGGTGTAACTTTTATTTCAATAATAAACTAATTGTTTTGCTTCCGCCTCTCAAATGACATATTGCAATTTACTGCGGGCACCCTTGCCTGACCCCTCCACTCTAACATTAACTAAGACTACAGCAAAGCCGTGCCGGCTTTGTGTCTCTCTCCCGTAAATCAAATTTGTCTCGTGGAATGTTTTATTTCGCGGGGATGGCGTGCGAGGACACGAGCTTTTGTCACCACCCGCGTGCACTTGTGTACTAAAGTACGAAGATACCGTTACAGTATGTACTATGGGTACGTAAAGAATATTCGCACAGCAGCATCTACCGTTTATGAATCCGTGTCACTATTGCTGTTACCCAGGAAAAAGAACTAAATAAATAAGCCGGAAGGCCAGAAGACAAATAGACAGTCTTCGGCGACGGCAAGTGAAAAAAGCGCGGATTTTCATCTTTGATATTTTTACGTTGATTAGCAAATATTCAAATAAATTTGTATATGCAAGCGCATTGAGCAGTTTTTGTGGTGCATGTATTTTGCGGAACTGCAAAAAAGATAGCGATCCCATCGGTTATGAGGAATGGTATGTCTTTCATCAGGATGCCTGGACTGTCAATCACAGCGGCAGCTCTGGCAAAATGGAGATCGATGCCATCGTCAAAATGTTTCTGCGGTCCATAGTTAAATATGCTGCGAAATATCTCACATATATAGGTGACGGTTATAGTAAGACTTTCAACAGATTTTTAAAATCTGAGCGATACGGATAAGAATATCCAGTTATACAGGGTGCGCCATCTCAATCTGGTCGATGGAAGTATTGAATAACTTAAAGAATTTTCAACAGATTTCACAAAGTCGTATTTTTTTATTAAATTTGATTCATTACAATTTATTTTGATTAGTTTCCAAAAACCACATCGATCAAATGTCCGCCTTTATTACTGAGACAAAAATGAGCTCTTTTTTCGGCATTTTCCATTGTATTTGCCAGCGTCTCGGGCGATATCGCTGCGATTTCGGCTCGAATGTTGTTTTTTAGCTCCTCTATGGTCTTCGGCTTGTTGGCATAGACTTTACTTTTCAAAAATCCCCACAAGAAGAAGTCCGGTGCAGTCAAATCCGGCGATCTTGGTGGCCAGTCAATATCACCTTTCTTTGATATCACACGTCCTGGGAACTTCCGACGCAAATAGTCCATTGTTGAGCGCGCAGTGTGACATGTCGCACCATCTTGTTGGAACCAAAATTCCTTAAGACCTTTTTCACGCATTTGTGGTAAAACAAAGTGTGCCAACATCCACCGATATCGATCCCCATTGACAGTTTCACCAGCTCTGAAGAAAAATGGTCCAATAGTGGTTTTTGAGCAAACACCGGCCCAAACTGTCACTTTCTCATCGTGCAATGGAGTTTCGTGAATAATATGAGGATTATCGGTGCCCCACATGCGACAGTGTTGTTTGTTGACAGCGCCAGAGAGGGTGAAATGAGCCTCGTCGGTCATCAGAATTCGCTCCCAAAAATCCGGCTCAGCTTCCTTCATTCGACCAACGTTATTAGCGTAAGCCAAGCGTCGCGGCTTGTCAGTTTCCAATAATCTTTGAGTCAACTGCACTTTGTACGAAAACATGTGAAGATCTTGCTTTAAAATCCTTCTCAAAGTGGTTCCACTGATGTTTAATTCCTGAGACCGGCGGCGGTATGAGACATTTGGATTTTCTGCAACACTCTGTCGAACAGCTTCGATATTTTCATTTGAACGACCTGGACGCGGTCGAGCTTGATGTTGGAGATTCGCTACAGACCCGTGCTCCATGAAATTTGAAGCTAAATGACGGATAGTGTCGCCTTTGGGCGCAGAACGTCCGCGATATTTTTTACGATACGCACGCTGAGTTGACACAACTGAACGATTATTTCAACTAATTGCGGCGCTAACAAAATTTTATGGATTGGCAATTCGTAATCACTCAGATTCAATTAAACAAATGAAGTAAGAGATTTGGGCAACATTCTACCACAAATGATCAACAGATAATAATCCGCAGGTGAAAACAGTTGTTTTAAATGGCGCAACGCAGAAGCTGAGGGACCTCTTGTTTTTTTTCGTCTCGATAGAGCCTTTGACAGAAAAAATGCAGAAAGTTATTAAGCGAATCTACGAAGATTTGCCAAAAGAAGACCAGATGCTTGGAAGCGGAAACTCAAAACAACAATGAGTCATTCAATTCGCTCATCTGGCCCAAAGGTTGTTGAAATTGTCACTTTTTTTCGCTGTGATAGTCTTCAATAAAGGTTTTCAACTAATTATAAAGACAATGAGTACATTGGGATGTGAAATTGGCCAAAATGCCCAGGATTATGTTCGCCATCGTGATGAGGCTCGCATTGATCGCTCAAAGCGACACTTGAGTGATTTCGGAAAACAAGCCAGGAACGCTAACAGAAAGGAGCAAGCAGCTTTGCAGAACTTCTACGCGGCAGAGGAAGCTGTGTCATATGAGGTATAGCAGATTAATGGTGAGTGAAAATTTCAATCATGTGAAATTTCTTTGTGTAATGCGTACTTGAAATTTCACATGCATTTTTCTCAAAACTGCATTTTTTTAATTGGCTGACACAATTTCTCAACAACAACTCAATCGATTTTGCTCAAATTTTCATGTTCAGTAAGTTTTTAGTTCTCCCTCGAACGAGGATAATTGTGATCTCTGTCATAGTTTTTTTTAGCAGGCTTAAAATGTCGACAAAAAATGCCAAAAATGGTAACTCAATTTTCAAAATCATGCAAAAAATTTAATTTTTAATATTTTTACTTAATCCTAGTTTCTATTATAGGCACAGGTCCACAGATTAAAATGCCATTTCAATTTTTGAATTCAGAAGAACATAACAGCCGTAATCACGTCAGCTGTCAACGTACTTATTTTTCACATATGTGTCAAACGCTGTAAAGTCGATTGCAATATATATTTTGGCTTCAAAAAATTCTGAGTGACTGTATAAAAATTAATAAATGTATTGTGAAAATTCCAAGATGGTGCATTTTCATGGATCGTTAGAATAAACTCACATAAAAGCGACAAAATACAGCCGCTACACAGTATGACTTCGTTTATGCGATATTCTTGTTTTACTTGGGGCCGCATGTGGCGAATTCTTGAGTGAGAAAGTTACGAATGTCCGAGATTGTTCCGTGGAATGGCGAAACAGATTTTTCTGAGAAATTATAATCTCTACCGCATTTTCTGAAGTATCCTTCAGTTCGAATGTTCGACTGATCATGTCCCGGCAACCAGAGAAATGTTCTGCTAGCTTGGCTGGGGTGATCTGTCGTGAGAATTTAATAGGTCTAAAGTGAATGGGCTCCAAGACCAATAGCGAATAAAAAAAGTGGGTACCAAGGATGCGCTGGCCTCTTTGGTACCACTAAAATACCTCGTATTTTTTCCCGTTTATTTTCTTTAGCTATTTATAATGTTATTGAAAGAGGAGGAATGCAAAAATAGATAGTCTCCAAGGGACGGTAAATCTATCGATGACTATGGAACATGGTCCTTTCCGCCCGGAGATGTAGTTCTGACATTTCGCGTTTTTTTTTTGCTCACGCACAGATCCGTATCTGGCACTCTGAACATGCGTACTATTTTCTTGAATGCGTCATCTGTCAATTCAAATTTCGTTTCGGGTTCCTGCCTGCGAGATGTCTTATCTACTTCCGCGTTCATTTTGGAACTTAAATTTTAAACTTACCTTACGATCGAAAATTACCGGCAATTTCTCATTTAAATGAGCCACCCATGAGATATTGTCAAAATCATTTTTTTTAGGTTGGTACATCTGTCAGTTGTTTACATGTCACTTTTAAGCGCTATGTGTCAGATAGTTTGTGCGTAATAGCTTTGTAAACAAGTCATTGTTTGGTGTACTCTGCGTATTTCGCCATGTCGAATTTAGTTGAGCAAAGAGTGTGTCTGAAATTTTGTGTTTCTAACAAAATATCATGTGTGGAAGGGTTGAAAATATTAACGATAGCCCACGGGGACTCGACAATATCGAAAACACAAGCACACAAGTGGTACAAAGAGTTTAAAGCGCGCCGTACTGTGGTTGATGATTTGCCTCGTTCCGGTCGTCCATCCACCTCTGTGACTGAAGAAAACATCGAAAAAGTTAAGAAAATTGTGTTCGAAGATCATCGTGTGAGCATCAGGGAGATAACACCCGACCTTGGTGTCTCATTCGGATCGATGCAGAGCGTTATGAACGATGTTTTGGGCATGAGACGAGTTGAAACGCGGCTTGTGCCGAGAGTGCTAATTTTTTTTTAACAGAAACAGCATCGCATTGCAGTCATTAAAGAAATGCGTTCTTTGGGCCAAAATGTTATCAAAGACATTATTACCGGTGACGAGACATGGGTCTATGAATATGACATCGAAATGAACCAACAATCATCGAAATGGCGCTTCCCAGACTAGCCAAAACCCAAAAAACCACGACAAAGTCGATCCAAAATCAAGGTTTTGTTGACTGTTTTTTATTGCCGTGGTGTGGTACACTCCGAATTTCTCCCGCCAGGCCTAACAGTAAATAAGGAGTCTTATGTGAGCATACTGAAGCATTTGAGGGAGAATGTTCGTCGCTAGAGTTGTTTACTCGTGGTTTCTTCCCGGGCCACATGCGCTCACTTTGCTGCTATTTCGGCAAATCTGCGGTCGATCGCGGAGTCCCCACAGAGCCGATTCACTTCGCTAGGCCGTCTAACTTCATAAATTTATGTTTTCAGGTAGTTCGCGTCTTTTTTCCGACTCTAAATTTTTAGTATGCACGCGCTGAACTATCCCACTCCTCTGCTCCCGCACCGGTGTGTTTTCCTCGTAGTTTTCGGCTGCAAAATATTTTTTTCGTAGAAACGGAGCAGGTCGCAGTCGACGAAAATAACCTAAGTGAACTGTCCAGCTCAGTGATGCCAGATGAGGGAATTTTTCCCCTATCTCGCTGCCCCCACCATGCTGCCCGTGCTAGGCGCGTCAGTGGCAGGCTTGCGCCGCTCGTAACAAATCTTGTCTCGATTGCGCTTTACGCTGTCTCGCCCCACCCACTTCACAACAGCCACTGCGCGGGCTTTTATGAAATGAGTTATGGAAGATTTTTCAATCAATATATATAAATGTTATATAAATAAATAAATAATGAAATTAAAGAAATATATAAAACGCTCACTAATTTTGCAGCTGTCAGCAAATGAACAGTGCATTACTATTAATTAGGCTGTGCCTCGTTGGCACGCCGCGTTGAGCGGGAGGATGTCTCTCTCGCTTGACTTCGGCTTCGCTCACCGGCTATCTCGCTCAACTGACTTCAGCGCCCAACGACGCTTTCATATTCTAAAGCCATATTGAAAATTTTGACACTTTTCGCAACAACCACGGGAACAGCGCACGCATTTCGGGACTCTCGGACTTTTCTTCACTGCATTCACCGGACTCGCTCAACTTTCTGTGCTCATCAGGACTCAAAACTCAAGGTAAGCGCACATCGTCATAATTCAGTGCAATTCACTGGCGGTGAGGAGAATAAAATAAGCGGTACAGCAACATCATTGTCTCACTTTGTGGCGTGCGCAGCAGCACATGCTGCACCACGTTCTCCTCACTTTATTTTGCCGGCATAATTAATACAATTATGCATGTGCTTCATATTCAGTGTAGTTTCCCCCAGAAAATCTGCTGGGAAAATACAGTGACTATACTCTGCTCGTTTGTGCATCCTCAGTCTATGTTGTATTGTGCTATGCAGTGCTGACTGCGTAGCTGGTCTCACATCCATTCATAGCACTCAAGCAATTTATTTGCAAGTGCTCTCATCAATTCACTGTAATTTCTCTTCGACAAACTGCTGAGAGCTTGCAGTGAATGGTGTACACATTTTATGCACTCATTTATCTCATAGCGTGACATGCTCCGCAGCACTGGCTGCAGCACGTACACTGCTCGCGCACACCCAGCACACAATTAATACAATTGTGTGCTGACCAAGCTTCATACAAAATTCAACTTAATTTATTTATTTGTAAACTCTCGGATTTTGGTGCATTCATTTTTATATTAATTTTCCATTTTTCTAAATTTAACCTGTTTTTGTATTTATTTTTCACTTTGACATTTTTCCAAATTATATGCAATACTGTATTTTGTATCCGAGCTGAAGGAAGGTGGAATAAACCACTTTCTCAAGATAAAAACAATTGTGTCTGGTTTATTTATCACCTTGTCGTGAGTGAAGTCTCATATTTTTCCAATATATTCGCAGGTTCATTCTGTCAAACTACATCGGACGGGATTCTCAAACAATTACAATATCCAATAACAAATTGTAGTCCTTTACACGAAAGGTTCATTACAATTTGTTGAACACGAAAAATTTTTAATGCTCTACGTGGAGGTCGCTGCATAAGGACCCACCCATGGGGCCGTTACTGTGTTTGTATAGCCAAGCAAATACGGACACAGGAAAGACTCCTCTCCATCCCTCCAACAATTAAACGTCCTATTTCTTCATTAACTAAACTAAGAGCAACAAATAAAATATGATTTGGCAAAAACAGTATTTTCTTTTCAATCAAATAATAAATATTGTTTTCAAATTACAAAAATTAATAAATTTCTGTTTTTGTCTTAGGTTAATGGAATGCGTCATGAAAAGTTAAAAAAAGCCAAGTTACAAATTTGAAAAAAAATAAATAGCTACATATAATCAACGGTATTATATTATATCTTTCTAAATAAATAAATAATAAATAAATATATTTCTCTTTTTTTTGTGCCGTTACTATACTGGAAGCTCTTTCCCCGCAAAGCAGAATCTATAAAATGGTAGGCTATACTGTCATAAAGCAGTTATGTGTTGATGTGCGAAAATGCACATAATTAACGGTATTAACGTCAACCGTTAGAATTAAATATAATAAATTATAATCGAGAAGGGGTCAAAGGATGAGCAAAAACAGCCGACAGCGTGCCAAGAGAACCTCTATGCTATAGAAAAAACGGGTCAGCGACTAGCGGGCTTCGCTAAATAGCGAAGGAGGGACGGAAAAAATAACACCGAAAGCAAGAGTCTCGATAAACGCGTGAGGTGTATGATCGGTTCAAGCGTACCGAGGTTTGCGGGCACTAGGTCACCGAATCCGGAGATGTGACAAAAACTAGCTATCTTCTTTCTTTAGAAATTAAAAACCGTCAATTGTGGTTGCTTCATTAATTCTTTACGAATGAGTGAAGCAATCAGAGTTGACAAAAATTAGGGATTCGATTGTTTGAGATCTTTCGACCAAGAAAGATCGATAACGCAGGAATCTAGGTAACGCGGACTCACACCCCGAGTTGCGATTTACCGAAGTTTCCATCTTAACAAGTGGTCGGGAATTGTCGCATAAATTCAGAATTTAATATCAGGAGTACAAATTGAAAATGCGGGATTTTTTTCTATTTTTGAACGTTTATTCTGAAAAAATGGTAACAAATGAATTATTCAAAGTATTGTCCATCGCTAGCCACAACTTTTTCCCATCTTTCTGGCAATTTACGGATACCGTCGCGAAAAAATTCGGCCGGCTTGGCTGCTATCCAGTCATCGACCCATTTTTGGACTTCTTCGTAAGAATGGAAGCGCTGGTCAGCTAGGCCATGTGTCATCGATCGGAAAAGGTGGTAATCGGAAGGAGCAATATCTGGGCTATACGGCGGGTGGGGTAAGACTTCCCATTTCAGCGTTTGTAGGTATGTTTTGACCGGCGCTGCAACATGTGGCCGAGCGTTGTCATGTTGCAAAATTACTTTGTCGTGTCTTTGCTCGTATTGTGGCCGTTTTTCTTTGAGTGCGCGGCTCAAACGCATCAATTGAGTTCGGTATAGTGCTCCTGTGATGGTTTCGTTCGATTTCAATAGCTCATAATACACCACACCCAGCTGGTCCCACCAAATACAGAGCATGAGCTTGGCGCCGTGAATATTTGGTTTGGCCGTCGATGATGATGCATGGCCGGGGTAACCATATGATTTTTTGCGCTTCGGGTTATCGTAATGGATCCACTTTTCATCACCAGTGACAATGCGATGCAAAAAACCCTTCCGTTTTTGCCGTTCGAGCAGCAGTTCGCATGCAAAAAAACGGCGCTCGACGTCTCTCGGCTTCAGCTCATACGGCACCCAATGTCCTTGCTTTTGGATCATTCCGAGGGCTTTTATACGATGGGAAATGGCTTGTTGTGTCACTCCCAATGAATCTGCGAGCTCTTGTTGAGTTTGACACGAGTCTTCATTGAGTATTGCCTCCAATTCAGCATTCTCAAACTTTTTCACTTGGCCCGGCCGCTCTTTGTCCTCAACGTCAAAATCACCACTTCTAAACCGCACAAACCATCTCTCGCACGTTGAAACCGATGGAACATGACTCGGATAAGCCTCGGAGACCAATCGATGTGCTTCAGCAGCACTTTTCTTCAAATTAAAGAAGTAAATTAAAACTTCCCGCAAATGCTGTTTTGTTGGCACGAAACTCGACATATTGAGAGCTCAAAAAAACTATGAATTTGACACTGCGACAAATTGACACATACTGAAAATTAAAGCTATAAGACGTAGCTTTGACATCAACATAGTCACAGTACTGCCTGATGCGTATAGCGTTAGTAACGCCATCTGTTATCAAACCCGCATTTTCAATTTGTACCCCTGATAATAAAAACATATACACGACCGATTGATTAATAAAAAGTTGCAAAAACTAGCTATGCCACACCTCCGAAATTCCCTCGCTGCCGTAAACTGCAGGTCAGCGACCAGTTGGCCTCGCTTGGCGGCGAGGGGAAGACGGGGAGCGCTGCGACGACAAGTCCAGAAGTTACTAAATCTCAGTAAATTAAAAAATTGCAACCGAAAATAAAGAGGAGGGGAATGAGGCAAGGGGAAGGCTATAAAAGAGCCTGCGCAGGGGGAAATGCTCTCTTAGCGCTGATAGCACAAGTGAAATAGTACGAGACAATCAGAAAACGAAACATTCAAAAAAATTACGAGTTAATGTTAAAGAGTTATCATCGATGATATCCTGTGAAAATTCGGTATTCAGTCAATAAAGAAAAATCGAGTCAGTGAAAGACGGAGACAACAGAAAAAGGATAAACAGGCGAGTCATTCCAAAAATATACTAAAAAAAGGTTTGTATTAGTGAAATTTAGCAGGAACGGATAATAGATTCAGCTTTGAATAGATTTGAGCGAGTAGATTTAAGTGAATAAAGTTAAGCGAATAGATCTAAGTGAGTAAAAACTAGTTGCATAGGGTTAGTTAAGTAGAATTAAGCAAGTAATTATAGGCGAATAGAGTTAAGTTGCGTGGTCTTTAAATCTATAGGATAGAAATGTAATATCGCACACATAAACGTGCGAGTCGAAAAGAGATAGCGAGGAAGTGAAATAAGTGAGAGTAACAGAGAGGTAGAGATACAATAGAGACATCGGTCCGGAGAGCGAGTGTTTCGACGTACTTGACTGTGTGTGTGCGCGTCGAGCATACAGCTCAATACGAACGCAGAAAACAATAACAGACTACCGAGTCGAGTGCACCGAGAGCCTATGTACACGAAATAGCCAAAAAGAATTGTATAAATAATCATAGAAATGATCGCATTAAAATGAATTGTACCGGATACCGGTACCATAAAACCGAACATTGACATTCTGTTTTTTATTGTGTGCATAAATAAACCTCACTCTCACCTACCCAGAAGTCTACAACTAATTATACCTGTGATCGAGCTCGAATTTCCCCTGGGAAAACAAATTTAATGCTAACGATAAAAATTACCGTTACAACGGATAAGTGATATTTAATAGTGCAACATCAAATGTCAGAGAAGCTGGGTAACGCAGTGGTAGCGTTCCAGACTGATAATCCGAAAATAGCAGATTTGAATCACGAACTAGTCAATTCGAAATTTTTTTTCTCGTGACGATTCACTTTTGAAAAGTGAATTGTTGCGACAAAAAGACAAAATCGAAAAATATCGTTATACGACCTACTAAGTATCCATGTCATTGACACTACAAGATTTATTTTCCCGATTCTTACTGAAAAACCGCTACAACTTCATGAATTTCTTACAAATACTAAAGAAAATCACATAAAAAGATCGACAATTTCAATAATTAATGAAAACAAACATTTTATTCATCGATTAAGAGTACACAGAAATAATAGTACAGCTAATAATTGCATTCATTTATTTTGTACTTTGAACGTTTGAACAGCGCGTGGCGTAGTCAGAGACGTCCGCGCTGCCTGACTGTTGATTGGTCGATGCGCCGGGTGCGCGAGCAGTGGGCGCTAAAGCAGACCCAGTGGTACCCAAAAGGGAAAAAATTTCCCTCATCTGACATCATTGGTCCAGCTTGGTAGCTGTTCTATATTACGAGATTTCACCGGATGCTTGCAACAGGAGTTTCAGTGTGAACATCTGTTTCGCTCCAAACACGGCGAACTTTGTCTTTCTTCCACTCACGGGTTTAAAATGTTTTCGATATCGTCTCTTTCTTTTGTCAACTACGCTGTTCTATCTCACGGTATATCATTTAAACGCCACTTAGATCTGTTTTTCGTATCTTTCAATAAATTCGCGATATTTATACAATTTCGGACAGTGATTTGGCTACGGTGATGAATGTTCCCTGTTTCCCCGCAGATTTTATACGAATTTCCCCAGTATTTCTCTATATCGCTCTCGCTATCCGTCATGAGTCCTCCTTGCCTAATTTACATTTTTTTTTCTTCGATATTCCGCCTCGCGGCATTCCTGAGGTCACCAAGTGGAACATACAAGTCGTCGTCTTTTGATTTAGGCCGCCGCCTCACATATTTATACCTATCACTGTTGGTGTGTGGTACTGGGTCGCTTGCCGTACAGACTCGACAACAGCCTATCGGTGTGCGCTGGCCGTTAGTCGTCGTGGTATCGAGTCGAAAATTAATCCGAGATATTTACATCTTCTGTCCGGAGTGACCTTACTTTTTCCCATTAACTATAAGCCCACATTTTTTTAGTATAGTACATGTCTCTGAGACGTTGCCGATGCGTTCTTTATAGAATTTTGTAGTATAGTACATGTCTCTGAGACATTGCCGATGCGTTCTTTATAGAATTTTTTAATATAGTACATGTCTCTGAGACGTTGCCGATGCGTTCTTTATAGAATTTTTTAGACAATAGACAATAATCGAGATATAATACCAAAATGTACCTTTATTTTCTCAAGGGCCCAACGACAGGTTTTATTATTTTTGTGAACACCAAAGGTGATGTATTGAGGCTAAAGGGTAGACACGTAAATAAAAAAATGTCCTTCTCGAATGAAAATCTAACGTATTTTCTGGCTGATTATACAAGAAAGACAATATAGTATGCTCCGTTGAGATCGAGGGGGGGCTCTATATCAGTTCGGATTCATTAGTAGTTTGGAAACTCTTCGGTATTCCATTTCAAAATGCTCCGACAGAATCAAAGTATTAAGGTCTTTTATGTTTATAATCAATCTATTAGAGTCATGCAGTTTTGATTTTTAAAACATTCTAGAAATGGACTGATTTTTGTTCGGCTGCAACAAACGATGGCCCCTGTTCATGTCAATTCACTAATTAAAACCGATGTTTCTGATTTTTCTTCTCCAGAACAATTTTTTTTGCATCGGAGCTTTGTTCTTTAAAACTTCTCGATTAACGGATATTATTGGTAGGTGGTACACTATGACAACTTCCACTCCTATCCCCACTCTTATCACCGGCTCGCTGAGAGCTTGTTGGGAAGTGTGAGGGCAAGAGGTTCGGAGTATGAGCGTGTACAGTGGGTGATCATCATAGTGCACCACTAATTATTGGGTCGATGCATAAATATCCGCCGTTTTTAAAAATAACTTTAATTTCAGAAAAACAACAAACAATATTCAATAAATACATGTTTCCATTATTGTTCTGGAGCATATTCACCCTCGACTTCAATAACAGCTTTCCATTTTTTTGGCAGACGGGTTGCCAGTTTTTCAGCGATCGATTAACGTGGTAGTCCGTAAGGGATTCGGTGGATGAGTATGGCGGGTGTGGAAGCAATTCCAAACCCTTATTGGCGATGGATTCGACGATACGATGCTCAACATGTGGACGTGCATTATCGTGGTGAAAGACGGTTTGGTTCTTTTTGCGCGGTCGTTTCGTCTCAATTGCAGCGTAAAGGCGGTCGAGTTGAGCCATGTAGACATCGCTGTTAATGTTGAATTGCCATTTGCTATTTTTGTCCGGAATTCGCCACTGTTGTCGTTCATCCTCGTCCTTTCACCAATAACAAATGCTGATTGCAATGATCTCCCAGTGGATGATTCCGCTTCTGTCTCACCAGACACACCACATTGCTTTCTTACAGTGGCCGTTTTTCGGTATTCCTTTAGGAAAAACATCTGGCGAAACGCAGACCTTCTTTCTTTTAACGTTTTTAAAGAAAACCCACGATTCATCCTCAGTGACAAGATTCTTCAGAAATGGGGTTTGTTTGTTTCGTTGCAGCAAACCGGTAAAAATTCGGAGACGTTCGGCCTTGTTGTTATCGGAGAGCTCGTGAGGGACTCATCCAGCCAATTTCCACACTTTACCGAGCTTTTTGAGACGACGAACGATCGTGGATTGGTCAACATTAAAGTCTTCGGCCAACATTCGAGTTGTCATGCTTTTGTCCTCTTCCACGGTTTTCAAAGGGGCTTGGTCGTTGAAATCCGATGGTCGACCTCTTCCTGGATTGTCCTCGAAGCTGGTATCACCGGATTTTTAACTCAAAAACCATTCTCGGCATTGTCTTTTGCTGATTGTTCCTTTGCCGAAAAGTTTAGTGAGATTGCGAAATGACTGTGCTGACTTCTATCCTTTCTCGTAGTCGTAAAGCATGATACTGTTATGCCGGTACCGAGTAATTGGATTATTCGGTAGTCGGTATAATATTAAAAGTTATTATTTTTTGGGATCGTTTGCCGATAAGGAGATGGATCTCGAGTAAAAGATGGAAACGCGAATTTATATAAAAGGAAGTATTTATTATAAGCAACAGTAACTTTCCGTTGCCTATTTATATATCAAAGTAAGAAGTACAATAATGCGTTGTTTCGAGTATTAAACGAGGAACCAACCGTTCTCTTTTCAATCTAATTTAATACTGTTTTTTCGTAAAGCAGTTGCTAACTGTCTTCACGAAAATCCCTTAGTTTGCGTTTTTAGTATTAGCCTATCGTCGAACGCCAAACGAGTCGCCTCATGCTGCGTCGGCGTTCCTGGTGTCGATCGTACGATCGGGCATTGGACTTCGTTTCTTGTCTTGAACGAATTCCAATGTTTCTTTACTATGGAATATTCCCGAATATACTAAATACGGAGTGGAATATTCCGCGGCACAACAATACGACGAATGTAAATATGATTTTCGACACGCATTTTTATATCCTGAAAATACAAGAAAATTTTGTATAGAAAAAGTAAATGAAAAGTCAATTTTCACTAACGAAAAACGCGCCAATACAAACGGCGGATATTTATGAATCAATTCAATATTAGTATTATTCTGCTGAGGGGATCCTGAAACCCCCATGTAGCGCGTCCCCGGGTGGCGGATAGGGGAAAGCCCCCTACATATAGGGGGTAGGAGGGATGGTAAACTACCTCTCGTGGACCAACAGGATAGGGGAAGAACACCCCGAAACAAAAACCACGATCGGCCCGTGCCGCGGACCACTGGGAGCGTCCCGAACCACTGCCGGCTAGTTTTCGGCCGGCCAGGATGAAGGACTGCTGTGAGCTTGCTCTGCCGAGGTGTAAGCCGTGACACGGGGCCAGGGACCAGCCACTTCGGGCCTTGATCGGGGAGTGCGTATTGAATGCAGGGGTCGGAACCTGCACTGCTCCGAAGCCTTCAGCCGGGAGCTTACCCAGGCGATTGGCTCCATGGCCGAGGTCAAGGCAATGATCTCGAAGGACACCATTGAAATAAGGGACATAGACGAAACGACAACAACAGAAGAGACGATACAAGCAATAAGAAACAAGCTGGGGAAACCGGAACTAGAGGCGACCTGTAAGCTATTTACAAGGTACGACAAATCTAAAATAGCGGTAGTACAGATAACAGAAACGGAAGCACGAGCCTTGCTACAAGCGGGAAAGATAAAGATAGGATGGATCAACTGTAGGATCCGGGAAAGGGTGGAAGTACCTAGGTGCTTCAAGTGCCTAGCCTTCGGGCATATAACGAGGAACTGTGCAGGACCGGACAGAAGAGAAAATTGCTGGAAGTGCGGAGATACAGAACATAAGCACAAAGATTGCAAAAAGGACGCAAGGTGCACAACGTGCGCAGATAAGGGCTTATCGGATACCGCGCACAGATCGGGTAGCCGCTTCTGCCCCACCTTTAGAGAGGAGCTGAAGAAGCGTAAGAAAGAAAAAGGACAGGCGTGAGGATCCTGCAAGTAAATCTGTGTAAGAGCAAGACTGCACTAGATCTGCTCAAACAAACGGCCACGGAGAGGAAGGTCGACATATTGCTCTTTAGCGAGCAATGTAGGAAACCTGACCTCTCAACATGGTACCAGGACGCAACCGGTAGATCAGGAATTCAAATCTGTAACCCGGACCTGCGAGTAAGTCAGACCATGGAAACGGACAAGGGATACGCTTGGATAGAGATAGCGGGAACTCGGGTCTACAGCTGCTACTTCTCTCCGAACGACCATCGGAACAAGTTCGAGGCGGAAATAGAGGACCTCGAAGACAGTCTGAGAACAGCGGGGAAAGACGTTCTCGTTACCGGGGATTTCAATAGCAAGTCACCGGAATGGGGAGAAACTAGACTTGATAGGAGAGGGATGATCGTTGAGGAGATGGTAGCTAGGTGCGATCTGACAGTGGTAAACACAGGCCACGTACCTACCTTTACGAGAGGAGATACGGGATCGATCATCGACCTAACGATAGCAAGTGCCGGAATAGCGAGCAAGATACGGGATTGGAAGGTACTTGACGCGGAAACTCTAAGCGACCATCGATACATAGAGTTTTCCATAGACGAACCCCAATGCCAGGCAAGGAGGACAGGTCGGTACAAGACGAACAAAGCCAGACAACAGTCCTGGAATACGAGAAAGATCAATGACGACAAGCTCAGACGCTTCCTCGAAGAATCCAGGTTGATCGACGAGCTCAACTGGGTGTTAAAGTCAGAGTCTACAGAAACTCTAGCGGACCTGACCAGACACAGGGTGATTGCCGCGTGCGACGCTTGCGCACCGCGAAGAAAAACCCAAAGGACCACGAGGAACTCCATGTACTGGTGGAACGACGAGCTCGCAGGACTGCGCGAGAAATGCCGGAAGGCAAAAAGGAAACACACGAGATCGAGAGGAAACAACACCCTGAAACTCGAGTGGAAGGAAGCAAGAAAGAGGCTTAAGAAAGCCATAAAAAAGAGCCAGACGGATTGCTGGAAGACACTGATCGCGGAAGTCGAGAATGACACATGGGGCTTAGCGTATAAGATAGTTAGCAAAAAATTGGTATCCAGACGCACAACCCCAGGACTGGACAACCCCCAGTGGGTGAGGAAAATCATCAGGGCACTGTTCCCTCGAGACGAGGCCCGGCCGCGCAAAGAATGGAGGAGCGTGGTGGTGAGGGCAGAAGAACTCTTCACCGTGGACGAACTGACGATGGCAGGAACCAAACTCAAAACGGACAAGGCACCAGGACTAGATGGAATACCAAACGAGATCCTACGGAAAATAATCGAGGTATACCCGGACATGCTACTAGGGATGCTTAACTCCTGCCTTCGAGAAGGAGTGTTCTTCAGCGATTGGAAGAGACAAAAGCTAGTCCTCCTCAGGAAGGGAGACAAACCGCTGAGCGAAACGTCGTCTTACAGACCGATATGCCTGCTGGACTCAATGGGCAAACTACTCGAGGGTCTTATTCTACAAAGGCTAGAGAGCCATGCCACCGGAGACCTCGACCTATCGGAAAAACAGTACGGGTTCCGCAAGGGACACTCGACCGTCGACGCAATTCAAATGGTGGTAGATATTGCTACGGAAGCAAAGAACAAAGCGGGAAGACTAAAGAAAAAGGGGTTTTGTGCCCTGGTCTCACTGGACATACGGAACGCCTTTAACACAGCCAGATGGGATAACTGCATCGACGCGTTCGAACGAAAGAAGGTTCCAGCATACTTACTCCGCATGCTGGACAACTACCTAAGCGATAGATGGGTGATCTACGAAGGAGACTCGTGGACGATAAAAGAAGAGATGACGTGTGGGGCACCACAAGGCTCAAGAGTAGGTCCCGTCATATGGAACGTCATGTACGATGACTTCCTGAAGACGGACCTGCCCGAGGGCACAGAAATGATCGGGTTCGCCGACGACACCCTCATCGTCTGTACAGCTGATAACACCGACATACTCGAAATAAGAGTTAATGAAAGCTTGAGAAGAGCGAAGCGCTGGCTGGAAGGAAGAGGCCTGGAACTGGCACTGCACAAAACAGAAGCAGTTCTAGTCACGGACAGGAGATCCTTCAGATATCCAAGGATAGAGCTGCAGGGGGCGGAAATCAAGTGGAAGAACCAGCTGACACATCTGGGAGTGGAACTGGATCGGAAGCTGAGCTTCCGCCCCCACATCGTTAAAGCGGTCAACAAAGCCGTCAAAAGCGGAGGAAACCTCTCCAGGCTTATGCCGAACGTCGGCGGGCCGAGGGAGGCCAAAAGAAGGATTCTGGTCTCCGTATTCCACTCGAAATTGTTATATGCCGCACCAGTGTGGGCATCAGCGACGGAGAACCAATCACTGAGAGCAATGATAACATCAGCGCAGAGAACAGTTGCACTGAGAATCGCTTCGGCATATCGCACCGTATCCACCAGCGCGGTTCTGGTCCTTGCCAGCGTACCACCGATAGACCTTCTGACCTTGGAAAGGCAAGAGGTCTTTAGGCGAGGCAAGGAACGAATGCCCCCCACAAGTGAGGAGGAGAATAGGCGTATTAAAGCCAAAATAAAAAAAGAAGCTCGAGCCAGGCTCATGCAAAAATGGCAAGAACGCTGGCAGGAAGCAGCAACAGGAAGGTGGACCAATAAATTGATCCCGCAACTGAACAAGTGGGTAGAAAGGAGGCATGGGGTAGTAGGATTCTACCTCACGCAAGCGCTCACAGAACACGGATGCTTTAACGAATATTTGAAGCGATTCAAGATCAAACAATCAGAAGCATGCGACTTCTGTGAAGACCCCATCGACGACGTAGGGCATACACTGTTTTCGTGTCGGAAATGGCAGACCTACAGAGACGAACTGACAGCCGAAATAGGAACGGAGCTTAACCCGGAAAATATGATCACCCTTATGCTGGAAACCGACGACAAATGGAGGAGCATCGAGAAATACATCGATAGAACAATACAGGAGAAAACCCTCGGAAACCGGAGATCTGGAGAAAGAGGGTAGAATTTTTACACGGACGGCGCAATTACGCGCAAAGACGCGACCTCTGCGAGTCAACACTACAAGAAGAGACACGTAGTATGAGACGCGGGAAAGCCCGGTAAGAGAGGATGACGTGACGCCAACGTAAGTCCTTCAGTAAGTCCGAGGATACAGAAGACTGGGAAACTGAGGAAAAGAAGTAGTCCAAAAGACAGGGAAAACGGAAGAGTCGACAGAACGACTATAAAGAGACCTGTGTTTACGAAGTTTAAAACCCAATACGGTAGTCCCGTAAACACGAAGAAGGTCTAGAACGGAGGTTTTAGGTTTAGCCGGTATATTCAGTCCCGTCCTGAATGAGTCCGGCACAACGTCTATAAAAGATTTCCCACTTTTTCCTCCGTAAAAAAAAAAAAAAAAAAATATTAGTATTATTAGTATTGTTATTATTATTATTATTATTATTATTATTATTATTATTATTATTATTATTATTATTATTATTATTATTATTATTATTATTATTATTATTATTATTATTATTATTATTATTATTATTATTATTATTATTATTATTATTATTATTATTATTATTATTATTATTATTATTATTATTATACAAGGAGTTGCGGAATCCTTTTTACGGATATCCTCCAGTCTTTTGAACTGGGGGGGTATGTGGGACTCCCAAAAAAGTAGGCCTACCCACTAAACCGCCCTCTCCTTGTTGCCCTCCCCCAGACCAGGAACTATTTTGGTATTACTTCTGGCTGGGGGTTCTGTCCGTGTTCGTTCGTTCATCTTGCTGTCTGTAACCTGTCGCGTCACGTCAGTCTGTCTGCTCGGTTAGGTGAGGCAGCCGTCTTCGTTTTTTCGTCGCAGTATCGTCTCTGTATAGGTGGCAACTAGTTGCCACCATTCTGTCGAGTGGAGCATCACCTGAACAATGTTGTCCGGGGTGATGCTGCCAACAATCGTCTCCAGTTCCAGTCGGAGTCCTGTCCAGCGGTCGCACACAAAAAATGTGTGTTCCGCGTCGTCTCGTTCGTGTCCACAGTACTTACAGTCTGGCGTCCGTACTCTGTCCATGTTATAAAGGTACCGTCTAAAGTAACCGTGTCCCGTCAGGAACTGGGTGACGTAAAAATTTACGTCCCCAAAATCCCTTTCGATCCACGGTCTCAGGTCCTTTATTAGTCGTCTTGTCCAGTTGCCTGTCGCTCTTTCTGTCCATTGTTCGTGCCAAGTCTGTATCGTCATGTCGCGTTCCGCGACCGCCGCATCTTCCCGTCTTATGTCCGCGCTTCTCCCGTAGATCCTCTTTCGCTCGAAAGCTAGGAGGTCCACGGGGATCACGCCCGCAACCACCAAGACTGCTTGTGCAGAGACAGTTCGGTAGGAGCAGGCGATCCTCAGCGCACCCTGTCTTTGTACCGTTGTCATGGCGTGGCAGTACTTCTTTGTCTTCAGGGCATCCGCCCAGATCTCCGCGCCGTACAGGAGGATCGAGTGGGCTGTCGTCATTAGGAGTCGTCGTTTTCCCGGTCTTGGCCCGTTTGTGTTGGCCATTAGGCGGCTTAAGGATGCTATCCTCTTAGCCGCCTTCTGGTATGTTTTTTGTATATGAGGCCAGAAGGTCATCTTCGTATCTAGGGTCACTCCCAAGTACTTGACTTCACCTCCGGCCTCGATTTCGTCCGTCCCGACCCACATGGGTAGTCTCGTCTGTATGCGTCTTCTGCTAAGGAAAGTCAGTTCTGTCTTTTCTGTCGCGAGTTGTAGTCCGTGGTCCGTCATCCAACGGCCCACTCGCCGCATCGTCTGGTTCAGTTTTTGCTGTGCCAGGTCTGGAGACCGCTCGGTGATCACCGCCGCCACGTCGTCAGCGTAGGCGACAAGGAAAACGCCAAGCGGCAATTCCAGCCTGAGTAAGCTGTCGTAGAGTCCGTTCCAAAAGTCTGGTCCCAGTATGGACCCTTGTGCAACCCCCGCGGTGATTTGTCTCGTCACCGGTCCTTCAGTCGTCTCGTACGTGATCCGTCTGTTTCTTAGGTAGTCGCCCACCACCCGAGCCAGGTAAGCCGGAACCCCGAAGTTGCCTTCAAGCGCCTCCAGGATGTCAACCCACCTGGCCGAGTTAAAGGCGTTCCTGATGTCCAAGGTCGCCAGCAGAACGATTGGTCGCGCTGCATGGCAATGTCTCTCCAAATCCAGGAAGGAATCGACCACTTTTTGAATCGCTCCAATCGTTGATCGTCCCCTCCTGAAGCCGAACTGCCGGTCTGAGAGGCCTCCGCTGGTTTGTATCGCGTCCGTCAGTCTCGGTTTTAGTAGTTGTTCATAGAGTTTACCCGTTGTGTCGAGTAAACTCAGCGGCCGGTAGGCTGACGGCGTATTGGGGTCGCCCTTACCCTTAGGGATAAGAATTAGCCTTGCCGTCTTCCACCGGTCACTGAACGTTCCCGTCGTCAAGCTCGTGTTGTACAGGTCAAGAAATATCTCCGGCCTCAGGCGAACCATCAGCCGGAGAATCTCCGCCGGCACTCCGTCTGGTCCCGGCGCCTTGCCAGTCTTCATCGCGGCAGTCGCTTTGAAGAGCTCCTCCGCGGTAAATATGGGGGCCGCCGGGGCCTCCGTGTCGTCTGTCACGTTCGTCCGTATCGGGTGGGTCGGAAACAGTCCGTCAACAATCCGTTCTGCGGTTTCGGCATCTTTGAGTTCAAGTGGAACTCGGGCCCCTAGTTTGCCAGTCACAATTTTGTAACCGGTTCCCCAGGGGTCTTCGTTCACCTCCTCGCAGAGCTGCTTCCAGCATCGCGTTTTGCTGTCCCTTATGGCGTTCGTAAGTGTTTTTCGTGACGTCTTGTAAGTGGCTTGGAGGTTTTCCCTTTCGGGTCTTCCCCCAGCCCTCGTAACTCGTCGGCGGTTCGCCAAGCAGAGCCTGCGCAGCTCGGCTATTTCGTCCGTCCACCAGTATTGTGGTTGCCTGTTTGGTCTATGTCGTCGTTTCGGCATTGTGCTGTTGCACAGCCGGTCCGTCAGTTTGGCCGTCTCATCCGTGAGTCTTTCCGCCCTTCGCCGGCCAGTCAGTTCAGGGGGGACTTTCGTCATTGGTGCTGGTGCTGCCGCCAGCTCCTCCGAAAATTTTCGTAAGTCGAGTTTGTTGAGGTTCCACCTCGGGGGGTACTGGGTCCTCGTCTGTCTCGTCGCCGTTTGTCCTGCCACTTCGAAGACAATGTACTGGTGATCGCTGGCCGTATAGCCGTCGAAAACCCGCCACTGTCCTATCCGTGGCGATATTCTGTCCGATGTCATTGTGACGTCAGGGATAGAGTTTCCAAACCCTGGTCGTCTGTATGTCGGTACGTTTCCCGTATTTGCTACTACCAGGTCTAGCCTTGCGGCCATCTCCAGCAGCAGCCGTCCACGTTTGTTCGTTGTTGTCATTCCCCACTCGATCGCCCGCGCGTTGAAGTCTCCCCCGATGATAACGTCTCCAGGCAGATTCCTGATTCCGTCTTCAAGGAGCGCCACTTTCCTCTCGAAATCCGCCGCGGTGCAGTTGGGTGTCAGGTAAACGCTGACGTAAGTGACAGCGCCGACCCTTGCCCAGACGTAATCGTCCCCGACACCGCAGTTAATTATTCGAGATTGGGCAGCGCCCCTCACCCAGATAGCTGTGGTCTCTGTCTCGTTCGTAATGTACGTTTGTGTCGTTCTTCTCCTGTACGGTTCGCACAGGATCAGAATGTCGGCGTCATGTTCGTCAGCTATCTGTGGTAGTAGCATGTCTGCTGTCCTACTCCTGTTCAGGTTTCCCTGAACTATTCTGTCCGTCTTCCGGCCTGCCTCCTGCACTCCTCCAGCGCAGCCCGGAATACCGCACACCTTCCGGTTCCCGCAAGGTGCGCTACGTCCCCGTGTCCCGCCTCAGAGCACAGTGGGCAAGCCGGTCTGTTTTTACAGTCCGTCGCGTAATGTCCCGTCTCGCCGCATTTCCTGCAGTTCTTTGTCCGATCCGCGTTCGTGCAGCTCGTCCTTGTATGTCCGTAGCCCAGGCATTTGTAGCATTTGGTCACCGTCAATCGTTGTCGTAGTCGGCATCGCACCCATCCTATCCCGATCCGGCCCCGGTCCAGCAGCACCTCGGCTTCCCGCGTCTCGAGGTCGCAGACCGCCATGTACTGCTCGGCCCGGTTCGGGCCGAAGATGTGGACACCAAAGTCGCCGTCTCGTCCCGTTTCTCGTCTCAGCGCCCGTATCACGTCCTCCGCGGTGGTAACGCAGTCCAGGTCCATGATCTCCAGTTGCACCCTAGAAGTCACGGTCCTTACACTGCCCGTGTCCCCAACCGCGTCCTGTAGTGCGCGCTCAAACTGTTCTCGTCCGTCCGTGTCTGTCTGTATCTTGATGAGACACCGTCCGTCCTTGATCTTCTTTAGAGCCATCACCTGTACATGACTGCTCGTCGGGTCGACCGTCGTCCTTATCTTCCGTACGATGTCCGAGTACGTGTTGTCTTTCCCAGGCTTGACCAGTACAGCCGTTCCCCTATGTTTGGGGGTCGGTCTGCGCTTTTCAGCCTGGGTCGGTACGTTCGTCTCGTCCGTTTTGTTTTTCGGTTCCGTCGTTTTTTTCTTCTTTTTTCGTTTCCTCACGGTTGTCCAGGTTTCGGCCTCCTCCGTTCTTGGGGGTGTCTTCTGTCGGGCCTCTGGTGGGGTCTTCGTCGTCTCCCGTTTCCGTTTCGTCGGTCGCGTCGCCGGTTCCGTTGTCTCCGTTTCTGTCTCTGTCAGGTCGTCTGCCATCATTTGTCCCTTCGAGGCTGTCCTGCTTTGCATGTTTAGCGCAGCGTCAGCGGCCTCAAGAATCGTCTTAATGCCGGTTTTTACCGCCATATTCATATTTTTCTGTATTGCCGCTGCCTCTTCCATTTTCGTCGCGGTCTCATGAATGAGTTGTAATAACTCTGTCAAATCGGGCTCGTTCCCACTGTCATCGTCGAATGAGGAGGTTCCAGATTTTTCTCGATGCCTCCTTATATTTCCGACGACAGGTGGAACCGTTTTACCCTCTTCCATGGGTGGCGGTGTCGTTTCTCTCTTTCTGTATCTTAATTTCTTTTTCTTCTGATGTAGAGATCGATCTTCCGTGCCTGTTGACGAACATGACTGAAGTATACTTCTCTTTCTCAGGTTGACACTTTCGGTCACGTTCGCCAAGCTATCATCGTTCGACTCTCCCCCGATATTGTTCGTCGCGAGTTCTCCGATTGTCCTGAGCTCTTCCTCGGTCGATGTTTTTTCCAACTCCTTCTTCTGCTTAGGTTTTATTTCTTTTAAAAGTTTCTCCATATTAATCCCACGAGTAGGTCGGAATGTAGGTCTGCCTAGGCAGAGCCGCCTTGTCTAGGTAAGGTGTAAATACTGCAGGGTTCCACCCGGTGCCCTGCAGGGATCGTTCGCGACCGCTTTAGTTTACATCACTGCGGCCATGCAGCCGTAGGCACGATGCCTTCCACCGTAGCTTTTGATGTTGTGTGTTCTTAGTCTGCCTGCTCCCCATGGACCTGTCCGGCAAGGTTAGACCTGCCAGGGGCTAGAGCCCCCGCCGGCCGAGCTCCAAAGTTCATTGCAGAAACGCAAGCCCCCCCGCCGCGGCAAGGCGACACACTTGGGAGGGATTATTATTATTATTATTATTATTATTATTATTATTATTATTATTATTATTATTATTATTATTATTATTATTATTATTATTATTATTATTATTATTGTTATTATTATTATTATTATTATTATTATTATTGTTATTATTATTATTATTATTATTATTATTCCCGTGCGGGGTTTTCCGACCCCTATCGGGCGCGTCCCCAGGTGGCGGATAGGGGAATGCTCGGCAGATATGTCGGGTAGGTGGGAAATAAAATACCACCCGCGGACCAAAAACGGAACCTGTATGCAGAAGAGCACACGTTTGTTTCCGTATCGGGCGGTGTGTTCGCCAGCGTCTGTCATCGTGTGGATGCGGCTGGGAGTCATACATCGATCGATACACATTGCAGCACACTGGGAGTGCTTCTAGCCGGCGTCGGTATTTCCCCGGCGTCGAGGATGAGGCTGCTGTGAGCTTGCTCTGCCGAGGTGGCCACTGCGGTGTGTATCAGGGACCAGCCCCTTCGGGCCTTGATCAGGAAGTGTGCATTGAATGCAGCGGTCGGAAGCTGCATTGCTCCGGACGAGCGCCGGTCCGTCCGTGTTTTCCGGGACCGGCTAAGCGTAAGTCAGGCCTCAGGGAACTGGGGTAGGAGTTTTTGTTCTCCGAGGGTACACCCGTTCCTGACTATTACGGCCCGCCCCTCTGCACACGAAGCGCTGGTTCAAAACAAAACATGGACAATTCTCAAGGAAACACGCAGACAGGAGGACAGGATGCCGGCGAGGCAACTTCGCTTCGAGAGCTCATTATCGCGAGCGAACAGAAGGCCGAGGCGAGACTCGCAGAAATGCGAAGTCTCATTAAGACCATGATGGAGGCGATGAAGCGGCAGCCCAACGTCAACAAGACGATAAAGGACGGCCTACCCACCTTAGTGGAACAGTTGGAGGGACTGGAGGACTGCTACCGACCATTCAGGAGAGCACACGTCAGGACCCAGTAGTGCGAGCCCAGCAACGTCGCGTCTTCGGTCCCCTCGTAAAGTGTGACAGAAGCGAGCGGCAACAAGCCCGCCGGTGCCTCCAACACCTGAGGCACAAAAAAAAAAAAAAAGAAGAAAAAGAACGGCTCTCCAACCGCTGCTTGGACAGAGGTGACCAACAGAAAGGCCGAGAAAAAGAAAAAGAAGAAGGAAAACAAGGCAGAGGAAGAAAATATAGAGCAGGCTACCACAGCCACAAAAAAGTCTGCGTCACAGGGCACTAAGGGAAGAGTTGCCAAGAGATCGGCCCCGACAAAGCCGGACGCGATCGCCCTTAAACCGGCAAAGGGTAAAACATACGCGGACATTTTGAACACGATCCGCAAAGAGGTCAAGCCCGAGGCTTACGGGGTCGATGTCAAATCGGTACGGTGCACGCGCTCTGGAGAAGTTCTTCTCGAACTGCGTAAGGCGTCGGCCGATTCGAGAGCATCTTTCTCGGCAGCCCTCAAGGCGGTTACCGGAGACACCAGCAGCGTCCGGGAACTGGTTCCCCGAGCAAGCCTAGAAATTAAGGACCTGGACAGCTGCTCCTCGAAAGAAGAAGTGGACGAAGCGGTGAGGAAAGCCCTCGTAGGGTACGAGGGCTTCCTCCAAGTCGGGCTGACTCGGCCTTATTCACGGGAGCAGGTTACTGCCATCGTTACCATCGAAGAATCAGGGGCAAAGACACTGATGCGAACCGCTCATGTGAAGATTGGTTGGGTCAACTGCCGCATCCGAAGAAGGGTGGAAGTACCGAGGTGCTTTAAATGCCTCGGTTATGGACACCAGAGCACCCGGTGCACAGGAATAGACAGGGGAAAATCCTGTTTCAGGTGCGGCGAGGAGGGACACAAGGCAGCTGGCTGCAAAGCCAGCCCCTTGTGCTTCCTCTGCCCGACGATCGAGGGCAAACCCGACTCTCGGTGCCACGTCGCAGGGTCTGGACGGTGCGAGACATTCCGCGAGGTCCTAGCTCAGACCAAAAACAAAAATGGCAGTGGTGCTCCAGGGCAACCTCAATAGGAGTCGGGTCGCCGATGACCTCCTTGCCCAGATCTGTCTCGAGAAAGCCGCTGAGGTCGTCCTCATCAGCGAGCAATACCGGAACAGAGAAGAGCCAGGTTGGTACTCGGACACCCTTGGCACGGCGGCAATATGGGTATTAAACCGGCGACGCTTTCCTGTTGTCGGCCATGGCTCGGGCAGCGGATTTGTCTGGGTGAGATGCAGCGACGTGACTTACGTCAGCTGCTACCTCACACCCAACGAACGAATTGCCAATTTCCAGGCCAAACTTGATGGCCTGGAGGACGCTGTCCGGGATATGGAGGGCGAGCTGGTAGTGGCTGGCGATTTCAACGCCAAAGCTTTGGAGTGGGGTGAGCCCAGGCCTGATTCCCGGGGTGGACGAGTGCTGGACATGGCGTCCAGACTCGGGCTGGTCGTTTTAAACAACGGCTCGACGTCCACTTTCCGGAGGCCAGGATATAGGGAGACCGTCATAGACGTCTCCCTGGTGACGGAAAACCTGGCATCGCGAGTCGAGGACTGGAAGGTGATCGAAGACTATACAGCAAGCGATCACCAATACATCACGTTTCAAGTGCGTGATGTAGTTCCAGCCCGGGTCAAACCATCTCAAGGCCCTGCCAGGTGGAAAGTCGATAAGATGGACCCCCAAAAGCTGTCACCGGCTCTAATACGCGGCCAGCGAGCCCTACAAGATATGCCAATCCCTGCGGGCGCGGAACAAGTCGTAAGCCTTGTTATGAGTCACCTGCACCGGGCCTGCAGGGACGCCGTGCCAAGGGTTAAGCCCCGAAATGGCCGGCGCCCTGCCTATTGGTGGACGGACGAAATCGCGGCGCTAAGGCGGGAATGTCTCCGAACGCGGAGACTCGCCCTACGAGCCCGGCGCCGCGATCCCGACGAAGCCTCATGCACCGCCGCCTACAAGGCGGCGAGGAAGCTGCTCCGCCGGACCATCCAGAGAAGTAAGCACCGTTGCTGGAAGAAGCTTGGAGAGGATCTCAACGAAGATCCTTGGGGATTAGGGTATAGACTGATCCTCCGCAAATTGGGAGCGTTCGCTGAAACCGCTCCCACAAATGCGGGGGTCATCGGCGGAATCGTTGTTGCCCTTTTCCCCAATCATCCCAAGCTGCCGCGCCGCTCTCGAACACCTGAGGACGAACCACTGCCCCTCTTTACCGAGGAGGAGCTCAGGCTCGCAGCGCGGTCCTTTAAAAACAAGAAGGCGCCAGGCCCAGATGGTCTGCCAGCAGAGGTACTGAAAGCCGCAGTTGAAGGGCATCCAGCGCTCTTCCTGGCGATGTACAACGCCTGCCTGCAGGAGGGGATTTTTCCTCTCCGCTGGAAGCAGGCACGGCTTGTATTGATCGAGAAGGGCAAAGGGGGACCAGCAGACGACCCATCGTCGTATAGACCCCTGTGCATGTTAGACACGGCCGGCAAGCTCCTGGAGAAGCTTCTTCGACCTCGCCTCCACGCGGCAATTCAAGCCGCTGGAGACCTCTCTGAGAGGCAATATGGCTTTCGGAAAGGGAGGTCAACGATCCACGCTATCCAGGAGGTAGTCAGGGCAGCCAGGGGTACGGAGCGGGGCAATCACTACTCCCGCCCCGTCTGTCTGCTGGTCACGCTGGATGTGAAGAACGCCTTTAACTCGGTACGGTGGTGCGATGCGCTAAGCGCGCTAGAGCGGGACTTCCGTGTACCCGAATATATTCTGCGGGTACTGGAGAATTACCTGAAGGACCGCTCCTTGATGTACACCACCGCGGATGGCCCGGTGAACCAAAAAATCACATCTGGGGCTGCCCAAGGCTCCATACTCGGTCCCGACATATGGAACATCACTTATGACGGGATCTTACGTATGGAAATGCCGAGGGGTACATTCCTGGTTGGGTATGCGGATGACATCGCCGCCGTAATCATCGCCCGAAGCGTTGAGGCGGCACAGATGCTGCTCAACCAGATAATGCGTCGTGTCCGCTCTTGGATGAACGACCACGGCTTGGAGCTAGCGCTGTCAAAGACCGAGATCGTACTCCTTACCAAGAAGCATATCCCATTGCTTCGGGATATGCAGGTGGGAGAGGCGACGGTCCGGACTAAGGCGTCAATCAAGTACCTGGGGGTGAGTCTTGACTCGAAACTCACCTTCGGGGAAGAAATACGACGGAGAGCGGACAAGGCAGCCGCGGTGACGACGTTGTTAAGCAGGGTCATGGCCAATATTGGCGGTCCCCGGCCCTGCAAGCGTCGTCTCCTTTTACGCACCGCCGAGTCCATTATGCTATATGGCGCCGAAGTCTGGGCTGGTGCGCTCCGGTACGAAGTATACCGGAAGCGCATGGCTGGAGTGCAGCGGAGAGGGGCCCTCCGCATCGCCTGCTCTTACCGCACGGTGTCGGAGCCGGCAGCGCTAGTGATAGCCGGGGTTATGCCCATCGACCTCCTTGCACAAGAGCGGATGTCCGTCCACCAGGACTTCCCTGGAGAGGATAGAGAGGAAGCGAAGGATCTTGCCAGGGCCCGTAGCATGCGGGCCTGGCAGGATCGATGGGATCGGGACCCGCGGGGCCGGTGGACAGCGAGGCTCATCCCTCAGCTGGCCACTTGGATCAACCGTCGGCATGGTGAGGTGAATTACTACCTCACCCAAATGCTGACGGGGCATGGGTACTTCCGAGCCTATCTCCATAAAATGGGGAAGGTCCGGGGCCCGTGCTGCATATCCTGCGGGTCCCCTAGAGATGACGTCCTCCACACGTTTTTCCATTGCAAGGAATGGAGCGTGTGACGAGCCCCACTGGAGGCAAGGTTCGGGAGCATAACTCCAGACAATATTGTCGGAGTTATGCTCCTGAACGAAGAAGCCTGGGCGGAAGTGGCTACCTACGTAGAGGTGCTCCTCCGCCACAAAAAAGCGGTTCTGGATGGAAGGGACGCCCTAGGGGCGTAAGGACCTGGGCCTCATCCCGAAGTAATGCGAAAGCGGTTCCGGGGTGACGCTGGGAGTCGTGGAGGGGGGTTTTAGTCGGTATTGTTGCGAGATGAGCCCGACACTTGGGGGCTAGGCCCCCAGAAGTGCGTAAATGCATTTCCCCCCTCCAAAAAATTATTATTATTATTATTATTATTATTATTATTATTATTATTATTATTATTATTATTATTATTATTATTATTATTATTATTATTATTATTATTATTATTATTATTATTATTATTATTATTATTATTATTATTATTATTATTATTATTATTATTATTATTATTATTATTATTATTATTATTATTATTATTATTATTATTATTATTATTATTATTATTATTATTATTATTATTATTATTATTATTATTATTATTATTATTATTATTATTATTATTATTATTATTATTATTATTATTATTATTATTATTATTATTATTATTATTATTATTAATGTTAATGTTAAAGTCCGAGTGCCCAAAACGATTTACAGGGGCCAGAAAATCGCTCTTATCGAGATAGATGAAATAAAGGCAACCGAACTCATCCACAAGGGCAAGATCAAAGTTGGCTGGGTCAGCTGTAGAATTCGGAAACGGATATCTGTAATGCGGTGCTTCAGGTGCTTGGGGTATGGGCATCAAGCCAAAAACTGTAGTGGCCCGGATAGAAGTAAACTCTGTTATAAGTGTGGTGAAACCGGTCATAAAGGCGCTAAGTGCGATAGGGAAGCGCGGTGTGTTTTGTGCGTGGACAAAGCGCAATCGTCCCACGTGCCGGGAACAGGGAAATGTGCCGCTTTTCGGAGAGCGTTAGAAAGTGCTAAGAACAGGAGCCCGAAATGACAAGGGTACTTCAAGGAAATCTGAACAGGAGCAGGACGGCCGACGACCTCCTGACACAACTGGTGCGCGAAAAAAAATGTGATGTGATTATTATCAGTGAACAATATCGTGATAAAGTGAATACGAGCTGGTACGCGGACAACCTGGGCACTGCAGCCATTTGGGTCCCGAATCCCGGAAAAGGCCGAGTAGAAGATCACGGAAGGGGAAACGGCTTTGTCTGGATTAAACATAGGGACGTTTACTACGTGAACTGCTACTTCACGCCTAATGAGGGCATCGGGCAATTTGAAGAGAAGCTCAACAGCCTGGAAAACAAACTACGGGACATGGAAGGAAAAATCATCGTGGCTGGAGATTTTAATGCGCGAGCGATCGAATGGGGTATGCCGCATCCGGATGGCAGAGGCAGACGAGTAATGGAAATGGTTTCACGACTAAGCCTCACAGTGCTCAACATCGGTTCAACTACGACTTTCCGACGACCAGGCTACAGGGGAACGATACCGGACATATTGTTTGCATCGGAACGCGCAGTGCCATGTGTGAGAAAATGGACGGTGATTGAAAGCTTCACAGGCAGCGACCACCAATACATCACGTTCGAATTATTTGAACGAGGAAACGCACCAAGGATCAGCAGGGACCTACCACCAAGATGGAACGTAGCCAAAATGGACGAGAGGCAACTGCGTATAGCGATACTCAACGGACGGAGAATCTCGATGCACGTTGAAAACCCAAGTGCAGGAGAATTAGTGGACGAAACGATGCAGCTAGTATTGCAAGCGTGCAGAGCATCGATGCCGAGAAAGCAGCGACCAGCAAACAAGCAGGCAGCGTACTGGTGGACCGACGAGATCGCCGATCAGCGAAAACGATGCCTCCGACTGCGAAGGAAAGCAACCCGATTTCGAAGAAGGAATCCTGATGAAGCAGCAGTCATCGCGGCTCAATACAAAGATGCCAAGAAGATGCTACAGCGTCAAATTGGCCGCAGCAAGACGGAGCGCTGAAATTCCATTATACAGGACGTGAATAACGACCCGTGGGGATTGGGCTACAAGATAGTGACGCGGAAACTGGAAGCTTTCTCGGAACGAGAGAGCATGGACCTGAATAGGATGAAAAACATCGTAGATACCCTATTCCCGACTCACCCACCGAGGAGCGAAGAGGACCTCGACGTCAGCGTTGAGGACATTACGTCATTTAACGAGGAGGAGCTGATGGACGCGGTCAAATCACTGCAGAACGGGAAGGCCCCAGGACCCGACGGCGTACCGGCAGAAGTGTTGAAGGCGGTGGCAGGCGCCCGCTCGAAACTGCTTCTCGATATGTACAACTGCTGCCTGAAGAGCGGAGTTTTTCCCAAACGCTGGAAGACGCAGCGTCTGGTGTTATTCAGCAAAGGCAAAGGAGACCCTAACTCCCCGTCAGCCTACAGGCCACTGTGCATGTTGGACACGGCCGGGAAATCGCTGGAGAGGATGATCAAGCCGCGACTACATACAGCTATACGGGAAGCAGGTGACCTGTCCGATAGACAATTTGGTTTCAGGAAAGGACGATCCACGGTAGACGCAGTTCAAGAGGTCATGAGGACAGTTGAGGCAACGCGGGAGAGCAACCATTACTCCCGAGAGATCGTGGTATTGGCTACGCTCGACGTGAAGAATGCCTTCAATTCAGCAAGATGGTGCGACATGATGCAGGCGCTAAAGGTAAATTTCCAGGTACCAGCGTACCTCCTCGCGATGGTAGACAACTACTTGAAGGACCGAGTACTGCTCTACGACACACGAGAAGGACAACAGAGAAAAGTCATCACCTCAGGCGCAGCCCAGGGATCGATCCTCGGGCCAGATCTCTGGAACATCTCGTACGATAAAATTCTACGGATGGAAATGCCAGATGACACTTACCTGATAGGATACGCCGACGACGTCGCCGCGGTCATCACAGCAAGAGACCCCGAAGCGGCACAAAGGCGTCTTCACCAGGTCATGAGGCGGACGCACCAATGGATGGGGGACCACGGCCTCAGCCTAGCCACGCAGAAGACGGAGATAGTAGTTCTCACTCGGAAAAGGATCCCGAACATACTGCGCATGCGCGTCGGAAACGAAGAAGTGGAAACGAAGAGTGCAGTGAGGTATCTCGGCATCACCCTGGACACCAAACTAACCTTCTGGGAACACATCAGGAAAGCGACAGACAAAGCGGCGACTATGGTCGCAGCGCTGAGCCGTCTCATGGCGAACGTGAGAGGACCAATGACCAGCAAACGCCGGCTTCTAATGTCGGTGATGCACTCGATTCTCCTCTATGGAGCAGAGATCTGGGCGGACGCACTGGAAGCGGAAAGCCGAAGGAAGCGTATAGCCGCGGTACAAAGAAGAGGAGCCCTGAGAGTGGCCTGTGCATACCGAACGGTATTAGGACCGGCGGCCCTGGTCATTGCTGGAGTGGTACCCATCGAGCTCCTCGCGAGAGAGAAGAAACGAGTCTTCCTACGACGAGCTGAACACGATCGACAACAAATCAAGAGACAGGAGAGGAATCACACCATGGAGGTTTGGCAGGGCATGTGGGACAGTGACGCAAGAGGAAGATGGACAGCCAGACTCATCAAACACCTGGCCCTATGGACAGATCGTAAACATGGGGAAGTGACTTACTACCTGACCCAACTATTGAGCGGGCATGGCTACTTCAGCGCATACCTTCACAAGATTGAGAAAGTGGAAAATCCGCGGTGTATCTACGGGGATTCTGAGCGCGACAACGCTCATCACACCGTCTTCGAGTGTAATCAATGGAGGGATGAGAGGGAAAGGATAGAGGAGTCACTAGGTCTTATCACCCCAGAGAACATAGTGGCATCGATGCTGATCAGCGCGGAGAAGTGAGATGCGGTGACAAATTTTGCCGAAACAGTTCTACGCCAGAAGAAACAAGAAGAAAACAATAGAGTAATAGCCGGAGCAGACAACGACTAGTTGGACATCGTGAGCATAGTGAACAGTGCAGTGCGAGAAAATAGTGCCGAGTCCAGCTAACCACAGTGAAGTGACACAGTGAAAACAGTTATTCCATAGCGTGTCAGCGAATGGAATTGGGCAGAGAATCACAGCTTGCGCCGGACCGCGGCCATAAGCAAGCAGGAAAGAATGAAGTGGCCTGGAAGGCAAAGGAACAGAACGACCCTGACGAAATGCGGAAGCGGTTCCGGGATCGTTACACAACATCTGGAAAAAGGGTTGGTGGTTTTTAGTGGGTATAAATCCTACACTACTGAGGAGTGCGGTCCCTCCTCTCTGTCTTTTTGAAGATTTTCCACCACCCCTCGGAAAAAAAAAAAAAAAAAAATTATCATTATTACCTCAATTCTCTCTCTCTCTCTCTCTCTCTCTCTCTGTCTCTGTCTTCCTTTATTATTTTTATTTACCGGTGTACTATCGCGACCCCCACTCCTAACCCTACTTTTTTCCGGGAGTTCTGTCTGCAATGTGAGTGGGGAGAATAGTATTAAAAGTGCGGATAAGAGTAGCAGTTCGTCATAGTTCACCTTTGATTATTATTTTTATTCACATGATTGAATTTAATGCATCTTTAGATTTCGGATCTTTCGGATTTTGCGTAATTCAAAATTGTTTACCCTTTTTATTTTATCAATTATTATAACTATTCATAATTGAAAAATAATTTGAATATGATTTTTTGTTAAATTTACCGAGGAGACTGAGACGTTGTAGTGACGACAGCTTATGATATTCTCAAAATTATTGTGTCTCACAATGCTGTATACACTTACATCCTGTTCCATCGACGCTAGTTTGCGTCTACGGAGACTTTACGGAGCTGCTCACTTCTCGAAGTAATACAGATAATGCACTTGTATAAAGTCCGTTAGGCGCCGAGTCAAATTCCTAGCCGTTTATCCTCAACCACGTTTTAATGCTGTCGTTTTAACGACAGCATTCAAATTTGCCCTTTTTCATATAAATATTTCCCATAAAAAATTTACTGCTGCACTATGCGCGATAATACTGAAGACTGAAAAGTCTGTATGCAGGCATATCATAAGCACAGCCGCGAGGCTGCAGTAGCGTTATGAATCACAGGCAGCCTTCAGCGATTTTGTACGTACGTCGAGCAGGACGGCCCGCATCGAATTCAACGATACAAGAGTATGTGAGGAGAATACATAGGTTTAAAGCATCGAATTGAATGAAAGCGAATAAAACCATTCGTTCATAGATGAATGGAATTCGTTCATACCTGATATTATCATACAAGCAATTTTTCTTTGACAAAATTGCAAATCAGCAAAATTTGAGCGTCAAACCTCGACACGCATCCAAAATAAATCTAATAAATTTCTGAATAATTATTTTTGTAATAATACAATAATTCATGTGTAACAATAATTAAGCTCTAATACCGAAGTGTGATCGAAAAATAACGGGAACTTTGTAATTTTACGTGTTGTATTGGTCCGATTCACGCGATTTTTTCGTTATTGTGTTGCCAAACACAACAGCTGTCAAAAATGTCACGTGTGTTTTGGTAGGATCGGCGATTTTGAAAATGGATCAGAAAAGTGGTATTAAATTTTGCTATAAGAATGGAATACAGTTATAGAAATGTTAAATATTGCTTTTGGTGAGTCTGCTATGCGTAAAACAAGGGTTGACAAGTGGTATAAGCGTTTCCAAGATGGCCGTGAAGACGTTGAAGATGACGAATGCCGTTTGCAACGCCGTTGAAGCAATCCGAGAAAAGCACACGGATTTGCAGTAAACCAATTCATGGCTTTTGCACCACGATAATGAACTTGCTCACACTTCATTGACTCTTCGTGATTATTTGGCCAAAAACAATACTGTAATGA